>VZQC01007984.1:1100518-1232612 GCA_009823505.1 Rhizomys pruinosus
GGAAAGGATTTGTATGTTCCAACAGGCCAGAGTATCACCAACTTAATGGCTGAGAAAGAAAATGCAGCTTTGCAGTGAGTAGGATGTACCAGAAAGTGCCAGCAGAAGGATTGACTCCTCTGGGCATTGAAGGGAAGAAATGCCTCAGACTGCTGCAGACATCAGGCCCCTCTGTGGATCCTACTAGTAACAACTATTTTTAATGATTCCTAACGAAGCTTACCTTCTAGGTGCCACAAAGGTTTTAATACAAGAGACTTTCTTAACTCCCCCCCCCAATAGAATAAGGAGAAATAAGATGACGATGAGGTCATTCTCTGGCTCTCCAGAGTCTTTTGTGCTTCCATATTAATTCTAGGATTTTTTTTCCAACTCTGTGAAGAATTTTATGAGAATTTTGATTGGGATTGCATTGAATGTACATGTTCCTTTTGTAGGATGGTCATTTTTACTATATTAATTATTCTAATCCTTGAGCATGGGAAGTCCTTACTTTTTCTGGTGTCTTCTTCAATTTCTTTCTTCAATGATTATTTAAAATATTTATTGTACAGATCTTTAATGTCTTTGGTCAGGTTTATTCCAAGATACTATGTTTTTAAGGCTACTGTGTATCAGAGGGTCTCCATGTACTCATTCTCAAATTGATTGTTATTGGAATATAGAAAGGCTACTGATTTTTGAAGATTAATTTTGTATTCTGCCACTTTACTGAAAATGTAAATCATTTCTAGGAGTTTTCTGGTGGAATTTTATCATATCTTACGTATAATACCATATCATCTGAAGAAAGGGACAGTTTGAACTCTTCTTTTCCAATTAGTACTCCTTTAATTTCTTTTTCTTGTCTTATTGCTGTAGCAAAAATTTTAAGCACTATATTAAAAAGGTGTGGAGAGAGTGGACAGCCTCGCTGGGTTCCTGATTTTAAGGGGAATGTTTCTAATTTTTCTCATTGGCTTTGTCATCTATAGCTTTAATTATATTGAGGTATTTTCCCCCAATCCATTTCCCTGTAGGACTTTTGACATAAAGACATGCTGAATTTTATCAAAGGTCTTTTCTGCATAACTTGAGATTACCATGTGAATTTTTGTCTTTCAGTCCATTTATATGGCTTATAACATTTATAGACTTATCTATCTTGAACCATCCCTGCATCTCTGGACTAAGTCCTACTTGATCATGGTGGGTGATATTTTCTACATATGCCTGTATGCAGTTTTCAAGTATTTTGTTGAGAATTTTTGCATCTACATCCATTAAGGCTATCGGTCTATAGTTTTCTTTTTGGGTGGTATCTTTACCTGTTTTGGTATTAGAATAATGCCAGCATTATTTTTGTTATTTCTTCTTGTCTGCTGGGTTTCAGTTCATTTGTTCTTGTCTTTCAAGTGCCTTGAGTTGCAATGTTAAGTCATTTATTTGTGCTTCATCTGATGTTTTAATGTAGGCATGTAGAGCTATAAAAATTTCCTCCCAGGACTGCTTTTTAATGTGTTCCAGAGGCTTGTTGTATTGTTTAGTCCTTTTCATTTAATTCCAGGAATACTTTTATTTCTTTCTTAATTTTTCCTTTGACTCGTTCATTATTCAATAGTGAGATGTTTAGTTTCAATGAGTTCATGTTGTTATTAGAGCTTCTTCTAGTATTGATATTAATTAATATTGATATTAATATGGTCTAATAGAATGCATGGGATTACTTCATTTTTTTTTATTTGTTGAAGTTTGTTCTGTGCCCAAGTATGTGGTCAGTTTTGGAGAAAGTTCCATGGGTTGCTGAATAGAAGTGTACTCTTTGGTGCTTGGGCAGAATATTCAGTAGATGTCTATTAGGTTCATTTGATGTATGGCATTGTTTAATTCAGATGTCTCTCTGTTTACTCTTTATCCAGTTGACCTATCTAATGTAGTCAGGGGGGTATTGAAGCCCCCTGCTACAACTGTATTGGTATTATTCTATGTCCCGTAGTATTGTGTTTATGAAGTTGAGTACACCAGAGTTTGGTGTGTATATATTCTTGATTATAATATCTTCTTGGTCAATTGTTCCTTTGACAAGAATAAGTGAACCTCTTTACCTCTTCCAATTAGTTTTAGTATGAATTCTATTTTGTCTGATGTTAGAATTGCAGCTCCTGCTTCCTTCTTAGTGCCATTTGCTTGGAATATTTTTTCCACCCTTTCACCTTTAAGATAGTGTCTGTCCTTGAAGGTGAGATAGGTTTCTTGCAGACAGCAAAAAGATGGATTTTGTTTCTTACTACATTCCATTACCCTGTGTCTCTTGACTGGGGAATTCACTCCATTGATGTTTAAAGTTATTATTGAGAGATGTATATTGATTCTCATTTTAGTTTTCATTGGCATTCTTGGACTAACTTTGTATTTCCACAGTTTTACTTTCATTTCACTTCTTTCCATTGCTGAGATATTATGCTGTTTAGGTTCCAATCTTTGTATTGCTTCAAGTATTCTTTAAAGGCCTAGACTACTGGATATGAATTCTTTCAGTCTATTTATGTAATGGGATATTTTTCTTTCTCCTTCAACTATAATAGACATTTTTGCTACATAAAGTATTCTGGGTTGGCATATATGGTCATTTATAACAGGGAATACTTGAGTCAAGGCTCTTCTGGCTTTCCCAGTTTGCATGGAGAAGTTAACGATGATTTCAACGGGTTTTCCTTTATATGTGACTTGTTTTTCTTTTGCAGCTTTCAGTATTCTTTCATTGTCCTGAACATTTAGTGTTTTTACTATGATATGGCATGGGGAGTTTCTTTTCTGGTCCTGTCTATTTGGTGTTCTGCATGCTTCTTGCATTTGTATGGACATGCCATTCCTTAATTTGGGGAAATTTTCCTCTACAATCTTGTCGAAGATCTGGTCAATACTATCATGCTGAGATTCTATTCCTTTATGCCTATGATGCATAGATTTGCTCTTTACATGGTGTCCCACATTTCCTGAATATTCCATTTCTGTATTTTCAAAAGACCTCCCATGCTCATGGATTGGAAAAATTAATATAGTAAAAATGTCCATTCTACACAAATTAATACACAGATTCAACACAAACCCAATTAAAATTCCCAAGACTTCCTTCACAGGCTTGGAAAAAAATCCTTAATTTCATATAGAAAAACAAAAGACCCAGAATAGCCAAAGCAACCCTGAGCCAAAAGAGCAATACAGGGGGGATCTCTATAGCAGACTTCAAACAGTACTACAGGGCTATAGTAATAAAAACAGCTTGGTACTGACACATAAACAGACCTGTAGACCAATGGAATAAAACTGAAGATCCCAACTTGATCAAATAATTTCAGCCACCTCATGTTTGACAAGGGGACCAAGAAGACACAATGCAGGAAAGACAGCATCTTAAGCAAGTGGTGTTAGTAAAACTGGATCACCACTTGTAGAAGAATAAAGTTAAGCCCCTACCTCTCACCCTGTACAAAAGTTAACTCCAAATGGATCAAAGACCTCAACATGAAACCCAAAACTTTGAAGGTGATAGAAGAAAAAGTTGGCAGCGGCCTACAAGACATAGGCTTAGGAAAAGGCTTCTTAATCAGGCAGCAACTGTGCAGAATTAAGGTCAACAATTGACAAATGGGACCTCATTAAACTCAAAAGCTTCTGTATATCAAAAGAAACAATCAAGGAAGTGAAGAAAAAACCCACAGAATGGGAGGAAACCTTTACCAGTGATACATCTGACAGAGCATTAACTGCCAAAATATATACACTACTAAAAAACAAAGAAGAAAGAAAACAAACGAATCACTCAAAAGATGGAGCAAAGAGCTGAACAGAGACTTCACAAGTGAGGAATTAGAGATGGCTGAGAAACATCTTTAAAAGTGCTCAACGGCACTAATAATTAAGGAAATGCAAGTTAAAAATCACTTTAAGATATCATCTTGCTCTGCTATGACTGCCTAGGATCAAGAAAAAAATGATACCAAGTGCTGGAGAGGTTGTGAGGAAAGGGGAACACTCATCCACTGCTGGTAGGAATGTAAACTCATACAGTCACTATGGAAAGCAGAGTGAAGAAACCTTGGAAGACTCAAAACGAGCTTGCTACCTGACCCAGTCATATCACACCTGGGTATATACACACAAGACATCCTACCACAGAGATACATGGACAGCCATGTTTATTGCAGCTCTTTTCAAAACAGCAAAGAGCTGAAACAAACCCAAGTGCCTCTCAACTGATGAGTGGCTAGAGAAAATGTGGTACATCTACACAATGGAGTTCTATGCAGCAGTAAAGAAA
This sequence comes from Rhizomys pruinosus, assembly GCA_009823505.1. NCBI lineage: Eukaryota > Metazoa > Chordata > Mammalia > Rodentia > Spalacidae > Rhizomys > Rhizomys pruinosus. The sequence goes on from VZQC01007984.1 coordinate 1,104,819, forward strand.
GATGATATCAATCGGGGATTTCCCAAGACCACCTGAAGCACAGATAGAAACTGGGTGCTTCAGCCAGGTGGATTGTTTGATTAGATTTAATCGTTTTTGGCTCGATTGGCTTGTGTGGCTGTGGGGGCAGAGGTGTCCTCCCAGCTGGTATAAAAGGTGGATTTGTGTGAGTCTTCAGATTGTGGATTTCCCAAGACCACCTGAAGCACAGGTACCAGAATGCAGGCAAAACAGCAGCCCCCCATCCCCTAGCCAACTGGGATTGCTGAAAGAGTGTCCAAGTGGATTCTCTGGAGAACTTTCAGAACAGAAAGGGAAGAGTGAGTTAGACTTCCAATAGAAAGCCTAAAGCTTATACAAATCAACACTCCATAAGCAAGGAGAAAAGGAGAAAAACAAATCAATCAAACAAAAACAAAGGCATCTGAAGGAGTCAAGCAAAGCAAGCCTTCAACACAGTGAAGAGGCATTTGGGATTCACATTGGAATACAGGAAAAGAGAAACCCATATGCCAGGGACACGAAGAAGAGACAACATGGGAAAGGTGCAGGATAATTCCACACCAAGCTCTACTAACCCTATGGAAGGTTCCTACAGTGGAATCCCCCTGGGGATGGCCCAGGACACAGATAGTAGAAGTACAGTTGTGAACATACTTAAAGAAATCCAAGATTGTACAGAGCAAATCAAAGAACTAAGAAAATGAAAAACTCAAGAAGCACCTAGATAGAGAGAATGACAAACTCAAGAAGGAAGTGGAAACATTGAAAAGATCCCATGTTGAAAAAGATAAGGAAACCAACCATTGAAACAAAGAGCTACAGGAAGAGATTGAGAAGCTCCAAAAGGAAGTTGAAATACTAAAGAAATCAGAAGAGGAAGTGAAAAAGGAAATCAAACACTTATCCAATCAAGAGGAAAAGAATGGAAAAAGCCTCAGAAGCAGAATGGAGGAAGCAGAACAAAGAATATCAGACCTGGAAGATAACACAGACAACTAAAAACCTCAAGTAAAGAGTATAAAAAATTTAAAAATATACAAAAGGGGAACAACCAGGAGCTGTGGGACACTATGAAAAGATCAAACCTCTGCATCATAGGAATAGAGAAGGAGAAGAATCCTAACAGAATGGTATTGATCAGATCTTTAACAGAATAGTAGATAAAAATTTCCCCAAACTAAAAAACGACAAACCAATACAAATACAAGAATCACATAGAACTCCAAACAGACAAGATCAGAAAAGAAACTCTCCATGCCATATCATGGTTAAAATGCTAGACACCCAAAACAAAGACAAAATTCTAAAAGCCACAAGAGAAAAACAAGTTACCTATAAGGGGAAAGCTATCAGAATTACAACTGACTTCTCAGTGCAAACTATGAAAACAAGAAGAACATGGAGCAAAGCATTCCCATTGTTAAAGGACTATAGATGCCAACAAAGGTTACTATACCCAGCAAAAATGTCGATTATAGTTAAAGGAGAGAGAAAAATCTTCCGTGACATAAACAAGATGAAAGAATACATGTCTGGAAAACCAACCCTTCAGAGAATACTTGAAACAACTCAAAGGACAGAAGAAAGGAGCAACCATCTCCAGGCACCTAGAAAGAGAAATCAACAAAATCATAACTGCAGAAGTAGAAACCTAGACTAAAAACACAAATGGGTAATAAGGTTAAAGGAAGCAACACAAACCTATCAGTCATAAGCTTAAATATTAATGGACTAGACTCCCCATTCAAAAGACATAGACTGGGAGACTGGATTAGGAAACAGAACCCATCGATATGCTGTCTACAAGAAACGCATCTTGCCTTCAAGTATAGGCACCATCTCAAAGTGAAAGGATGGAAAAATATTCCAAGCAAATGGTACCAAAAAGAAAGCAGGTGTTGCTATTTTTTTTTATTTTATTTATTTCCGTATGTGTATGAATGTGTTGTCTGCATGCAAGTCTGTGCACCCGTGACGTGCAATGCCGCGGAGGTCAGAAGAGGGTGTCGGATTCCCCTGGAACTGGAGTTCTCCTGGAATTGGAGTTTCAGATGGTTCTCGGCCGCCATGTGGGTGCTGGGTATTGAACCCGGGTCCTCTGCAAGAGCAGTCGGCACTCTTAACTGCTAAGCCATCTCTCCAGCCCCAGATGTTGCTATTTTAATATCAGACAAAATAGACTTCAAAGTAAAAGAAATCAGAAGAAACAAAGCAGGCCATTACACTTTTATCAAAGGAACAATTCACTAAGAAGATTTCACAATTATGAATATATATGCACCAAACTCTGGTGCACCAAATTTTATACAGACAATTCTCCAGGACCGCTAGAAACAGATTAACCCCAGTACACTTATAGTAGGGGACTTCAATACCCCACTGAACCCTTTGGACAGGTCAACAGGACAAAGAATAAACAGAGAGGCATCTGAACTGAACGATATGATAAACCAAACAGACCTCACAGACATCTACCAAATATTCCACCCTAATACCAGAGAATACACTTTCTACTCAGCACCACACAGAACATTCTCCAAAATCGACCAAATACTGGGACACAGAAGAAACCTCCACAAATACAAAAAGATTGAAATAATTTCATGCATTCTATCAGACCACAGTGCAATAAAGCTCAACATCAAAACCAGGATAAGCCCTACTGCCTACAAGAACACATGGAGACTAAACAACACACTCTTGAATAATGAATGGGTCAAGGAAGAGATAAAGAAAGAAATAAAAGCATTCCTGGAACTGAATGACAATGATAATACAACACAACAAAACCTATGGGATACTTTAAAAGCAGTCCCAAGAGGTAAGTTTATAGCCCTGGGTGCCTACATTAGAAAAACAGAAAGAGCACAAGTGAACGATCTAACACTACAGCTAAAAGCACTCGAGAGGCAACAACAGATGAACCCTAAATGCAACAGACAGGAAGAAATAACAAAAATCAGAGCAGAAATAAATGAAATAGAAACAAAGAAAACAATACAAAAATCAATGAATCCAAAAGTTGGTTCTTTGAAAGAATAAACAAGATAGACAGACCTCTAGCCAGGTTAACCAAAAGAAAGAAGGAGCAACTCCAAGTCAATAAAATCCATGATGAAAAGGGAAATATCACAACAGACAATGAAAAGATCCAGAAAATCATACTGGAGTACTTCAAAAACCTATACTCTACCATGTTTGAAAACCTACAAGAAATGGATGAATATCTGAAATCCTGGTGTGGTGGTTTGAATGAGTGTCCCCCATAGGCTTTAAATATTCAGACATTTGTCTCCAGTTGGTGGCACTGTTCTTGGAGGTCTTAGAAGGTGTGGCTGTGCTAGAGGAAGTATGTTATTGGGGGTAGGCTTAGTGAGTTTAACTACTCTTGCAGTCTCTCTGCTTCCTGTGCTCTTTGTGAGATGTAACCCTCGGCTTGCTCTCCAGCCACCATGCCTCCCGCCACAATGGACTCTAATTCCCTGGAACTGTAAATCGTAAGCTCAAATAAACTCTTCCTTTTATAAGTTCCTTAGTCATGGTGTGTTATCACAGCAAAAGAAAAGTGACTAACACACCTGGGAATCACCAAAGTTCAACCAAGAAGATATCGACAGCCTAAATAGACTAATAATACGTGAAGAAATTGAAGATGTAATAAGAAACCTCCCAACTAAAAAAAGCCCAGGCCCAGATGGTTTCAGGCAGAATTCTATAAAACATTGCAAAAAGACTTACAACCATTATTACTCAAATTGTTTAGAAGGATACAAACAGAGGGAATTCTCCAAAAGCCAGCATCACTCTATTACCAAAACCAGGCAAAGATACAACCAAAAAGGAGAACTATAGACCCATCTCACTAATGCACAAAGATGCCAAAATTCTAAACAGGATACTGGCAAATTGCCTACAGACCTACATCAAGAAGATCATCCAACATGACAAAGTTGTATTCAAACCAGAGATGCAGGGATTGTTCAACATATGAAAATCAATAAATATCATCAAGCATATAAATGGACTGAATGACAAAAACCACACCATCATCTCAATTGATGCAGAAAAAGCCTTTGACAAAATCCAACATCCCTTCATGCTTAAAGTCCTAAAAGGAATTGGATTGGAGGGATCATTCCTCAATGTAATCAAAGCCATATACTGGAAACCCACAGACAATATCATCCTAAATGGGGAAATGACAGAAGCATTCACTTTAAAGGTAGGAACTCAGCAAGACTGCCCCCTGTTACCACTCCTCTTCAATATAGTGCTTGAAACACAGGCTAGGGCAATAAGGTAACAAAAGGAAATTAAAGAAGTACTAATTGGAAAAGAGGAAGTCAAGCTATCCCTTTTTGCTGATGAAATGATTGTTTACTTAAGGGATGCTAAAAAACTCCTAGAAACGATTAAGAGCTTCAGTAAAGTGGCAGGATACAAAATTAACCTAGAAAAATCAATAGCTTTTTCATTACACCAAGAACAAGCAACTGAAGAAGGAATTCAAGGAGACCTTCCCACTCACAATAGCCTCAAAAATAAGAAAATACCTAGGACCAAATCTAACCAAAGACACCAAAGATCTCTACAACAAAAATTTTAAACCCTTGAAAAAAGAAATTGAAGACATCAGAAGATGGAAAAACCTCCCATGCTCATGAATTGGGAAAATTAATATAGTAAAAATGTCCATTCTACCCAAACTCTTGTACAAATTTAATGCAATCCCAATTAAAATCCCCAAGAGTTTCTTCACAAGCTTGGAAAAAAATTCCTTAATTTCATTTGGAAAAACAAAAGACCCCAAATAGCCAAAACAACCCTGAGTGAAAAGACCAATACAGGGGGGATCTCTATACCAGACTTCAAAGTATACTACAGGGCTATAGTCATAAAAACAGCTTGGTACTGGCACAAAAACAGACCTGTTGATCAATGGAACAAAACTGAAGATCCAAACTTGATCACATACAATTTCAGCCATCTCATATTTGACAAGGGGGCCAAGAAGACACAATGGAGGAAAGACAGCATCTTAAGCAAGTGGTCTTGGCAAAACTGGATCACCACTTGTAGAAGAATGAAATTAAACCCTTACATCTCGCCCTGTACAAAAGTAAACTCCAGATGGATCAAAGACCTCAACGTGAAACCCCAAACTCTGAAGGCGATAGCTTCAAGAAAAAGTTGGCATCAGACTATAAGACATATGAGTAGGAAAAGACTTCCTAAATCAGACAGCAGCTGCACAAGAATTAAGGTCGACAATTGACAAATGGGACCTCATTAAACTAAAAAGCTTCTGTACATCAAAAGAAACAATCAAGGAAGTGAAGAGTAATCCCACAGAATGGGAGAAAACCTTCAGAGCAGATACATCTGACAAAGCACTGATTTCCAGAATATATAAACTACTCAAAAAACAAAGAAGAAAAAAAAAATGAATCACTCAAAAGATGGAGCAAAGAGCTGAACAGAGACTTCACAAGTGAGGAATTAGAGATGGCTGAGAAACATCTTAAGAAGTGTTCAACATCACTTATAATTAAGGAAATGCAAATCAAAACCACTTTAAGATATCATCTTACTCCAATAAGACTGGCTAGGATCAAGGAAACAAATGATACCAAGTACTGGAGAGGTTGTGGGGAAAGGGGAACACTCATCCTCTGCTGGTGGGAATGTAAACTGTTACAGTCACTATGGAAAGCAGTATGGAGAACCCTTAGAACACTTGGAATGAACTTGCCACCTGACCCACCCGTACCACTCCTGGTCATGTATCCACAAGACTCGTCTTACAGCAGAGATATATGCACAGCCATGTTTATTGCAGCTCTCTTCACAATAGCAAGGAGCTGGAACCAACACAAGTGCCCTGCAACTGATGAGTTGTTAGAGAAAATGTTGTACATCTACACCATGGAGTTCTATGCAGTGGTAAAGAAAGCTGATATCATGATCTTTGCAAGTAAATGGTTGGAGCTAGAGGACATCATGCTGAGTGAAGTAACACACTCCCAGAAAAACAAATGACGAATAGTATCACACATCTGTGGATGCTAGCACCAATTACCTAATTTTATGGCAAATTGAGCAATGTCAATGTGATCTGAAAACAACTGTGCCCTTATATTATGAATCCCTTAAAATATAATAAAAAAAGAAAGATGATATCATGAAATTTGCAGGTAAATGGATTGAACTAGAAGATATCATGTTAAGTGAAGTAACACAGTCCCAGAAAAATAAATGACGAGTGGTATCCCTCATCTGTGGATGCTAGCACCAATTACCTAGTGGTACGGCAAGCTGAGCAACGTTAATATTATATTCAATCAGATATTCTTAGGCTTCCTTCTAAGGTCTTGGTCCCTATGAGCCAGCAGGCACAGCACAGTTTAGGAGGCTTGGTAGAGGAAGGCTTAATTCGGGCACTCTAGGGCAAGCTGCAACAATCTAGAACCCTACTAAAATGCAGGGGTCTATCCCTTGTCCTGCAGCAGTGGTCGGGGCTTCAGATGATCCCAAGGTAGGGGCTTGGAGACAGTGCAACTGGAGAATCTCACCACCATGTGGAGTCCAGCTTTAGGCACTCCCAGTAGGCTGGAAACCACTGGACCCCTGCAGCACGTAGAGGCAGGCTTCAGACACAACCCAGGCACACTGGAAATGTCCATACCTATGTGTAAAGTCAGATGAGTCTGGCCCTGGGGCAGCAGGAGAGGCTTCAGATGGTCCCAAGCTAGGAGATTGGGGACCAAGACACTGGGGAATCCCATCACCATGTGGAGGCCAGCTTCAGGAGCACCCAGCTGGCTGGAAATGTCCAGATCTGTGTCCAAGGGCAGAGGGGTCTCATCTCTGCTCTTTGACTATGTGGAAATAAACCATAAGAAATAAAATATCAGTCTCTAAATGTTAAATATAATCAACTACATTCTCTCTATGGGATTTCATGCTACATGTGAGTTCAAGGAAGCCTTCTGCATAACCCTCATCGTCAGTACCACTTGAAATTTCAAGGCAGGTTTCCATCTCTAGTCTGTCACTAAGAACATTTTTAAGGGCACATTATAAAATCATCTATCTAAATTTCTATTTTAGAGTTATGAATCACAAAATATCATATAATCATTTTATGCAAAAATGTAATTTATCTAATCTCCTTTTAATATGAAGGTATTGCCTCTAACTAGAAAGGGAAATTTAAAGCTCTAAGTCTAGATGTATTTTATAAAGTTGTACATAGAAATAATAGCTAGAAAGTACTATGAAAAATTGTTCTGAACTCTGATATGATAGCTGAATTAATCAGGTGTCTTTAAATTGCAAAAGTCAGAGACCTAGTAAACTACCTTAACTAAAATAATAGAATGTGTTGAATGATATAATTGGAAAATTAGAGGAACTTTGAACATGATTGGAAATTTATATGATTTCATTAAGTTTTGATCTTTAATAATCTTCACTTTGTTGTCTGGTGTAGCTTTTACTATGGGCAAGCATAATTTCATGGAGCCCAAAGCTGGCCATGTTCTTATAAATTGTGCTTCTGTATAAAAGAAGTTATTGAGTATGTGCCAAAATTTATATCAATTCCAGAGAAAAACTCCGGTAAATCCTCTCTTGGGTTATAAGTATTCACTTCTGTGAGTGATTTGGGGCCATATGATTAACTCCGCAAAGGAATCCTGTAGAAAGGGAAAGAGATACTTCTCAAAAGAAAAGTGTTTTAGGGACCAAACAGAGCAAGAAGTCTATCAAATTGCTGAAGCTTTTATGTTCTTGGGTTTTCATAAGACCAATGACTTATACTAACTATAAACAATATGTCTATGCTGAGAAAATAGTCTATGTTCTAAAATTTTAAGTATATTGTCAACTTCTAAGTCATAAAACATTATTATATAGAAAGCAATATAACAGAATTTTTTAATTGAATTTTGGAATTTTTGTACAATATAGTTTGAGGGTTTTTAGATCCCCAGTCTTATCCTCACCTCTTACCACTGCCCCCCTACCCAATATAATGTACTTTAAAAAATTTTTTTATTTATTTTTTATGTGTATGAATGTACTGTCTGCATGTAGGTCTGTTGCATCCCGTTGTTGTGCAATGCCGGAGGGTCAGAAGAGGGGGTTGGATTCCCCTGGGAACTGAGTTAAAGACGGCTCTTAGCCACCATGTGGGTGCTGAGGATCGAACCTGGTCCTCGCAAGAGCGGTCAGTGCTCCTAACCACTAGGCCATCTCTCCAACTCCCTATAATGTACTTTTATATATATGATATATGATATATTTTTTTTTTTTTTTTTTTTTTTTTTTTTTTTTTTTTTTGTGTGTGTGTAGTATATATTATATACTATATATATATATATATATCATCAGACATATAGAGTCTGATTTGTACGCTTTCCTCACATGTTCACTTCGCCTAGTGGTGTGGGTCCATCCACTGTGCCCACCAATATTTTCAATCCTGTAAGACACTCTTTCCCCCTCTCAGCAGCCAGTAATAGCCAAAGTTTCCTTAGGTTGGTTTGGGGTTTCTTACCCACTCTCCATGTCTAGGCTGAGGTTTTGTCTGACTTGAGTTTGCATGGGACTTTTGCTTAGAGTCACCATTGTTGAAATTTCTGGCTCTCTGGAAAACTCTAATTCCTTGTGGTCATCCACTACCTCTGGCTCTTACAATATTTTTGCTGAAATTATCCCTGAGCCTTGGGAGGCAAATTGTTGAAATAGGTGTTTTAGGGGCTGGAGAAATGCTCAGCAGTTAAGAGTAGTAGATAAAATATGAAAAAAAAAACATTAAATTTGCTTAATTATAAAAAAGTGGAAAAAAAAGAAGATCCAGGTTCAAATCCTAGCACCTGTTTGGCAGTTACAACCATTGGTAACTCCAATTCCAGGGGATCTGATTCTCTCTTCTGTCCTCTGTGGGCACTGCAGGACAAGAGTGCACTTACATACAGGCAGGCATAACACTCATACACATAAAATAAAAATAAATAAATCAAAAAAGAGAGAAAGAAATAGATGTCCTAATCAGGATAAGCACTCATTAACAAACTCTTGTTCTCTGCACATTGGCCAATTGTAGGTTTCTATGTTAATCACCACCTGCCACACAAGGATTCTTCTCTGGCGAAGATGCATTCATCCTATATGTAGAGGTTGCACTGAAGATGTATCACTCAGGGTTAAGGATAAATGTCAGAGATATTTATTCTCTACATTTTCCAGTTCTAGAACTCTGAAATAGTCTCTATCTGTTATGAAAAGTAGTTTCTTTGATGAGTGGTGAAAAATACTCTTGTTTGTAAATATGAGAATGCATATTTAGAATACAGTAAGATACTATGTTGGTCTAGGGATATGGAAAAGTGGGTTTTCCTCTAGGATATATGACTTCTCCAGGCTTGTATATTTGGCAATGTTTACAGTGCCACGCATGAATTCCTTAACTCCAATTAGACAGCTTTTAATTACCACCCAAATAAAAGTACCACTACTGTACAACTAGGATAGTTTGCTGGGTCAGTCTTAGTTGTGTATTAAGTCTTAAATCTGGGTAGGACCAGTGATTGATTTCTCTCCCTTGGCATCTTGTATAGTGTCTTCTGATATGAGAACTAGTCTTCTGGCAGGGGGCCTACTGGTTGTTCCAGCTTGGTTGCTCCAAGTCCTGTGGTCCAAACTATGGCCTGTCTTCAGAATTATGGTCTTACCTTCAAGTTCCAGGAGGAAATCAAGGGATTTGGAAATAGCTTATGTTATTTGGGGAGTTTCTTGGACTTCTCTGACCAACAACTCGAAGGGAGGTTTCTCCTGCCTTGGCACCGTGTTTTTCTCATCTAACCTTGAGATATACACATGTGCTTGTGTATTGATTGTATGTATATTTTTCAGATGGAATTTAAATTACTACATTTCCCTCTGGATTTTCATATCATGTAAGCATCATTTCTCCTTTCACTCCCTACCACCACCCCAGCTAAGAACCCCCAGTTTTCCTTATTTCCCTCTTAACACCTGTCTCCTATTCTCTTCCCTCTAGATCCCATGGTTACATTAGCATATATACACACATCTCATGATTTAGAGCTAAGATGCATAAATAAGAGAGAATACACCTCACTTGTTTTCTGAGTCTGTGTCACTTCAATGAGTATAACAGTTTCTAGTTCTATCCATTTAGCTGAAAATTTTGTGATTTGTTTTTTCTTTAAAATAGTTTATTTATGCCAGGCATGGTGGCACGTGCCTTTTATCCCAGCACTCTGGAAGCAGAGGCAGGCAGATCTCTGTAAGTTCAAGGCCAGCCTGTCTCCATAGAGAGTTCCAGGCCAACTGGGGCTAAATGGAGACCCTATCTCAAAAATAAATGACCAAAATTTCTTAATTTATTATTTTTATTTTTATGTGTATGAATGTATCTCTTTCATGATCTCTTTCCTCAAAGATTTAAAGTTTTCATTGAATAGGTCTTTAATATCTAAGGTTAAGTTTATCCCTAGGTATACTTTTGAATCTATTATGAATGAAAGTGTTTCCCTGAACTCTTTCTCCATTTGCTTATTACTGGCATATAGAAAGGCTACTGATTTTTGTAAATTGATTTTGTAACCTTCCATTTGCTGAAAATGTTGATCATTTCTAAAAGTTTTCTGGAGGAATTTTGGAATCTCTTATGCATAATATCATGTCGCCTGCAAATAGAGATAATTTGAGCTCTTCTTTTCTGATTAGTACCCCTTTTGTTTCTTTCTCCTGTTTCTTTCAAATATTTTATACTTATATTTCCTTGGACCTGGAATTACAAACAGTTGGTAGCTACCATGTGGAGGCTAGGAATCAAACCCAGCTCTCCTCAAGAGCAGTGCTTTTAACCACTGAGCCACCTCCCCAGCCTCTCCTCTTGTTTTTTCCCTTTAGCAAAAATGTCAATGATTATATTGAAAAGGAATGGAAAAAGCAGACAGCCTGCTCAGTTTCTCATTTTATTTTTATTTTTTTATTTATTTATTTTTTTTATTTTTTATGTGTATGAATGTACTGTCTGCATGTAGGTTTGTGCACCCTTGCCGTGCAATGCTGCGGAGGTCAGAAGAGGGTGTCTGATTCCCCTGGAACTGGAATCAAAGACGGTTCTCAGCCGCCATTTGGGTGCTGGGGATCGAACTCGGGTCCTCTGCAAGAGCAGTCAGCATGCTCTTAACTGCTAGGCCATCTCTCCAGCCCCTAGTTTCTCATTTTAATGGTAATGCATCAAGAGTTTCTCCATTTAGAATTATGTTGGCTGTGGATTTATTGTGTGTAGCCTTAATTATGTTGAGGTATGTGCTCTCCATTCCAGTTCCCTCTAGAACTTTTGTCATGAAAGCGTGTTGGATTTGGTCAAAGGCTTTTTCTGTGCTTATTGATTTTTTTCTCTTTAAATCCATTTATATTATTTATTAAGTTTATTGAGTTGCATATACTAAGCCATCCCTGTATCTCTGGAATAAAGCCTACTTGATCATGGTGAATGGTGTTTCTGATGTGTGTCTGGATGAGATTTGGAAGTATTTTGTTAACAATTTTTGCATCTATTTTCATTAGGGATATGGCCCAATAGTTTGTTGTTGTTGTTGTATCTTTGCTTTGTATCTTTGCTCTTTTTTGGTATTAGAGTAACATTGGCTTAATAAAAGGAGTTTCAGAGTTCCCCCTCTAGTTCTGTCTTTTTAAAAAATAATTTAAGTATTATTGGTAGTAGATCTTTTTATAAATATGGCAAAATTCTGCTTGGAATCCATCTGCACCTAGGCTTTTTTTTTTTTTTTTNGTTCTGTCTTTTTAAAAAATAATTTAAGTATTATTGGTAGTAGATCTTTTTATAAATATGGCAAAATTCTGCTTGGAATCCATCTGCACCTAGGTTTTTTTTTTTTTTTTTGCCAGAAGGTTTTGTATTACTGTTTCGATTTCCCTATTTCTAAATTGCCTTAAATTGCTGTGACAACACACTCTTACCAATACCAACTGGAGGAGGAAAGGGTACATCTCCTAGGTCATTACTTAGGGAGACCAAGGTAGGAACCCAGGGCAGGGACCTAGAGGCCAGAGCTGAAGCACAGGCCATGGAGAAAGATTACCGGGTCGTTCCTCTGGTCCACGGTCAGCCTGATTTTTTATACAATACAAAATAAACTTCCCAGTGGTGGCATTAGTCCCAGTGGACTGGGCCTTTCCACATCACTCAACAATCAAGAAAATAGCCTACAGACACGGCCACAAGCCAGTCCAGTGGAAGCAATTCCCCAATTGAGTCTCACTCAACCCAGGTGTCTCAAGTTAACACTAAAGCACAGGGTCTGTTTAAGCTATTGATCTCTACTTGGTTTAATTTTGGTTGTTTCTATGAATTTATGAATTTGGAAATTCATCCATTTCTTTTAGATTTTTAAATTTAATAGAGTGTAGGTTTTTTAAAGTATTCCCTTATAATGTTCTGGATCTTTTTAGTGTCTGTGTGATGTTTCCCCTTTCATTTCAGATTTTGTTGACTTGGATTTGCTATTTCGTTTGTTTACCTGGGATAAGGGTCTATCTTGTTTATCTTTTCAAAGAACCAGCTCTTTGAATCATTGATTCTTTGTATTAATTTCTTTGTTTCTCCTGCTAAGTTTGAGTTTAGTTTGTTCTAGTCTTTCCAGAATCCTGCCTTGTACCATTAAGTCATTTACTATTTTTTCTAAAATTAGGTTACACCAGATTTTGGTACATATATACACATAATTTTAATGTCTTCTTGATCAGAATGAAAATATTTTTATATATCTTCTGTAAGGTGTATTTTGTCAGATATTAAAATGGCAATGCCTACTTAGTGTCATTGCTTGGAACATTTTTTCTATCCTTTCACCCTATGATTTTCAGTATCGTTAGGGCAATAGGACAAGGAATGGAAATTAAAGGAGTACTAATTGGAAGAGAGGTAGTCAAGCTATCCCTTTATGCAGATGATATGATAGTTTACCTAAGGGATGCTAAAAACTCCATCAGAAAATTCATAGAAATAATCAAGACTTTCAGTAAAGTTCTGGGATACAAAATTAACTTACAAAAACCTGTAACCTTTCTTTCCACCCACAACAAGCAACTGAAGAAGGAATACAAGCAGACCTTCACACTCACAGTAGCATTAAAAATAATAAAATACCTGAGAACAAACCTAACCAAAGACACCAAAGGTCTCTACAACAAAAATTTTAAACCCCTGAAGAAGGAGATTGAAGAAGACATCAGAAGATGGAAAGATCTCCCATGCTCATGGACTGGAAAAATTAATATAGTAAAAATGTCCATTCTACCCAAATTAATATGCAGATTCAATGCAATCCCAATTAAAATCCCCATGAATTTCTTCACAGACTTGGAAAAAATACTTAAATTTCTTTAGTCCTTTGTATTGCTTCAAGTATTTTTTGTAGGACTGGTTTTGTGGACTTGAATTACTTCGCCTTACTGGTGTCATGGAAGATTTTTCTTTCCCTTTGATTATGATGGACGGTTTTGCTGGGTAAATTATTCTATATTGGCATCATTGTTCTTAAAACGCTTTGTTCCAGGCTCTTCTGGCTTTTATGGTTTGCATTGAAAACTCAGCTGTAATTCTGATAGGTTTTCCTTTATGTAAAATTTGTTATTTTTCTCTGGAATATTTCAGTATTCTCTCTTTGTTCTGTACATTTAGATTCTTACTACGATGTGCTGTGGGTAATTTCTCTTCTGGTCCTGTCTATTTGGTGTTCACTGTGCTTCTTTTATCTTAATGGCTACGTCTTTCCTTAATGTAGGGAAATTTTCTTCTGTAATATTGCTGAAGATCTGGTCAATGCCATTGATCTTGGATTCTTCTTTTTCCTGTATGCCTATAATGTGTAAATTTGGTCTGTTATGGTCTTTTACATTTCCTACGTATTTCATTCTTTTAAGTTAATTTTTTCCATATTCTTTGCTGTGCTACCCAATTCATCAACTTTATCATTCATTCTTGATATTTGGTTTTCCATTTCATTCATTCTGTTGGTGAGGCTTTTCCCAATCATTCCAAATTGGCTTATAATGTTTTCAGGTCTGAACTTTATTCAATATTTCTATTTCTTTCATTAATAAACTTTAACAAATACTGAATTATCTATATCATTTCATTCATCTGTATATTTGTATTTTCTTGAGCTGCATTCAGGACTTTATCCCTATCCTATTTGAGTTCTGAGTTGATCCTGTTCTTCAAATTAATTGAATTTGTTTTTTAAATATTTTATTATTTTTAGTTTATGTGTGTGTATATATTGTCTGCATGTATGTTAATGCACCTGTGTCATGAAATGCCTATGGAGATTAGAAGAGGATCTCAGATCCCCTGGAACTGGCGTTACAGATGTTTGTTGGCCAACATGTGGGTGCTAGGAATCAAACCCAGCCTTCTTCAAGAGCAGCCAGTGCTTTTAATCACTAAGCCATCTCTCCAGCCCTTGATTGAATTCTTTAATCATGTTTATGATTGTTCTTTTAAATTCTGTGTCCTGGGGTTCTTCTAGTTAGTTTTTATTGTAAAACATTTCTTTAGGGATGGCAGGATTTGGTAGGAACATATTTTTGTTGTTTTTTCATAAGATCTGCCTGCCTCTGCCTCCCAAGTGCTAGGATTAAAGGCATGTGCCACCACTCTCGGCCATGTTTTTTCATTGTGATATTTGAATGTGGATTTGTATGTGTTTCTGGTATGAAATTCAAGCCTGCTTTTGCAAAGCTGAAGTTGATTCTGTTCATATTGCTAATGTAGACTGTTCGCTTTCTGACCCAGTATGAATAATTAGTTAGTCTGGGCTCCAGGTTTTCTCTTTTGATTTTTTTATTGAAAAGACCAGCTGGATCCAGGCAGTTTAGTCAGGCACTCTTCAGGAGGGTGAAGGAGCCTAGGTCCAAGTAGAGGCTATAGGTATCATTAGCTGGACTGCTTCTAAGCAAAGAAGAGGTGAAACCTGGATCCAAGAGACTTGGGCTGGTCATAAAACAGGGGAATGGTGATCCTACAGGACTTGATCTGGCTATCTCTCCCAGATAGGTGCTCTCTGGCAATCTCAGGGGGACAAGGACAAGGCCCAAGGAGTGCCAAAGGGAACAAGATGGGCTGACTCTTACTAGCTAGTTTAGAAAGCTTGAGCTCTAGGATAGAGGGAGGAACTAGAGGTGGTACCAATGCAGGAAGATGGGTGTGCTGGATAGCTTTGGTGTCAACTTGACACACCTGGGTTGAGGGAGCCTAGGTTGGGGAATTGGCTCCATTGGATTGGCCTGTGGCCACATCCGTGGTGTATTGTCTTGATGGTCGAGCAGTGTGGGAGGGCCCAGCCCACAATGAGTGGTGCCACCCTGGGCAGGTTGTTGTGTACCGTATAAGAAGGCAGGCTGGGCATGAGCCAGGGGAGCAAGCCAGTGAACAGCATTCCTCCATGGCCTGTGCTTCAGCTCCTGCCTCCAGGTTCCTGCCCTGAGTTCCTGCCTTGGGCTCCCTAAGTGATGAACTGTGACCCGGGAGATGTAAGCTGAATAAACCCTTTCCTCCCCAAGTTGGTGTTGGTCAGAGTGTTTTGTCACAGCAATGGAAGACAAACTAGGACAGAAATTGGTACCAGACGAGTGGGGTATTGCTGTGACAGACCTGACCTTGGTGTTTTGGGGAAGGATTGTGGAGGCGTTTGGAACTTTGGGCTGGGAAGATCATTGAATGCCTAAAGATTGTTGCTGTGGAGCTTGGAGCAGTTTTGCTGAAGGAGTTGTAGAAGATGGAGGCCTGGCTTGTGAAGTTTCTAGTTTCAAAGGAGAGCAGAGATCATCAGGACTGTGTAATCTGTGGGTTCTGGTCAGCTGGGGCTGTGGAGAATCAGCTGTAAGTAACAAGAGACCAGAACCTGAAGTGAAACTTTTGTGGTACTGGGGCAATTGATGCTGGTTAGCTGGGGCTGAAAAATCAGCTGTAAGTAACAAGAGACCAGCATCACTGAGGTGAAATCTTCTGGGGAGAATATCTTCAAGGTCAGCACACAGAAGCTGTGACCCAGAAAGGGCCTGAGCCTCCATCTTGAGCCAGAAGCCGGACTTGGTAACGTGTAAGAGTCTCCTATATGGTTCCGGTGTTGAAATTTGAGGGGGTCACAGAGAGCAGCCGAGGCTTGGCACTGTGAGAGGTCAGGAAAGACCATTGGTGGAAGTGCACCTCGGTTGCTGTGAAGACCCCAGGATTGCAGGGGTCATGGAGAGAAGCTGAGGCTTTGCACCAGGAGAGGTCAGAAGAGACCATTGGTGAAGGTGCTGCCTCAGTTTCAGTAGCGACCCCAGCTTTTTGGAGATGCCGGTACCCTGGGACGACCACCAAGAGCAGCGGTAGGTGTAGAATGGAGTCGGCCTGGGCCTGCGAGATGAGTGTGCCACGGACGGCAGAGTCGGAGAGGGGGAGCTGCCGAGACCCTTTGGAGCCCAGAAGATCGTGAGTGAATCCCAGGTGTCCAGCCTTGAGCTACTTGCTGGACTTAGGTTTTGTTTGAGAGTGCCTGATTCTTCCCTTTGAAATAAGACAGTACTTGTTTTGGATTTTACAGCAGCCCACAGTTAAGAGACTTTTAATAGACTGGACTTTTAAGTGTTTGGACATTTTAAGGACTGTGGGGCTTTTAAGGATGTACTGTCTTAGGTTGTGATTAGTGTTAACATCATACTTTGGGGATAAGAACTGGAAAGGTGGTTTAATAGTGATGTGTTTGTGTGTCAAGTTGACAAGGGGTCAATTGTGCTGGATAGCTTTGGTGTCAACTTGACACACCTGGGTTGAGGGAGCCTCGGTTGGGGAATTGGCTCCATTGGATTGGCCTGTGGCCACATCTGTGGTGTATTGTCTTGATTGTTGAGCAGTGACAGTATAAGAAGGCAGGCTGGGCATGAGCCAGAGAGCAAGCCAGTAGAGAGCAAGCCAGTGAACAGCAGTCCTCCATGGCCTCCAGGTTCCTGCCCTGAGTTCCTGCCTTGGGCTCCCTAAGTGATGAAATGTGACCCAGGAGATGTAAGCTGAATAAACCCTTTCCTCCCCAAGTTGGTGTTGGTCTGAGTGTTTTGTCACAGCAATGGAAGACAAACTAGGACAATGGGTATTACAAGATTTGGAGAACTCACCCAGGCTAGCCGGGAGCTCCCCAGCAGCCTCAGGAGGACAGGGCTGAGGAAGGGGAGTACTGACGGAAACAGGGTGGACTGCTTTCTAACAGAACTTTTTTAAACTAGATACTCTTGGACTTAATGCATGGCAAAGCTGTTGCATGTTAAAATTTTTATATGCTATAAAACTTGTATTTCAGTAGGCTGAGTTTACATGTTTTGATAATGGTTGTATAATTTACTGTATTTCAGGATGGGTTCAAAGTATAATAAAATATTCAATCTACAACACTCTGTAACTCAGGTCTAGGCAACACATTTTCTATAAAAATTACTAGTAAATATTTTAGGATTGTGACTCATGCAAATTCTCTTGCAACTACCAGCATGATCACTGAAGCTCAATAAAGGGCCATAGATATGGGAAACTATATTCTGATGAAACCTTATTTAAAAAAAAAAAAACAGGTTGTGGATTATTTATTACTCAATATTTATCCCATGGTAAGTCCAAATACCCTGAAAAATTATGATCAACATTGGAATTCTGTTTTGATCATGAATAATTCTAACTTTTGGGGGTTTTTTGAGACAAGAATTTGTGTCGCCCCATGCTATGTAGCCAGGAGTGACTTTTTCCACTTCTCCTGCCTCCATCTCCTGAGTGCTGGGATTATAGGTATCCAGCATATCAAGCTACACAAGTCTAACTTATTATGAATTAATTTATTTCCTCTTAACTTACATTTAATGCATTTAAGACTTTTCCTATAAAGCAAGTATAACAAACTTTAAGAATCTTATTTGGTAAATATATGTACATTATTTTTTCCTTAGTCAATCAGAGTTGCTATAGTAAAATGCCCAAACTGTGTAAGTTGTAACTAACATGATTTATTTTCTCACATTTCTGAAGGCAGGGAAGTCCACAACACTACAAATGGGTGTTGTCAGGTTGG
The DNA here is from genome assembly GCA_009823505.1 of Rhizomys pruinosus. Classification (NCBI taxonomy): domain Eukaryota; kingdom Metazoa; phylum Chordata; class Mammalia; order Rodentia; family Spalacidae; genus Rhizomys; species Rhizomys pruinosus. Next base: position 1,122,989 of record VZQC01007984.1, read on the forward strand.
GGCTGCTCTTTGCTTTGAAGTTCATTCCTCCAAAGGGGAGGAACACAAAGGAAAACACAATTCTCAAAGTATTTTTTCAAATGAGAATTAATCCAGGTACCCCATGTTAGTAAATAGAATAGTGTTTATTGAAGGCTGAATAGGTTACAGGGAAGAGAGGAATAGGGAGAGGTTTGTAAATGTGTAGATAGGAAAATCAAGTTCTGGTGGTCTAGTTTTTATTAGGATAATTATAACTAACAATTCATTATATATTTCAAAACAGAAGAATGACAGGATAGTGAATGTTCTCTTCACAAAGACTTAAATATGTTTCTGGAATATATATATATATATATCTATATAGATATATATAATATGTAACTGCCGTGATCTGATCATTATACAATATGTACATGAATCAAAACTTCATACACTATCATATAAATACATGACATTGTTATGTTACTTAAAAATTAAAACTAGAAGGAAACGTACAAGGAAACAAACCTAGTATCTCTATATTTCCTATTACAAATCTATGTTAGATATGAAGATTTGTATAGAATGAATATAAATGCATAGAGGATTCACTGCATTAAAGCCATTAACAGAAAACCAGCGTTTCTTATTTCTTTGAGGTAAAGCAGATTCAAACCAGGATAAAGATTGTGAATATTAAAATAGCAACTCCTGCTTTCTTTTTGGTACCCATATGCTCTGTGGATGCCACTGTTTTTGGCACTCCGTAAAGACATGAGATACAGCTTCTTTACTTTTTAGCCTTCCAATGTGGACTGACGGCTGCTGAGATACTCAGATTGTGAACTAAGCAGCTAATGGAAATTCAGCCTCCTCAAAATATGGACTGCCATTGTTAGATAACCTCGGCAGTAGCATGGAGGCCAATGCAGGGGGATCAAGACAGGACACGCGTGCTTCCTGGACTTCATTTGGGGGCACAATATTTAAAGCAGAAGCATGTCAGTAAGAGTTTCCTTCTGCATAAGGATTTTTGTCATGTAATGTCTTAATCATAGTCTACCATCAAATATTTTAGGAATATCTTTAATGTTTAGATAGTATATTAGCAGCATGCAATAATTACATCATAAGTTCTGAAGCAGAGGCAGTCTATTGCAAGGACTTTCTTTGCTGCCAGTTATCATAGGCAGTTTTAAGTTAGAAAACTGAATAGCAACACTGAATACTGTAAAATGCACTTTGCTCAGCAATACTTGAGTTGTTGCAATATCTGATTATCCATTTGGTTGTTACAGAAAATTCTTAGCTGTAATTGATGGTTGTTGCCCTAATAGTATATTGCCTGTATTCCTACCTCTAGTAATGGGCTTTATGTGCTAGATTTTAATATCCTTGAGCCTGGGGCAAGTGCACAAGCCTTTTTAAAAAGAAACATGGTTTACTTGCACAAAACCGAACAGATTTGAGAAATCCTTAATGCCCTTGAAGTGGTTTTTGTGGGTGTGAAACAAATGGTGAGAATTTAAATTGTTCCCTTATTATAGTATTGAAATTAAGTCTACTTAATCTATCAAATCATGTTCATGCCCTAATTTTATATACTTGTATCTATCAATAAACATTGTGAAAAAAAGATTGTGAATAAAGAGACAATTTTCAATATCATGATAAAAGGGTCATTTCTCAAAGAAGGGTACAGAGAATAAAATACATGAGGAAAAAATTGAGATGGTTCAAGAAGAAAACACAAAGTCATGATTGTAGTTACAGACTAAACTGGGCTACATAGTGAGACCATGCCTCAAATAAAAATAAGCTAAAATTATATTGAGTGTATTCTTAGCCTGCAATGACTCTGAGCTAGAAATTAATAAGAATCCCAAATATTAAGATGGTCAAAACAAAGCTCTGCATAACTCACAGCCAAAGAATAAGTCTTGAAACTTAAAAATACTTTGAACTTGGAGCTGGAGATATTGCTTGGCAGTTGAGAGTGCTTGCTGCTCTCCATTGGACCTGAGCTCAGTTCCCAGAACCCATGTTAGGCAGCTTATGGCTTCTAACTCCAGCCCCAGGGGATCCAACACCTTTTTCTGGCCCCCACGACCACCCACGCATATGTGACATACACTCAGACTCACAAACATAAATTTTTAAAATAAATCTTAAAAATATTTTAACTAAATGAAAATTCACAAAACATACATGAACTCATGGGCAGTGAAAATAGAAGAATGGGAAATCAAGCCTAAAAATTTGTACATACTAGGGACTGGAGAGATGGCCTAGCGGTTAAGAGTGCCGACCGCTCTTGCAGAGGACCCGGGTTCGGTCCCCAGCACCCACATGGTGGCCGAGAACCGTCTGAAACTCCAATTCCAGGAGAACTCCAGTTCCAGGGGAATCTGACACCCTCTTCTGACCTCCGCGGCATTGCACAACACGGGTGCACAGACCTGCATGCAGACAGTACATTCATACACATACAGAAATAAAAAAAAATTAATGAAAAAGAAAATTTGTACATACTAAAGAAAAAAATTGCAGGCTTTTTCCTATGGAAAGGGAAAAAATAGTTACAAGCTACATGTCTGAGAGAACATTAACAACTAGAATATATAAAGAATGCCTGCAACTCAACAATAGAAATGCCAAATACTGCAATTAAAAAATGGATACACCACTTCTCCAAAGAAGATATACAAATCACAACGAAAATGCAAAAGTACCCAACACTACCAATTGTAGAGAAATTCAAAGCAAACTGGTTAAAATTTCATACTCATTAACATGCTCATTATCAGAGTAGGGCAGAAAATAGCATGCTGCCGATTTTGCGACATAACTGGATTGTGTTGAAGTATAAAAATGATGTAGCCACTATTAGAAACAGTTGAAGAGAAAGAATATGATCTACTTCGTACTGCCAAATAAAATAGCACATATATGCCTATAAGATTTATAATGATTGACTATAGGAATGGCAAAGAAAATTCCCTCAAAAAGAGAAGTATTAATCATGTCAAGTCTGGCAGGAGATGAAGGGTACAAGTGATTGAGTTATTATTTTCATTTTGTTTTTGTTTTTCTTCTGACGTTTTCTACATGTGTTTACAATTAAAGGCTGCTTTCTTGGCAAGCTAAGTAACTAATAATGTTCTCTAAAGATGATTAACAACTTTTGGAAACATGCCTATTAACACTAATGCAGTCATATTGTGGAGAGAACAGGTTAATTCTATTGGTTCTCCAAAGCTGAAGTCAGGGAGAGCACCAGCCCTCAGCCATCATCCCAGGCACACAATCATCTGCCTTATTAAAGGAGTCATTATCCTCAGAGTGAGGTTTTCTCAGATGAGCCACAAGTCTTACTAGCATTTGAAAAAGAATAGTATTTCCAAGCCGGGCGTTGTGGCCCATGCCTCTAATGCTAGCACTTGGGAGGCAGAGGCAGGCGGATCTTTGTGAGTTCAAGGCCAGCCTTGTCCACAGAGTGAGTTCCAGGACAGCTGGGGCTACAGGGAGACCCTGTCTTGAAAAGACCAAAAAAAAAATAGTATTTCCACTCAAATGTAAGTTGTTGCTGGTTAGTGTGTCTGTGTGTGTGTATAAGAGCAAGTGCATGTGTTTGTTGTGTGTTTCATGTATGTGCAGGCCCACACATGTGCATAAGTATCTATGCACATATGTTTATGCATGTGGAAACCAGAGGACAATCTCAAGTGTTCTTGTTTTTCAAGACACAGGGTCTCTCAGTGGCCTAGAACTTAACAAGTACATAGGTTAACACACCCCAAGAATTTGTCTGCCTCTGCCTGCCCAAGTCTAGGTCTATACAGTGCACATGCCACAGAGCCTGGTTTTTAAATGTAGTATTTGGGAAACCACTTTACTAAACTGAGCCATCATCTCCCTAGATATGTTGCTGCGAATTTTTATATGACAAGTTTTTTTTTAATATTTTTATCAAAGTTTTATGCTTTTCGTACATCATTTCTCATTCCAATTTAGACTCATTTCCCTTTCCATGTCCCTCACCCCATGCAAGTTCAGGCATTCTGTGATACATGTCTTGTATCTTTTCCTCACTCTTTTTAAAGTTTTTCAAAGCAGAGGATCCTTGTTTTAGGGAGAATTTTACTGCTTTAGTCAGTTCTTTGTCCCAGTTCTTTTCTTGATACATATATATTGTATTGCTTCAAAGTATGCATATATATATATCACATATACTACTATTATGGCATTTGAAAATAAACTGTATGTTATTTCCAAATCATATTTCAGGATTCATATTTTTCCTTTTAATTTTATATTACTCTAAAATATGCATACATACCCTCTACCCATATACCAAAATTACAAAGTCTGAAAATAAGTGATAGATTAATTCTAGAGCCCATTAAGGGATTCACATTATAAAAGCACAGTTGCTTTCAGATAAAGAGAAATATAACAACGTTGTTCAGTTTGCCTTACAACTAGGTACCTGGTGCTAGCATCCACAAATGAAGGATACCATTTGTTATTTGTTTTTCTGTGACTGTGTTACTTCACTTAGCATACTCTCCTCTAGTTCTATCCATTTACCTGCAAAGTTCGTGATGTCATCTTTCTTTTTTTTCTTTTTTTTTATTTATTTTTGTATGCGTATGAATGTATTCTCTGCATGTAGGTTTGTGCACCCATGTTGTGCAATGCCGCGGAGGTCAGAAGAGGGTCTCGGATTCCCCTGGAACTGGAGTTCTCCTGGAATTGGAGTTACAGATGGTTTTTAGCCACCATGTGGGTGCTGGGGATTAAACCCGGGTCCTCTGCAAGAGCAGTTGGTGCTCTTAACTGCTAGGCTATCTCTCCAGCCCAATGTCGTCTTTCTTTACTGCTGCATAGAATACCATTGTGTAGATGTACCACAATTTTCTTTATACACCCATCTTTTGAGGTTGGTTCCAGCTCTTCACTATTGTGAAGAGAGTTGCAATAAGCATAATATGCATTTATCTCTGCAGTAGGATTAGTCTTGTGGATATATACCCAAGAGTGGTATGACTGGGTCAGGTGGTAGGCTCATTTTGAGTCTTTTAAGCATTCTCCACACTGCTTTCTATAGTGTCTATATTTGTTTGCATTCCCACTAGCAGTGGATGAGTGTTCCCCTTTTCCCACAACCTCTCCAGCACTTAGTATCATTTGTTTTCTTGATCCTAGCCAATCTGTTCGGAGTGATATGATATCTTAAAGTGGTTTTAATTTTGCATTTCCTTAATTATTAGCGATATTGAACACTTTTTAAGGTGTTTCTAAGCCATCTTTATTTCCTTACTTATGAAGTCTGTGTTCAGCTCTTTACTCCATCTTTTGAGTGAGTCATTCGTTTTCTTACTACTTTGTTTTTTCGAGTAGTTTATATATTCTGGAAGTTAATGCTCTGCTAGATGTGACATTGGTAAAGGTTTCCTCCCACTCTGTGGGTTTTCTCTTCACTTCCGTGATTGTTTCACTGTACTTTCACTCGCTCAAAAGCTTCTGCTTTTGAGTTTAATGAGGTCCCACTTGTCAATTGTTGACCTTATTTCCTGCGCAGCTGCTGTCTAATTTAAAAAGTCTTTTCCTATGCCTCAGTCTTGTAGGTTGCTGCCAAAGTTTTCTTCTATCACCTTCAGAGTTTCAGGTTTCCAAACGAGGTCTTTGATCCATTTGGAATTGATTTATGTACAGGGCGAGAGGTAGGGGTTTAATTTTATTCTTCTACAAGTGATTTTGCCAACAACATTTTCTGATGAAGATGCTGTCTTTCCTCCATTGAGTCAAGTTTAAAAACTGGTGAAACAGAGATCATGGATTTATTTTATCTGGATCTTTTCATGTGTCAGTTGCAAGATGACTAGTCCACCATCAGACCCTGATGTTGAGGAGAATACTCAAAAGCAAATAACTCACAAATGACTGCTTTTCCCAATTGTTTCAATTCAAATATTGTGATTTTCTTACATTCAAGAAAAAATGAAAAGTGATCTTTCAATTGTGCCATCTTTTTTTCCTATTCTGTAGCTTTTTTCACATTCTTTCTATTGAATTTTTGTGTATTTTGTATATAGCATCTCGATCAGTCTTAATCACCTTTGTACTGCCTTCTTCACTGGCACCCTGCCACAGCTACCCCTCCCCCCACCTGGAGTTCAAATACTCTGTCATTTATGTTAGGGCCTATTGTGCCAAATTAATCTCTCTGGCCTTTCTTCACATTTCCATGCTGGGTTTTTGTGTGGTTGAGCTTGCACGGGTCTTGTGCATGATGATACCATTGTTGTATGTTCATATGATGGAGATAGAATCCTACAATTGTTCCATCATTACCAGTGAGTCTTGCTGTTGCAGCATGTGACTAAAGCTTGGCTTGTCATTATGGTGCAGAATCCTGTGCTAGCTAGCTACTGACACCAACTCTATAGGTTTAGCCCCATTGACAATTTACTTGATATATTCTCAAAAATATGGTAGAATAATATATTATTCTATGGATATTGTACACAATGTGATTCTAAGCTTCTAGGTCTTTGAAGCCCCCATTTCCTAAGCAAACATACCCTCCGAACATGGAGGCATTCATGAGTAAACTCCTGAGTGGGGACTCTATATTCCATCTTTTGAGTTCAGTGCATTCTGAATTTTTCAGGGCTTTATTCTATGTGATTTACCTAGATAATTTTTATAATAAAGTGAATAATAGAATTTTGATTTATCAGTGCAGGTATGGATAGTTGTCATCTTTTCTAATCATTCTCAAGAGTATGGCTACAGGAACTGGAGAGATGGCTCAGCAGTTAAGAGCACTGGCTGCTCTTGCAGAGAGCCTGGCTTCAGTTGCCAGCACCCACACAGCAGCTAACCATGTTCTTAACTCCAGTTCCGGGGGATTGGTCACCCTCTTCTGACCTCTGAAGCATTGCACAATATGAGTGTACATACATTCATGCAAGTAATATACTTATACACATAAAATAAAATATAATAAAGTATAACAATATAATAAAAATAATAAATATATGAGATAATATTACATTTGAATCCCACAAAGATAGTCATCTTCAAGAATTGTACCACCAGTAAGACATCCTTGCAAGCAGAGATTGTGCAGGGAGATGAAAGGTTGGTTTTATTTTCAGATATTCATTTGTTCAAGAAATTCATTTATGCCAGGTGTGGTGTCACATGCCTTTAATCCCAGCACTCTGGGAGGCAGAGGCAGGCAGATCTATGTGAGTTCAAGGCCAGCCTGGTCTACAGAGTGAGTTCCAGGCCAGCTGGGACTAAAGGGAGACCCTGTCTCAAAAATACCAAAAAAAGATTCATTTATAATTTGATATTTGGTAAACGTACAGGAATTATATTGTGTTTTGTGTCATTGACATCTGTGGCTTAAAAGGTTTACTTATGTATCTGATATGAAATTGAAAATTTCACCAAGTGATAGTCTCTCAAGAAATTTTCCTAGAAATTAGTATAAGAGAAAGTAAAAAGTATACTTAGTCCTTCCTAGATATTATCTGGGGCACAAATTTAATGAAAATAACATTTACCTGTTTGTTGTCAGATGTGAATGTACTCCATACTGCCCCTACTTATGCCTGACTTCTATCAGATGTGGTAGGCAAAAGGAATAAAGTTAAAAAAAGGAAAAAAGAAAACAGCTGTGCCCCCAATACATATAGGTTTCCATAAAGATCTTCCAGAATTTAATTGACATTTTCTGGGTAGTTAGCTCTGAATCTGTACTTCCAGCTACAAAATAACCATTTTCTGGAACAAAAGAAAAATATTATCTCAATGTGGAATAAAATATAAGAACTACTTTTGGACTACTTTTCCCATCAGTAAACAGTAAGATCTTAGTTAAATTGCTTTATACTTTTTACTGTGCTTTCTAAAAAGCAAGGCCAAAATCCTTCACATTTCCTGTCCCCTAAGGGATTGAATTAAAAAGGCTATGGATTTGCATACACGTGTGCACATAAGGTTATAATCTTAAGATATTGTGGTATTATGAGAGATTTTCAATCAAGTAGATCTGAGCTTGAATTTTTGTTGTCACCTCATGGCTGCATTTCCATAAAAATTTAAGTCTCTAAAAAGTTTCAATTTTCGGGGCTGGAGAGATGGCCTAGTGGTTAAGAGCGCCGACCGCTCTTACAGAGGACCCGGGTTCGATCCCCAGCACCCACATGGCGGCCAAGAACCGTCTGAAACTCCAATTCCAGGAGAACTCCAGTTCCAGGGGAATCCGAGACCCTCTTCTGACCTCCGCGGCATTGCACGACACGGGTGCACACACCTGCATGCAGACAGTACATCCATACACATACCGAAATAAATAAAAATTTAAAAAGTTTCAATTTTCTCATGATATATGGGAAATATATATAACATCTGTTATATTGTGAGGATTCTGTAGTAAATATTATACTGTAGACTCCCTCTAATGGATATAGATTCAAAAAAAATAATATCAATATGTCAAAGAACCCTCCTGTTTCCTGAAAAGTTATTCACAATAGCCAAGAACTGTAAATATTCTAAATGTCCATCAACTGAAGAATTACCAAATGAATTATGGTACATAGACACCAAAGAGATTATTCTACAATAGAAAAATAAAATGGAAAAACATGGATGAAGTTGAAGGACAATATGTTAAATGAAACTAAGCAGGCAGAGAAGGACAGGTAATATGTAACCTCATTCATATGTGGAATCTAAAAATATTGATCTTATAGAAAATTAAGTAGAACAGTAATCATCAGAGGCCGAGTAATCATCCCTCCCGAAGGAGGGAGAAAGAAAGACGGGGAAATGGATTAACAGATACTGTGTTCTAGCAGAGAAGAGAAAAATTTCTGTTATTCTGTTATACAATAGAGGAGACAGAGATGGCAAGAATGTATTGTAATTTTTTCAATGCCAGAATTTTTTTCAAGAGTTAGATATTTTCATCCTAGTGTGACTGCTACAAAACACACACACACACATATATATATGTATATATTTCATATATATATATATATACATATGAAATATATAAACATATATAAATATATATAAAGATATATATATATATATATGAAAGCATTGTATGGTATTCACAAATTATTTTTATTAGTTAAAACCATTCTGGGTTATGAGCGTAGGTCAGTAGTATTAGTAGAATAGTGTTTGGCTAGCAGGTACAAGGCCCTGGGCTTCATAGCCAGAAGAAAAATTAAAGGAAAGAAGAAAAAGAGGAAGGAAAGAAGGAGGGAAGGGGAAGGGAAGGGAAGAAAAGTCCTAGGCTAAAGGGCAGGTCAGAAGTGTTATGAAATCCATATTCTTCTCAACACCCTCACTGTATTTACCCATCCAGTAGATTATAGTTTGAAGGAAATATTGCAAGGCCTAGGTTTTATGATACTAGAGTTTTGGTCTTGCATTTATCCACAGCATTAAGCAAATCACTAACAATTAAAACAATTTTAAAAAATTGGAGTTTGAATTTCCATATGCAACATAAGAATAATAAAAGCACCCTTATGTAGGAATAAACTGACCATATCACTTTTCATCAAGTGAGACAATTATGAGGATAAGGGTGAACGTGAACGCTATGTGTAATTAGATCAGAGTGCTATGCTACCACCACTGTAACTAGGTTATCATGGCCCCAAATGAGGGGATGTGCAAGAATTCACAAGCACTGCACCTGCCTGACATGATAGATTTTTTTGATAATTAGACCAAATAAGTCTAATTTTGTGTCCTACATACAAGTACTTTTTAATCAAAAACATTTAGAAGTAGTGTTCATGGCTGAATATAATCATATCTGTAGCTATATAATCTCAGCTTCAAGGTATGGGATTCTATAGCAAACTCGTGTACATGAAATGAGTCAGAAGAGCAAAATTTTCATCAATAAATAATCATGAATAAGGAAAAGGTCTATCTCTCAAATGGGTCTGTATTTCAAAATTTAATGTCCAAGCTGATAAAGTTTTCAGTGTTTAGCTACATAATGTTAGTGAATCAATATAGCATCTATCACTTCAACCACTGTTTATCAATTTAGAATATTATCAAATTGTATTAGAGCGAAGGCTGGATCATAACTGTAGACTTTGATCAGGTTCCTATGAGAGTGTGAAGTCACTCTTGATCCAGTAGCCAGATACGGACCTTCATCATAAGCTAAAGGGCTATTTGAAGAGTCGTACCATGGATGGGGAAGGCTTAATTTGTCAATGTGAGATCCAGACCAAACAGATTTCAGTTAGAGTTATGAAGTACGATAACTACCTGGAAACACTGTTGTTCCTGAAAGAATGGTGAGATAGACAGCATTCTATCAAACTATTGTAATTGTTATTGGCAATTTTCAAAGAAATTGTGTTACTGATGATTTTAAAAGAAATGACAACAGGAGATAGCTTCTAGTTTATGTTCGGCATTTGGTGCACAGCTGATAGGACAGAATCAATGGCACAACTCCGATACACTGCCTGTGCTTCCCATGCCTGTAGGTAGAGTTTGTTCAGTAAGTGCCATTCAATTGTTTACTCAAAAGTTGTTTTTCTTGCTCTATAAGTAACTGGTAGTGTTCTAAGACCTGTGAGTGGGAGGGGAACGACATCAACAAAAATCACTCTTCAAGTGGTATTCACACTCTAATGGAAGAAGAGAGACAGTAAATGATACAGTCTGTTTATGTGTGATAAATGGACTGAAGGCAAACACAAACAGTGGCTGATGGTAGTGTGGGAGGTGTGTGAAAACAATCGAATGAATAACAGACCATCTGTGTGCAAGGAAAAGTTGACTGAAGATTATTTCTTCGTGAAGTACATATACACCAGCAGTGACATCAAGTGTGACTGAAAATATAACAAGTGCAGATAGGGAAACAATGTCTAGATTACCATGTCTCAGAGTGAAGATCAAACTTGCACATGCTACTGAAGATGATTATTAAAATGCAAACTCCTCACTCCAAACCAAGAACAACTACCTGGGAGTGTGTCATCTATCAGACAGACATTTTGGTATTTTTAAGGTATTTTAACATTTGAATACTGAGATTGTCTAAGGGAAAAACTTTAAGATTCAGACAAAAATAGATCCATTTACTTATGTAAAAAATATTTTTTTAATGTCTCCATGCTGTTCTTAACTGTGTAACTAAAAATTCTGAGGGAAATAAATTAGTTGCTCAGATTGTTCTGATTACACAGGTAAGTTAACTAAAGGATAATGATGGGGCCTGTAATAAACTTATGAACTGAATTTTGTAAAGAGTGTTGAAACTTTGATAACATTTCTTTGTCACATTATATTATTTCAAAAATCATTGATACTTGAGCTTGAATTCTTGAGCTGCATACTCAAGTCCATCTGTCATGTTATGGTGTCTCAGTGGCACCCTAACTCTGGCCAATGATGTTTTATGCAAAAATGGTTTTTGTAGTTTAAGGAACTCCAAAGCCTTAAAATAGACATTTTAAATGATTGACCTTGAAAACTTCATTAAAAAATTTATTGAAATGAAATCACACATACGTCTAAGATCTTCTGGAGCAAGAAGCTGAGCAATAGCTAGGTTCCATGCACCATAGTGTAAGCCTGTGGATCTAAATGTTTCAGAATCACTAACTTAGCCTGGGGATCTAGATATACTCTTCACAAATGAAATGGCATTTGGTTTAGAACTTGAGTGATGAATTAGACCCAGACATTTTATTTCTATTTTTTTATTTTTTTTAAAGGCGTGCGCCACCAGGCCCGGCATTTATTTATTTCTGTATTTGTATGAATGTACTGTCTGCATGCAAGTTTGTGCACCCATGTCATGCAATGCTGCGGAGGTCAGAAGAGGGTGTCGGATTCCCCTGGAACTGGAGTTCTCCTGGAATTGGAGTTTCAGACGGTTCTTGGCCGCCATGTGGATGCTGGGGATCAAACCCGGGTCCTCTGTAAGAGCGGTCAGCGCTCTTAACCACTAGGCCATCTCTCCAGCCCCATGACCCAGACATTTTAAAGAAAAAAAGAGGTGCATCAGAAATATGAATGTAAATTAAATTCTTCTATTATAAAACAGCAATGCAAAACTCACCTAGCTTCCTTAATTTCATGATAACTCAGTGGCCATCTTCACTGGACACCAGATAAATACGTAAACACACAGTCAGTTAACAAAGTTTCCTTTTATTTAGACAGTTATTTTAAAATACCTTATGTTTTAGTCAAGGTTCACTAAAGAAAAGGAATCAATAGAATGGATATATATTCATATATACATATATATATGTATATATGAATTTATTAGATTAGCTTACCAGATAGGGTCTGATTAGTCCAACAATGGTTGTACCACACTAGAGAGGATGAGAATTTGATAGTTGTTCTATCTACAAGGCTGGGTGTCTCAGTAGTTCCAATCTGGCACTGAAGGCCTGATGGATTCAGGGAGATCTGCTAGTCTTCAGTCTATGCTGGAATCCTAGGAGTTGGTCACAGTAGCCAGACAAACTCACCAGTCAGAGATAAGGCAAGCTGCAAAAAAGGAAGAGCTTCCTTCTACCATGGCCTTGTATATTTCCTGCCATCAGACGGTAACAACCAAAATTAAGGTGGGTCTTCTACCTTCAAATGAGCCAATTCAAAGGTCTCTTCCTCATTTTACTTAATCCCAGAACCAGTCAATTTGACACCCAGGATTAGCCATCGTAACTTCCAATGAATAGTCAAAAATGCTGCGTTTAATAATTTCTCCCTCTCTTCTCTCTTCTCAAGATGGTGGCTGATTGTAGGGGCCCTTGACAACTGAATGGCAATGAGAAGTCCTTGATGAGCTTTGTGCTGGTTCTGTGGCAGAACAGGCCTGACTCCTGGGACCTCTTACCCACTGTCTAATCAGCACTGCTGTCTCCATGGGAAGTGGTCTGGCCTATCAGGACTTGCCCTTCTTCCTTACTACCCTTGTTCTTATTGGCTACTCACTGAATTCTGCCTTCTACTGCTCTTCATCACCAAACCAGGCAGCCTGCCCTGAACCTTTCCACTTGAAGAATGCTGTTTAGAGGCTGGAGAGATATTTCAGCTATTAAAATGAATATCTTGCAAGCAATAGGACTGCCCACATAAATGCCAGGAGGGCATGGTAGCCCATCTGTAATTCTAGCCTCCAATGACCAAACAGGATCTCTGGAATAAGACGGCTAGGAAGAGTGACTGTATCTATGACCTCTGCATGTCACTGGAAGACCTTGTCTCAAAGAACATGACATCAGAAGGGCAATGGGAGGTGGAAGTCTTCTGACATCAAACTCAGAGCTCCAAATACACTTGCACACATGCACATGCATTGAGGACACATGTGTGTATGCACCCACACATACATACTTAAACATTCATATATACACAAACATACCACAAACACACATGAAAAGAAAAAGACCCAAAATCTGTCATTTAGCTCCAGTTCAGGAACCCCCTTCTACTAAGAGCACTAATACTCAATGACTATGTCCTTTGGAGACCTACTTAAACTTCATGTACATTTTTAAATGGGGATAGTGACAAAACTGCCCTCAGACTGTTGTTGGATAGATAAAATTAATGTAAATAACGCCTTTAGAAGGTCCTTGACATACTACAGTTAATAGACATCCCTGTTACTAGCTCTTCATGGTTCCTATCTCCTAAGATAATAGCATACCTTCTAGGTCCTTTGTTTTACTCAGGGAGCACTAGGAGCCAAGAGCACTGCTTCGGGTTTACCTACAGGCTCCTGCACCTGCCATATTCGACTGTAAATCATCCAGCCTCAGTTTTGGAATGCTTTTAACTTTCTCCTTAGTATAAGATCTCTCTTCTACAGACTTTTTCCCAGAGAATAAAAACATGTCCCATAGAAGACTATCTCATTTGAGTTTGTTATAAACCCAAGACTTGAAGTCTTCTTTTGTGGTATAGAAAGTTATATCCCTGGGGCTGGAGAGATGGCCTAGCGGTTAAGAGCGCCGACTGCTCTTGCAGAGGACCCGGGTTCGATCCCCAGCACCCACATGGCAGCTGAGAACCGTCTGTAACTCCAATCCCAGTCCAGGGGAATCCAACGCCCTCTTCTGACCTCCACGGCATTGCACGACACGGGTACACAAACCTACATGCAGACAGTACATTCATACAAATAAAATAAATAAATAAAATTAAAAAAAGAAAGTTATATCCCTAATTTGTAACCTGAGGCCACTGCATAGAATGAAGAAAAAGTTCATTTAGAGTATCTCCAGAGCTGGTTCTTGATATTAGCATAAATAATTTTTAAACTATGTCTTCATTCCAATGCCTGCCTTTCAAAACCATTGTCTTATAGCAATCCTAAGTACAAAGTAGAGCATATGTTTGTATGTCCACTTCATTTATTAGAAAACTAAAACCCTAAGATCTTAACATGTTTTCCCCCATGTTATTATCACTGTAATAGTGAGAGCTAGTAAGAAAATTCATGTCCCTTAGTTGTTTTTTTTTTCAAGTTGTACTTATACAGAGGCTACAGGATAGGTTTTTATTCACATATACTTTCTGAAAACAAAGGTATAACTTACAAACATTTGGTGGATTAATTGAAAATCTTTGATGGAAATCTCCGTAAATATGTATGTAGTTTCACATCATGATATTCCTCAAAACCTAAGAAGTAGAATAAATTTTTCTAGTCACATTTTCTCAGACTACTATCAGTCTGTTACACTAAGAATCATATTTGGGAAAGTCTGTTTTCAAATAAGGTATGATATAAAACACAGATTTGCAATAAAATGATCGTTTTGAATTCTGTAAGCAGCCAGTATAGTCAATTCATGACAGAAAGTAAATTCCTCATATAATTAGTTTAGTTGATGTTTTCACTAACAGCCCAGTACTTGGCTCCTTAAACAAATATTTACTGAGCAGCTCTTGTTCTTGCCACTGGGGAGATGTAGATGAATGAGCTAGATTTCAGTTTCTGCCCCGTTGGAGCTTACAATGACAATAGTTAGAAGGAAAAAATACAAAGTCTATCATAGTTTGTGCTGAACAAATTATAACTAAGATGAGGTGTTAGAGAAGACTTCCACTGGGAAATTGTCTTTAACCAAAAACAAAGCTAAGCAAAATTCACATAGGATATGAGCAGGGAGAGAGAGAAAAACAAGCACATGAAAAAGGAACAGCAACACAGTTGGAAACAGAGGATTTACAGAATTCAAAATGTGAGAAGCTCCATACAAACATGCAAAAACGCAGTTCAGGATAATCCAAGGAATTATATTCTATCTTACATATTTAGAAATTTAAAAGAAGAATGGTTCGTTTAAGCAGGGTAGCATCATGGTAAGTTTTTATTGCTAGATTACTTCAGATTAGGCATAGTAAATTAAATCCAAGGAGGTACCATTCATAAGGTGTCATTCTCAAATGCGTGAAAAAATGGATCAGAGGTGATGAGGCCAAACCAGGACTGTCATGGGAAGAGAAATTCATAATTAGGTCTAGGCAAGAGAGGAAAATTCATTTTTAAATGGTGGGAAGTAATGGGTAAAAGTCAGTAAATTTTAAACATACTTTGAGAGATATATTCACATCTAATATTGTGGCATTACTAGGCCAACATTATAATTACCCGAACAAGTATCCTAACTCTAAAATTTAGTTTTTAAGAGCAGGAGTGAACTCAGAGGGTACTTATCTCTTGGAACTATCTGACTCCTGGAACTGTGCTGGTAGAACTGTCATGTTTGATTTCCCTGTGACCAGACTGGCCACATCCATAATTCTATTCAAAATGATTTCTCTAGCTTCATTTAGGGGAAGTACAAGGTTGGCTCCTCCCCAGTCTTAACAGACAGTCTGACCTTTTAATCCCTAGTTCTAGATTATCTCATTTACCCAAGGCCATCCATCCTTTCCAATCCCTGCCATGTGCAATGGAGATGGGTGTGTCTCCTGTCAGCACTTTGATCTGTTAATCTTCAAGCATATGCACACTCATTTATTCATTATTGGGGGGAGGGTGGAGTAGAAAATTATGGTTATCTAAGAAGTGAGATCAAGTCCCCAGATCACAAGATATAAGAGCAAATGGTTTTTCTGGGTTAATTAAAACCCATGGGTTCAGATTATGTCCATTTATAACAGTCATTTTCACATAATATATTATTGGATATGGAAGCAAACGGAAGAAGAATATGAGGTCTTTAGGTTTTAAAAGTATATAGTCAGACTCTAGTAGAGAGGGAAGCTTTGAAGATATACAAGTGGTAGAAGATCACCAGAAAAGTGAGTTGGGGAGAGAGGAGATTCTGAGCACACAGATGCATTTGACTTTAGGATTCCTCCACTGGGTTAAGAGGAGAGGAATTGGGCATGGGTGGAAATAGAAGGAAGTTAGAAGATTTAGCTTTGAAATTTGTGTTGATCCTTTTGGGCCGCTCATCAATGGCTTCAACCTGTAAGCTAACGTGTCAAAGCACATGTGTCAGGGTTTCAAAGATGGCTAACAATTATGAATACTTTGTGTGGGAATTTGGAAAGAGATGACCAGGACACATTGTTTTCCAAGGAAATATTTATAAGTCATTGTAAATTGGACAGTGAAAGTAAAAATAGCACAGCTATATACGGTCTGGTATATGTCTGGAAAAGGGCACCTGTATTTATACACATGTACAGATAATCCTTTTAAATTTTGAACCAAATAATCTGTGTTACCGATGATAATAAAAGTGGACCGATGATGCCATTGATGTTATAGCTCTTACTTTATGAGAAATGTTGGTGCCCTCATTCTGGTCTACCTTGGGATCTTGAATAAAAGAAACAGTTCTGGACTTTTCTCAACACCATAACTGGTTTCTTAAACATTTTAGGAGTGATCATTTCAAGGCAGAATTATTATTTTGCATTGAAGACTATAAATTTCCATTCAGGACCACTTATTTGTAATGAAAGGATGAAATATACAGAATCCAAAAGAAATTACCATTTGATAGTGGTGGGTCACATGATGAGCTAAGCCATGTCTCTTTTCACAAGCAGACTAGGCAGTCCCTATTTTGTATGTGTTTTGTTGTAGTAATACAAAATTGATCGATGCAAATGCATTTTACCCCTTGTTGAATATTGAATATATTTTTATTTCTGTTACTTAAGTTTTGTCTTGGGATCCAGATGTCTGGAAGAGTTTTATTACTTTAAATTTCACATTTGATATTTTCTAGGAAGAATCTAGGTCCATCTAAAACTAATTCTTCCCACTCCTAAGCCAAGTTATTTTTGGATGTTCCACTCAATGCCTTGTTAATTATAACTTTTCAAGTCTGGCAGTCAGAGAAAGGTACCAGACTTGGGACAAATGCTGTCTGTGGACATTGTCACTTCTACCCCCCAGATGCTTCTTTTCTACCCTTGGAAAGAGCACTTGTAAGCAACCACTTAGCAGAAATCTTGAGAAATAAAATGAAGAGAAGGAAGGAGTGAGGGAGGGAGGGAAGATTCTATTAAAATCTCTCTCTCTCTCTCTCTCTCTCTCTCTCTCTCTCTCTCTCTCTCTCACTCTCTCTGACTCTCTCTGACTCTCTCCTCTCCAATACTTTGTCCATATTGCTCTCTGCAGGTTCTGAGCATCTTAACTAGTGAGGCTGCTGAGCTCTGCCCAGGAGCTCCTCCTCCTGTGCCATGGCTGGCTACATTCTCAGGTTAGTGGATCCCGTTAGTTACCGGGTTCACTATATTCATTGTTCAGGTCTAAGGTTCTATTGTCCTTTGCAACCTGACCTCAAGGTTTTGAAAGTTAGTCTTCATTATATCATGTCTACATTTTTTTCTTTTTTTTTAATTAATTTTATTTATCTCCATATGTGTATGAATGTACTGTCTGCATGCAAGTCTGTGCACCCGTGTCGTGCAATGCCGCGGAGGTCAGAAGAGGGTGTCGGATTCCCCCGGAACTGGAGTTCTCCTAGAATTGGAGCTCCAGACGGTTCTCAGCCGCCATGTGGGTGCTGGGGATCGAACCCCGGGTCCTCTGTAAGAGCGGTCGGCGCTCTTAACCGCCAGGCCATCTCTCCAGCCCCCATGTCTACATTTTTAAACTGTTAGGTGGGAATGTATTTCAATTCTCTGATACTACGTCTTGGTTGGAATCCTAAGGACTTCTGATTATATGTATGGCAAATTGTACTATGCTTTTAAGGGAGTGACTTTTGCATGACTGAACTTCATCCAATTTACACATAGAAATGCAAAAGAGTTCAAGGCCATGGGAAACGTTTTATATCTACCAGAAAGATATATTCTTTCAAATCTTCCATGAACCCATTACTTATTCATATTGAAAATAAACCTAATTGTCATATTAAGCTATATAGTGTACCTGCTGTCTGGTATTTACTGATTATATCATTGTTTCATTCCGTTTCTAAATGAACAGTTGCACAGATACAATATGAATATATTTCCTTTGTGTTATAGACTTTGGTTTGGCTCTCAAAATACTTCTCATTCTTCATATTTCTGGTCTGTAACACACTGAAAATTTCCAGTTCACTTATGAGTCGATTGTATCATCTGACCATTGCTGGTTTTTTAGTTGTGAATAGAACTTATACATACAACTTTCAAATTAAACATTTAATTGACACAGTAAAGCACACTAAAGTTCATCTTCTAGCAGTTCAGAGAGTACCTGACCCATCAACCTAAATCTCTGAGTATGTTAAATAAATAAACATCTTTGTCAGACAATGAAGAATGTGCAACACAATATAGCTAGAACACTCAACGTAGCAATGATGTTTGTTAGTTGTATCTTTGTTTATTGTTTTTATATCATAGATGAGAACTTATTCCTTATACAAAACAAATATTTGAAGGATTAATATGCTCTAGTGATAATGATCTGCCATTATTATGGATATTGCAATACAAAGATAAATGGGACTCAATTAAGAGCCATCTCTACACATACAGGATCATTTTGATTCTTTGCACAATGATTTATTGGACAAAATAAGCTAATGTTTTCATAGATTGTAGCCACTTATAAAAATGGACATTTTAATATGGTATAATTTTCTACAATTATTTTCACCATTTCCAAACTGAATAGCAACTAATGCCACTAAATCAAGGACTAGTTTGTAGAATATTTGATAGGGTATTACATATCACTCTCATTCCTGTTTTTTGTTTTGTTTTTGAATAATGGTCTTGGTAAATCCAAAGAGGATTTTTTTTTAATAAAGGCTGAGACCTCTGAGATGCCTCCACAGGTGCAATTACTTGCTAAACAAGCTTGGAGACCTGAGGTCAATCCTTAGAACAAAATCAAGGTAGGAGAGAACCAACTGCACTAAACTGTTCTCTGATCTCTAGGCACACACTATATAGCATATGTGCGTATGCACACACAGACATAGAATAATTAATAATTTTTATTATTATTTTATGATAAATTAATTAAAAAAAGAAAACTGACTAGGAATACTCTAAGTTCCCTATGCTACAAATGAAAAGGTATTATACTAGCTAAACTAGATTTGAAGTTTTTTAAAACATTAAAAATATACAGATTAGCCAGGAATGGTGGCTCATGCCTTTAATCCTAGCACTTGGGAGGCAGAGGCAGATGGATCTCTGTGAGTTTAAGGCCAGCCTGGTCTACATAGTGAGTTCCAGTACAGCTAGGACTACAGGGAGACCTTGTCTCAAAAAGACCAAAAATAAATAATAAATAAATAAATAAATAAATGTAAAACTAAAAAAGTAAAAATATCCAGATTATATTTGTAAACTTTTTAAAATAAATATGAATTCTGAAGATAAAATAAAATTGTAAAAATTTTCAAATGAATGCCTGGCTTGGTGGTGCATGATTTTTGACCCTGTCTACGGGTCATGTAACGTTGGGTACCCGAGGGAACCCCAAAACCTGCAGATAAGCGAGAGAAAAGAACGAGACTTTGCAAGGTTGTCAAAGTCTGATTTATTGAATTATGACAGCGGTTTTTATTTAGTAAAAGGCGGGAAGAATCAGGAAGAGGGAGGGGGTGGATGGTGGCTCTTGTAAAAGTTAAAGTTTATCGGGGCTAGATGCTTGCGCCGGCAGGGATTCTTTGTCCATGATAAGCTTCCTCCCGGGGCTGCTGGCTCTGGCAGATAATATTTGCATATGATAAGGTTCCTCCGGAACATCAGGTATGCAGGTAGGAAGCTTCTCTGCACGCCTGCACCTTAGAAGACAGTTCTGAAGCTATTTCAGAGTTAACTCTTTACGAGCAGGCTTACAGCTCCTAACATATCTCCCTTCTTTACCTTAAGAAGGCTCGGGGAGATATCCAGGCAGATTGGCACCATCAGCCGATTAGGTGACCACCCCTGTCTTAGGATTGACCTCTGTAAGACCCCCTTCCTTACCCGTCTTTGGATACCCTGTCGTCCTCAGGGCTCCTGTCTTAGGTTGGTAAGTGGGGAGAGGAAGTTGCCCGTCTTTGGGGCAGCCACCTGTCATCAGCTTCTTTTTCCATGGCCAAGCGATGATAATGGACTCGTGCTGTAAGTGAGGAATCTATTTGGGACTTAACAAAATTGGTTAATCGATTAAGTGTCCATGGCCAAAATGAAATTAGCAGGATCAATCCAAGGACAGGTCCCAGGAGACCAGGTAATAAGGTGGACCACCAAGAAGGAGCTGGGCATAAGTTTCTGAGATAAGCAAGCTGTACTCATAAATTCCTGAGGTTAGTAAGTTGTTCTGGTAAACTCAGGAGATAAGCAAGTTAGTAATTTTCTGCGAGCATGTATATGTGACAGCTTTGGCTCCCAGCATACACAGGAGAAGCTTTTGGGTCTCCTCATATGCTCTCAGCTGAAGAAAGGACCAAGTGTAAACTATGACAGACCTTCAAGGTCTGTAGGTTCCCACTAGCAAGTGCTCTGTATCACTTAGTCGAGTAGTGCAGAGGACAAAGTTCTAGAGAGGGACAATCAGACAAGGTACACACTGAGCTCAGGAAATTTCAGAAGGTGGATAATTCACACAAGTCTTGCTAGTGATCAGCCATTAAAGAGGATCTAGGCAAATCACAGGGAAGCCATTCATAGCAGCTTCTACCCTAACAATGATTTAATCATGTCTCAACCACACCCCACAATTACTGTTGTCTAACACTGCAAACCTGACCACAGTCCCTGGAGGGTATTTAATCCCTACAAGATTGAATCCCAAATTCCCTAAAAGCTTTTTAAAATTATACCTAACCTGTTGTCTGTCTCTGAAGTGTCATTTTTCCAGGATCATATGAAGTGACCAAAGAGAGATCTAAGCTATTTTAAATTGAGCTTTAAGAATGTCCCCACCACAGGATAATGATAACTCTTCTTAAGAGACACTCTGGTGCCTTTACTGGGGACCCATCTCATTTTCCCAGTTGTAGCTCCAGGAAGAACATGTCTTACTTCCCGCGATGCCCATCAACTCTGATGCTTCCACTCCCAGACTAAATTCTAACCAGGACTCTGTCAAGACTGCCACAATCCTCCCTTCTTTTATACAAAAAGAGGGGGAGCCCCACTTGTAAAGGTGGGTTTTTAAGTATCTATGTTCATATTTTGAACAACCCAAGGTTCCCACAGTCCAATTGGAAAAGCCCGTAAGCACAAGCATGTTGATCAATTAAAAGTCCAGTCCATATTGCTGTAATCTCACAATTCACCCCAGTCTCTCCGCAGCCCTCACACTCTACCACGCCTCCTCTTCCGCAATTTGTTCCCTAGGCTTTGGGAGAGGGGCACAGCATTTTCTCTGGAGATGTTTTTTACTCCAGTCAGGTTGTTTCCTTTCATGGGCTGACAGCTTATCCAGGGTACCTTTTTAATCCTACTAACAAAGCACAAGCAATTAGATGTACAGGCATTTAAACAATATTATTATGGCAAGCTAAGCTGTGAGCATAGACATAGATGTTTGGATGGTATGTTAATCCACAAGCTGTGATTTCTCTATAAAAGATGACAAGTTCTTATTGTGGCTCATATAATCTCCTAACCACTAGAGGACATAAGCTTATGGCATCAGCCATGAATTATTCCTCCAAGGAGAGAGCTAATAGCCAATTAGATTTGGGATATGTATAGACACATGGCTGCCACTGTTGCACAACATCTCCAGGCATTTGAGGTGTAGCTGATACTGACAGAGGAGTCTTGCTTGACTCAAGGAGACCAATATCCTGCTTTGTCGCATTAGTGGCCTTTGGTAATGCTCTCTGGCATTTTAAAGGCCAACTGTACATTAGCAAGTGATGTCTCAAAATATTTTTTCATGCTTACACCAGGTTTTTAACAACAGGGACTTATCACCTTTTCCTTGCTGATATCCCATTTTTCACAGGCAAAAGGCCTTTATAGTTTGGGGGCTTGTATTCCCCCAGCCAACATCTCCTTGGCAGAACAATCCATTGTTGACATCAGAGCTCTCCTGTATTAACACATTGTGCTCAATTGTACCACTTATAAATTACATTTATATTTAGCTTTAGATAGAGAACCATCTCTGTACAGTTTGTATGTCTATCAATCAACCAAAGAAGGCAGTCACACCTGTTCTATAAGCATTTACCATTATAGCAGTTGGTTCCAATTTACAGTTGGGGAATGACTTCACTACCATCACATTTTTTCCTTTTCCATATAAAGGTGAGAGGTAGAAAGGTTTCTCAGCATCTGAAAGGTAAACTTTATCAGACCACATCATAAACAGTTATCCCAAACAGAATTTAGAGAAATGTTCAATGTCTGTGACTCAGGCAATCTGAGGTTTCTTTTTCTTCAATGTCCAGATGGGTCAGCCTCTCTGTTGGCATTTCTCAGTCCATCTTGCAGTCAAATATTGTGTATTTTTAGACATTTAGGTTGGTGTTTTTACCTGTGGGAACATACAAATCTCCTCCCATTGTTAGCTTCAAAAAATTAAAAATTTATCAAAAGTTTGGAATATAGAGGGAATATTATACCACCTCCCTCTTTTTTGATCAATAGATGACTAAATTGTATTACAAATACCCATAAACAGGAACCAAGGTGTAAGTTTTCATCAAATTCATCCAAACTGTCTATCCTTGACTGTATGTTTATTTGGGAAGTAAACTCAGACCTAATTTCCTCAAATTATCTTATAAGCAAAGGAAAAATGTTACAAGGTGATACTGCATAACACAGAAAAATACAGAGACCATCTGTGCACCCCAATCTCAAAGCCACTGTTGGAAATTCAACACAGATTACAAATAAAGCAATTAACATTTTATATTTTTAATTAGTTTAAATGCATTACCATTTTAAACTGTAAACCTTACAAGGTGGATTATAATAGCTACCTTTTTTTTTTTTTTTTTTTTTTTCAGGCCTGACATGAAAACCTACTTTAAAGATTTTTTAATATCTAGCTCTTAATAATATATATATATATTTTATAGTTATCATGTCCATCAATCAGTTAAAGATTGGCTAGATATGTCCCATGAGAAGTTGTTACCATCATTATCATCTTGATTAATTTTAATATAAATTTGCGTCTTAAGATGGAAGGGCCAGTTCCAGCTTAGAGGCAATGTTTTTATATTATTATGTCTATTAACATAATATACTTAGAACACAAAAGTACACTCATCCATACACACGTGTGCGTGCACATACATGCATACAAACATACATATATAAGAAAGGTTTGTTAGGTTGACCTGTAAGAGAAGAAAGCCATATCGTTTGATGTCCAATGAGAAACCTGAAATTTTTATAATTTGTTATAGGGTTATTTTTACATAATTAGGATAAATGTTCTAGTAACTCATAAAACAGTTGAGATCCATATGCCACCTCTTAGGCCCATTTGTAACACTTGCCTTTAATGAACTATACCTAAAGTTTACTATTTTTCCCTATCCTGTCCCTTTGGTCAATTACTCCTAAGTTGTCCCTCTGTTAAGCCTAACTGACCCTATATTATTTACAAATCTAAAGATTGAGGATTCCCAAAAGTAGACAGGCCAAAGTTGTTTGTAGTCTTGAAATGATCCATCTTCTCTTGCTATTAAGGACTTTGGAAGAATAATAATTATTCATAACCATAACAATTATAACCATTAATAATTATTATTAATTATCACAACAGTAATTATAAACAATAATGGTCAAAAATAGCAGCCAACAATGAACAATTTACTATTAGACTGAATTTTTATCAATTATTATCAATAATTATATTTAATAACAATAACTACAACTATTAATAACAATTACTACTAATAATTAACAACAATCTATCATTAAACTGAATAGTATGCATACTATAAACCCAATTAAAAATTGTTAACACTTAGGGGTATAAAGCAAACATTTTTTATGAACCATATAGTTAGCTAAATAGATTTAAACCTGTAGGACTATAATGAATTGAAAGCAGGAACTCACATTCACTCACACATACACACAGCTTGAAGATGGGCCTAAAGAAGCATAAAACAGTCTTATTTTTATTTAAATTAAACCAAAATATGTTATTAAAGACCAAGTTTGTTTTGTTAGAATTTTAAGGCCTGTAAATTCTTCTAGACTTTGAGTTAAACATGCTGATACAACTTGGTAGGGTGGAGGACCACAGTCTGTCTCCGGAGGATTGGAATCAAGGCTGTACTTAAAGAACACTGCCCCGGGCTAGGCTTTTGTCTTAGAAGGCCAGCCCTTCCCCCACCAGCCATTTGCTGTTTCCAGAGCAGGAAAATGTAACAGCTTTATATTTTGCCTTTAGTCTTTTCCAAGGCAGAGCTGGTGGGGAGGTCACTCTGTAGACTAGATGGCCCTGAACTCACAGATATCCCTTTGGATTAAAGGTGTGGCCACCACCAAGTCTGGAATTTACAAGCTCAATTTGCAGCATAAAGCCTTTAGGAACACCTGTTTGCTGCAAAATGTTCCACGGGCATGTCTGTCCTTCTAGCCTGTGACATTCCCCACCTGAGCTGTGGCCAGAAGGGGAAGCCAGGGCCCCAGCTTTAGGGCAAATTTTAACCACATTTTAAAACCTCTAGAAGGCAATTGATGGGAGAGGAGGGGCTCCTCTCACAATTTTTCTGAATATCCGCCACCTGGGAAGGCCGGGGAAGCAACAGATGGCCCCAATCCAGGGAAGCCAAGCCAGCACTTAGGGGCTGCATAATCATGTTCCTCCGAGTGGGTGAAAACCCACAAGAGAATGCAAGCTTCTCAAAGCCTATCAGAGAACGGGTCTCCAGCACACAGGCCAAATCTCCATCAGCGCCATCCGCACGCTCACCACCAGTCATGTTAAACTTTCTCCATGTCACAACTTGAAACGCAATAGCCACGGCAAACCACAGCACACAATCAACAAACACATGCCATACATAACAAAACAATTCCTCCTGGAACATAGTTTCCTTGAAAGTGTAATTTTCCATCTTGTAGAGATTTTAGCTTATCAAACTGGTCCACAGGTCCCTCTTTCCCAGATACAATTATCAAGTAAATCATTAGATGCAAGTCTATTCATTTAAACAGCTCCATGAGACAAATATGTTTGACTAGTTTTAAACCCAAAACTTTAGCACCTTGATGAAAACTCTAAATTAGAGATGAAAACCTAAATCAGGGTAAAATATGACTCTTAAGTTTGTAACAGCACTCAGAAATTTCATAGTAATGTTCTCTGCACCCAAAGACCCTGGCTGTGCTAGGATTAAAGGCGTGTGCCACCACACCCAGCCAAGAAATCAAAACATGAAGCACAGTCTTTACGAACCTGACCCACCCAGTTCTTTGAGACCAATCCTTTCTTAACACAAACACACAGATCACGTCAGCCTGATCAGCAAGGTGGGGGCAGGCCCAGAGAGGTCCCTTTTCCTCCCATGAGGAGGAAGGGAGGGAGGAGAAACAGGCTCAAAAATTCTTGCAGAAACTATTATAATAGAGCCCCAAAAAGTTGCTCCAGACTGTTCTCCCTTGCTCCTTGGAGGCAAGAGCCTGTAATGCACCCCTGGAAGCCATGCAACACCCCATTGATCCAGATGCCAGACTCCAAAATCAGTCTCCAGCAAAGATGGAAAGGTTGCCAGAGTGCTCAGGAATTTTCCAAGCTCTAAAGACCTCCTCCCAAGGCAGACTGCTGATGCAAATTTTACTAGCCTGTAAGAAGCAGATTATCTCTGGTCCTTTGTGATATCACAAAAATCTCTAACCTGTCTTTTTTTCTCATCAGAGACTTAGAATAGGCTTTTCCTTTCTTTAATCAGTAAAAACAGCACAATTTTAGTCCCTTGTTTATCTTTTTTATACCCTTTTTGTCTGAAAACATCCACAACTCCTCGTAGCCCCAGCTGTCCTGGAGCTCGCTCTGTAGACCCGTTTGGCTTTACAAAGATTAGCCTGCCTTTGTTTCCCAAGGGCTAGGATTAAAGGCGTGCGCCACCACGCCCGGTTCTATCCAGTCTTAACAGATAACAAATAAAACCTTTAGAAAACTAGTTTAGAAGTTTTTGTAGGAACTTAGGAACCCGGGTTCAAATTAGGCCTTTGAAAAAAGTTTAAGAGGCATGCCGAAAGTAAGCTTAATTTATGTGCACAATATAGAATAAAAAAAAACTTTGAAGTGGCCACTTTTAACAGAAACCAACAGAAACAAAAATCAGACACCTGAGAGAACAGTTAACACACAGACAGCTAGCATAGACATATGGAGACAAAAATCAGACACATGAGAGAAGAGTTAACACACAGACAGCTAGCATAGACATATGACATTTTTTAGTTAACTCCATTAAAACACTTTTGTACTCAAAGTCACCAAATGTTGGATTGATTTACTAAATGTCTGTTCCACCTTAACTAACAGTTATGTTAAGCAGGGCCTGCTGCCTGGCATCTTAATATGATGGATTTTGTATTTCCCTCTTTTTTCCTGGCTATCGACTTACTCGGTCTTTCCCTTTGGTTCTGTCTCTCCCTTATCAGAGTTTGGAGACATAGCCTCGTTAAAATCTTTTTCGGTGGTTTTGGAATGGGATAGTGGCTTGTGGGGCGAGCTCAGCCTGTCCCGCTGGGAGGTGTTGCGAGATGGCGAACGCCGGGCACCTGGGCCGCCCAGTGAGCTCCTTGGCATAGCCCGCGCCCCTAGGGAACTCGAGCTGGTACTCTGGCAGAGGGGCGGCCGCAGATACGCTGTGGGGGGCCGGCCTGGGAGGGCATGGAGAGCTTAGGGGAGGAAGCAGCGCCAAGTTTGGCTGCAAAAAAAAGGGGGGAGCTGCTTTATAGGTCAGAGGAAATGGATCTCTTTGGGGGGCTGACAGGCAGTGCCTGGGGTGTCTGGCTTAGGGCAACTGGGGACGGAGCCCGCAGCGAGTGCGCGCGGGGGGGGGTCTGAATTATCTCATTAATAACAGTCTTTGGGGTGAATTGAGGGCCCATCAAGGACCACCCAGGGACATGTATCCCCTATGAATATAAAAAATCTAGTTAAATCTTTTTTCTTTAACCCGAATTCCTCTCTCCCTGAAAGCTGTCTTAAAGTGTTGAATAAATTTCTCTTCTTTAGACAGCGACTGGCCCATCTTACTATGAGCCAGTTGGCCTATCTTTAATATGAGACAAAGAACTACTCACTTCTTTTCCCCGAGGATCTGCACTCCGTGGGTGGCGAAATGTCCTCTCTTTCCCGAGGTTTTCTGCTCCGCTGATGGCAAAGCGCCCTCTCTTTACCGAGGTTTTCTGCGCTCCTCTGATGGGAGCGCCATTCGGTCTTAAGTCGTCTGGCCGGACCTCCTTGTTCCTTGTCTGGTAGAGGGGTCTCTACCTCGAGCCCTTACGTCGGGCGCCAATATGACCCTGTCTACGGGTCATGTAACGTTGGGTACCCGAGGGAACCCCAAAACCTGCAGATAAGCGAGAGAAAAGAACGAGACTTTGCAAGGTTGTCAAAGTCTGATTTATTGAATTATGACAGCGGTTTTTATTTAGTAAAAGGCGGGAAGAATCAGGAAGAGGGAGGGGGTGGATGGTGGCTCTTGTAAAAGTTAAAGTTTATTGGGGCTAGATGCTTGTGCCGGCAGGGATTCTTTGTCCGTGATAAGCTTCCTCCGGGGGCTGCTGGCTCTGGCAGATAATATTTACATATGATAAGGTTCCTCCGGAACATCAGGTATGCAGGTAGGAAGCTTCTCTGCACGTCTGCACCTTAGAGGACAGTTCTGAAGCTATTTCAGAGTTAACTCTTTACGAGCAGGCTTACAGCTCCTAACAGATTTTAATCCTAGTATTAGTGAGGCTGAGCCAGGCAGATCTCTGGGAGGTTGAGCCCAGCCTGGTCTACAAAACAAGTTCCAGGCTAGCTGGGGCTACAGGGGAAACCGTGTTTCAAAAAGATCAAAAATAAACAACCACAAAAAAAAAAAATGCTCAAGTGCAATGAGAATATTCATAAGAGGATAATCAAAAAGAAACTAAGACAAATGTAGTAAATAGAAAGCAGCGGGAGGATGAATTCTCATTCAGCTAAACACATTTTGCTGGAGGAGGTTTTCAGATATTTGGAAAGAGGAAGAACAGCAGCAGCAGGGTGTGGAGACAGACGAGAGATTCAGGATGGAGGTCCAAGTACAACGCGTACACACGTAGAAAAGTGAGAGTAAAACCCACTGTTTGTACAATTAATATATAATTTAAAAATGCAAAATGAAGGCTGAGGCTCCGTTGTAGAATGCTTGCCTCGGATGTATAATATCTGAGGTTCTATCCTTAGTACTGACAAATGGGGTTACCTACACAAGACCTGCACAAAATCAACCCAGTCAACATCCCAGCAAGCACGGGAGAGGGGCTCATGTGGCCCTCCTCCTAGCTAAGGAACTATTGGCTGCTGGAGGAGAGAAGAAAGTCATTTTTGTTAGGGTGTGTACCCACTGGTCTGTTACCCACGCTCCAGTGGACAACCTGGCAGCTGTGCATATACAAGAAGCACTAACTGGAATCAGTGCACTATGCAAGGAAAAAGGAAAGGAGAACATGAGGCTGAGAGGAAGATATTTTAGGGGTGCTCTCCAACAATTAAACATAGAATTATTTTGTGACCCAGAGATTTCATTCCCAGAAATGATATTATACACGATGTATAATTTCAATTGATTTAATTTTTGTAAGGAGAGAGAGAGAGAGAGAGAGAGAGAGAGAGAGAGAGAGAGTTCATTAAAATTGAAAACAGTTGAGGAAGTCAATGAAACCAGTGGTTGGTTATTTGTAAAATACGTGAAAGAAGGTTCCCAGAAAAAAGTCCTCCAACTTGGACTGAATTTCCTGCAAGGCTATTCAACTGATTAGCACCTCAATGACTGTGAAGAGTTTGGAATGTTGCAAATCCAGAGCCTATTCAAACTTAGGTGGGCCACAGCAGAGGGCATCCTGAGGCCTCGAGATGAGATTTCTCTTTTCCAGTTATCTGCCTAATGTTTCCACCAATGCATTTAAGAAGTGTCTTGATTGACGATTTTTCTTTGCTTTGTTACTAGTTTCATGAAGACAAAACTGCTTCCACATTGAAACAGAATTTGGAGAAAACTGAATCTGTGCTCCCAGACTATGGCCACTCCTGTTCATCACCAGCAAAAGCTCTGTCTTATCCCTTTTGAGGTAAGAGTTTGTTTTTGCATCAATAGTATGGTACCGCAGCATGGGACCCCAAGACTGATCCACTTTTCACTAAAGGAGTCATCTGTATGGAAGCAGGTACCAGCCTGGATGCGTCCAAGCCATCTGCCCTGCGTCCTCAGCAGGATGATGCTGAGTTACTTTCTGAGGCTTTCAAAGGCCTCTCTCAGTTTGGCTAAAGTCAATTTTTTTAAATTTTCAGCTTGTTTAAGGATACTACTTGGTAGATGTTAGATCTATAATGGCACAAACCCCCGAAAAAAAGACAGGCACATGAGGCTTAGACACTCCAGGAGCATATTTACTTCATGAATTGCCAGGGCATGGCAGCTATGGGCACCTGGTGAGGCAGGCGGCCAGCCAGCAAGCAAGATGGCGACTGAGGTACACTACTTTATAGCCCCTGGGCAGGACCTCAGGTAAAGGGGATGAGGTCATAAGATTGACAGCCTCTGAAGGAAGTGGACATCTGTGTGTCCCTTGGGGGTTCTGGGAAACCCAGACCTAACAGTAGACACCTTTTTAGTTTTGGTTTGCTTTCAAAGTGTTTTTTAAGGTACCTATTTTGTGTACTTTGAAAGTATTTTGGATTCAAAATAGCTTAGACAAGGGGAACTCTGCTGGTTTGGTACATAAAGGCATCTATTCCTCAGCTATCTCTTAAGAGAAAGATTGCCCTAAATCTACATGGAAAACTTCCTCTTTGGCTCTTTTAGAAACTTTTCTAAGCTTTTCTCCTGTCTTTTTAAAAAAATATTTATCTATTTATTATTTTTATTTTAGGTATATAAATGTATTGCCTGCATGTGTGTAAGTGCACCATGTCATGCAATCTCCTGGGATCAGAAGAGGGCATCAGATTCCCCTGGAACTGGAGCTAAGGGCAATTGGACTCAAACCCAAGTCCTCTGCAAGAGCAGCCTGCACTCTTAACCGCTGAGCCATTTCTCCAGCCACTTTGTCCTGTCTTAAGGAGATAGAAATATAAACTTTCTACCTTCGTCCATTCTGGATGTTATCTAGATTTCATGTAACTGCGTTATGTGTGTATATGCTTTCGTGTATTGTGATAAATTTTTAAGGGGTGAAAATATGGCTCAGTGGTTAATAGCACTGGCTAGTACTCTTACAGAGTACCTGAGTTCAATTCTCAGTGCACATATGTGGCTAACAACCATCCATAACTCCAGTTATGGGACTGACATCTTCTTTTGACCTCCACCAGCACTGGATGACACAGGTACACTTACATACATGCAGGCAATAAACTCATACGCATAAAAAATTATTTTAACAAATGATGCCCATACAAGTTTTTCTTTCATTTTTTTTTAGTGTGTGCAAAAATCATTATTGTATATAAGTGCGCCTGTGTCATGGAATGCCCAAGTAGGTCAGAAGAGGGTGTTGGAATGCTCCAGAACTGGAGTTATTGATGGTTGCTAGCTGCCATTTGGGTTCTGGAAATTGAACCCAGATCCTTGGCAAGAGAGCCAGTGCTCTAACTGCTGAGCCATGTCTCCCACCCTAACAGAAATTTTAAAGTGCATGTCTAAATTGGTTACAAAAAAAAGCAAGTTTATTCTGTTTTATCTGTATTTATTACTGTTATACATTTAAGATAGCATATACATGTTTTCTGTATTTTATATATAGTGTCTTGGATTTTCATCGAAATGAATTATCTTATTAAATATTTTTCTAACTTTTATATTTAAAAATCAGTGTAACTGGGGCTGGAGAGATGGCCTAGTAGTTAAGAGCACCGACCGCTCTTACAGAGGACCCGGGTTCGATCCCCAGCACCCACATGGCGGCCGAGAACCGTCTGAAACTCCAGTTCCAGGGGAATCGACACCCTCTTCTGACCTCCGCGGCATTGCACGACATGGGTGCACAAACCTGCATGCAGACAGTACATTCCTACACATACAGAAATAAATAAAATAAAATAAAAAATCAGTGTAACTAAAAGGTTATACGTTGTTAAAGAAAAGTTTAAAAATAATTTTGGATTACATTGTATGCTAAAATAAAGATTGTTCCAAAGTGGAAATGGATGAAAATAATATTTAAAGATTAAAAATATGCTGTAAAAATCTTAAGAAAATTAAAGTTAAAGAAAGTAAATATGATTATAAATAACAAGTTGATTATAAGATTATGGTTATTAAAATTCTTAATTCAATATCCTGAGTAAAAATAATCCTTGATTCTCTGCTTACAAAATCAAAAAATATTTTCTTAAATATTAATTTACTTAGAAAAACAAGGACTTTTAAATATAAATACTAAAATTCAGAATTATTTGCAGAGTCTTCTTAGAACGATGAAGAAAACCAGGTACTTCCATCAACTGAAAAATGGGGCATCACATCAAACACCCCAAAAACTGGAGGAAAGGCTATGTCCAGGCACTTCTAACCTGCTCTGTACTACAAACTTCAAGCCTATAGCTGAGATTTTTCTTTTGCTGTGTCTGTATACTAAATGTTTCCACCAATGTGTTTATGATTTATGAATTTTCTTTATTCCGTTACCATAAAAATTTCATAAAACTGCTTCCATGTTGGAACATGGAATTTGGTATAACCTGAATCTAAGTTCCTTGGCCATGGCCACTCATATTTTCTTCAGAATATGCTCTCTTATCTCCTTTAAGATGGGAGTTTTGCATCAACAAACATAACTGACAACATTTTAGCTAGAATAATCAAGGAGAGAAATAAATATGAAAAGATAAAAAGTAACAATATGAGTAATAGAATGGGGTCATAACTACCAACTAACCCCACAAATATTAAATGATGACAGGGAAATACTTGGAATTATTCTGACTACAAGCTCCGATTTGAAGAGGCCTGCTACCAAGTTCCACTCAAGAAACTATAAATTTGATCAAATGAATGTCCAGACTACATCGCTGTAGTTTCACCGTTCACCCCAATCGCAGCCTTTACATTCTACTACGCCCCTTCTTCCGCAGATTGTTCCCTAGGCTTAGAAAAGGGGCACAGGTGGATGAGAAGTAAAACTGTCCTCTCTCTCTGGAGCTGTTGACTTGGATTCTGGTCAATTCTGGCTGTTTCCTTTCATGGGCTGACAGTTTGTTCAGGAGTAACCTTTCGATCCTACTAATGAAGCACAAGCAATTAGATATATAGGTATTTAAGCAGCACTAACACTCATTTGATCAACTTGATTGAATAAACAACCTGTCACCCCCCCCCCCACTGAATGGTGGGACTGTGGGGGTTTGGGCACAACAGTCTGTACATTGGTTTTGCATGAAGGATGCTTATACTCATGGATTATCACTTATAGCTAAAAAATGAAAAAAAAAAAAAAAACCTGAAAGATGCAGACAGTATGGCAGAATACATGATCTGGGGATGGGGGGGGGGAAGGGAAAGGGAAATATGCCTGATCTGAATTGGAAAATGATGTATGAAATGCACAAACCATCAATAAAAATTAAATAAAAAATAAAAATAAAAAAAAGAAACTATAAATTTAAATACCCTTATGTCTTAAAGTCACTAAAGGGTTAGTTACTATCTTTTTCAAAAAGGATTTGTATACTACAAATGCAACAATATAGAGATGACCATGGCCGCTGCACAAAGATGACATGCAAATTCATGAAGAATTCCATGTTTTTGCAGCTCCTGTGCACTCATCTGTCCTTGTGTCCCTGTCTTGCTCTGCATCCATATCTGAAGAAGTTGCACAGGTAGGAGTGAACAATGGAAGAGGTGTATTACCTCTTCATACATCACCACGAAGTACAGCACATCCTGACGAAGGCTCTTCACAAGACCTGCCACAGCAAAGGCAGGGGAGATCAACCCTGTCAAGGTGAACAACCTGGTACCAGCCTACGTCCAGCTCTACCACTACTTTTGTAAGCAAGGTTGCTAGCCCCGGGGACCCCCGCAGCATCCCTGCCCCCATCACTAAAGGAGCCAAGGCCCCCAGAAAAGGGTGTCCTGGACCTACCTCTGTCAACTCTTTGAGATTCTGCCACGCTGTACTCTGTGCCTCTGAGATTCTGGGCATATTTATGACTCTACTTCCCCGCTATACTCCCCTACAGAGGGATGATAGGGAAGGGTCACTGCGAGGAAGAGGAGAGCCCCCAACTCCGTTCAGCCCCTGCCCATCATCTGGTCCCTCAAGCTCACCCCACCGCCTGGCCCTTTGTCATTACCCTCCAGTTTCATTAAAGATTTCATGAAATGTCAAAAAAAAGTATCATGTTGGTGGTTGGGTGGCACATGAGCAGAGGATGTCCTACAAACACCCCAGGCCCGGGGTATTTTATTGGTAGATACTTGCAATCAAAACATCTAAGGCCAATATAATTCTATACAATATCTTTCAGAAAATAGAAAAACAACATTTCCCAATTTATTTTATGAAATCAGAGTTACACTAACATTAAACTTTACAAGAAAATAAAACTAAAGACCCCAATTTTTTTTTTCTTTTCGAGACAGGGTCTCCCTGTAGCCCCAGCTGTCCTGGAACTCACTCTGTAGACCAGGCTGGCCTTAAACTCACAAAGATCTGCCTGCCTTTGCCTCCCAAGTGCTAGAATTAAAGGCGGGCGCCACCACGCCCGGCTAAAGTCCCAAATTATTAATAAAAGCAAAGATTTCTAAATAAAATGTATGTAATAAGCCTATAAATAGGATAATACATTACATGTAAGATTCATTCTAAGAATGAAGGTCTAAATATGAAATCAATTAATATGATTCAACTTACCAATAGGCTGAGAAAAATACCACCTTATCATATCATTAAGTGTAATTGTTTGATAAAATTCAAGTCTGGCCACCCCACCCAGCATCACACCCTTAAAACTGACTCCCCTTCTCCCTGCAGCTATCAGTTGGCAAAAGTTCCTTGACTGGGGCTGGGGCTTCTTGCCCACACCCCACCCCAGGCACCATATAATAGACTTACACCCAAGAGCATTTAGGACAAATCAGACTCAGTGGGCTTTTGAAGAAATAATGATAGAAGACATGAAGCCAGGGAGGGGTGTGAATATGATCAAAATATGTTGTATGAAATTCTCAAAGAATCAATAAAACATTTTTTTAAATTAATGTTATTTCTGATATCAAAAGAAAAAAAGCAACTCAAAGTATGGAAGTAGAGTTAACTTTCTTTAAGCTAATGAAGGATAAATGTGGACTCAAGTACAAAAAGCCAACTCATTTATTATTGGTTGGAATTTGAAATTTTAAAAGAATTTGAAATCGTACTAAAGTAAAGCAATTATGTGTAAATCTAACACAGAATAGAAAGAATTTACCTTGAAATTTAAAAAATAGTGGTAAAACAAAAGAAAATAAATGGAAAGGTGCCCTGGTCATACATTAAAAGTGTTGATATTATTAAGATGCCAATTCTTCCAAATACCCAGGGGCCTCATCTACCAACAGGAAGCCTTCCAGCCTCAGTCTTCATCCATCCCTAGTGGTATTGCTTCCTAGAATAAGCACCCAGCCCAGACTCTGTTCCTTTCTTGCCATATCTACTCATCATCAATTCTTCCATCATGTCTCTTATATGCTAAGACATTTGTTCCATGTACATTTTATTGAGTTTTTGAGCACTTTATACAACAAATCTTAATCATATTTAGACTCCCATCAGTGCCCCTCTAGAAACACACACACACACACACACACACACACACACACACCAGATTTTGTGCATTCTGTCATGTGTGTTAAGGCCTACTCAGTCAAGTACCCAGATGTCCCTCAATGCAAGGTTATCCACTGGACTCTAGTCAGTCTATCTAGAATCATTCCCTTAAAGATCAACTTTCCCTCATCCAGCATTAATAAGTTGCCACTATTTCCTTAGCTAAGGTTGGACCTGCTTCCCATTTCCAGTTTTATACTGTTTTTTGTTTTTGTTTGTTTGTTTGTTTTGTCATTTTTGTCTGAGTGAATCAGCATGGGTCTCGCACATGCTGTCACCATTGCTGTAAGTTCAGATGAGCAAGTCCCCAGAGGCCTGAAAGCCTCTGTTTCCTTATGTTCATGACCTAGAAGCCTCTTCCCTGAAGACTATCTCTCAGAATTTTAGAGGATACTATGCAAGCTACTGAGGGAGAAAATTAATCAGTGATCCAATCCCAGCTTCAAAGCCTATTAACTACAACAACTGGCACAACAAACTATAATGGTAGAATAGTGGAACTTCTATCTTGCAGGTAATTAACAGCTATCTAATTGGATTTAAAGCCCAGTCAGTGTGAAGGAACTCATGGGTGGCACTGTAAATATAGCCCAATACACATGGCTAGAGACGTCATAGATCCTAGAGAAAATCCTATCTCTGTCATAGCTCTAGAAAAATGAAATTTCTTACTGCTTGCTAAATAATGAATCCTCATATTTACAGACACATATACCAGTTACCACTCACCAAAGAAGCTTATTTTTGCAACAGATGGAGGCAATTATATAGTTCCACAACTCGTCACACAAAGAGAATATATATCTGAGAGGTACCCAGCCCTAAATAACACATCTACAGCAGAACTTCTACACATAAGTTTCATGGAACATAGCAGAACAGGGGGTAGAAAGAATACAAATATATCCTTCAACTCTCATGAGCAATGCTTCCTCATGAAACAGGGTATGATGCACACAGAAGGCCACAACTGGCCAAGGTGTAGAGACTGCAGAGTGTGTGTCCCTTGATGGAAATCCTATATTAAACATCACCCACCCATGGCTCGGGGACCATTGTGGAAGATGGAGAAGAAAGATTGTAAGAACTTTTTATAATGTGGCAGCTTTTTTATTCAGCATTTGTACAACTCATACAATGGTTCCCAATCCAATCCAGTACCCTGTGCCCCAAACCCTCATCATAACTTAGGCATTTCAACATCCAACCTATGTCCTATCCAGTCAAGCTCCCAAACCCAGACATCCTTCTGCACAAATAGATCTGCTGGGGTCCAGTTAGCATATCTAGGAATCCTAGGTAAGGCATACTCTTCTTCACCCAACAGTATGGAGTTTCTTATAGTTCTCACCCATTTCTCTTGCTCCACTTTAGACTTTGTCCCAGTTGGCATGGGCCCCATGTTTGATGCAGACATTGCCACAAGTGCATATGTGAAGACTTACAGTTGATCTTAAGTCACTGCTTCTCTATGTTCGTGCACCAGCCCTGGCTCTTAAAATCTTTCCCCTCATCCCTCTTCACAATGATCCCTGAGTTGTGGGTAGGTGGGGTTTAATATAGGGGCCACATTCAGGGATACATACTCTGGAGGCTCCTAATTTTTTGAAGCTTGACTAGTTGTGGCCTTCCGTTTGCATCACACTCCAGTGTGTAATGAAACTTTACTAGTGAGAATTGAGGCATGCATTCACTAATTTTCTCTCTGCCCCTGATTCTGTGTGTATCAACATCAAATCCTTATTTGAAGAATCTGAACTTCCTATGTTTGAAATTTTTCCCCTGGGTACTCCCATACATTCTTCAACTCATACATTTTGAAAGGCTGTGCTGAAATTTTGGTCAGCTTCAACCTGTTTTAACAGCATTATTCTCGAATAACTGATCCACTGAACTGCCCCAGAAGTAACAAAAGCTAATCTGATGACTCAGGGAACTGGTTCAGTTCTATCATGGCTAGAAAAGTGATGGGGTTTTCCCAGACAAAGAAGCAGTTGTTCATAGAGAGGCCCGATTTGTCCATTTGTGTAAGGATGGAATGCCTCACAGACAGCCTCCATTTTTGTAATTCCCTTTGTTCTGCATGTTTGAAGGGTTTGCACATTGTCTCTAGCAAAATGGTTCTGAAAGTGTGCTGGATAGCTTTAGTGTCACCTTGACACACCTGGGTTGAGGGAGCCTCAATTGGGGAATTGGCTCCATTGGATTGGCCTGTGGCCACATCTGTGGAATATTGTCTTGATTGTCAAGCAGTGTGGGAGGGCCCAGCCCACAATGAGTGTTGCCACCCTGGACAGGTTGTTGTGTACCATATAAGAAGGCATGCTGGGCATGAGCCAGGGGAGCAAGCCAATGAGCAGCATTTCTTCATGGTCTGTGCTTCAGCTCTTGCCTCCAGGTTCCTGCCCTGAGTTCCTGTCTTGGGCTCCCTAAGTGATGAACTGTGACCCAGGAGATGTGAGCTGAATAAACCCTTTCCTCCCCAAGTTGGTGTTGGTCAGAGTGTTTTGTCACAGCAATGAAACACAAACTAGAACATGGCCCTGACAGGCCATTGCGTGAAGCTGTGAATGTGAAGCCTGGTTGGCAGCAGAGACCCCAAGAAAACATTCGAGATGCCAGACCTGTGAGATATTTACCAAGGAGAGCTGCATACAGGGAGTGGTACCAGCCTAAGAAAGAGATGTATGTTGCAAGCAAAGCTGGAAGAGCTGAGCCATCTAAGCCCTTTGGAAGTCAAGTCCCAGAAGTTGCACATGGAGCTACTGGACTTGGTGTTTGCCCTGCTGGTTTTCGGTCTTGTTTTGGTCCAGTATTTCCTTACTATGCCTCTATTCCTCCCTTTTGGAATGTGATTGTGTATTCAGTTCCACTGTACTTTGGGAGTATGTAATTTGCCTTTTGACAGGAGCTTACATTTAAGAGATTAGCCTGTGTCTCAGAAGAGATTTTGGACTATAGACTTTTGAATTGAGACTGGTAAAGATTATGGGGACTTTTAAGGTTGGACTAAATACATTTTGCATTTTTATATGGTCAGGAGCCTATGGGGGCCAGGGAGTGGAATGTGGTGGTTTGAATGAGTGTCCCCCATAGGCTTTAAGTATTCAGAAATTTTGTCTCCAGTTGGTGGCACTGTTCTTGGAGGTCTTAGGTGTGGCCGTGCTGGAGGAAGTATGTCACTGGGGGCAGGCTTAGTGAGTTTAACAAGCCTTGCGGTCTCTAGTCTCTCTCTCTCTCTCTCTCTCTCTCTCTCTCTCTCTCTCTCTCTCCTTCCTGTGCTGATTGCAAGATGTGACATTTGGCATGCTGCTCCAGCTCTGCCTCCCACCACAATGGAAGCTGATTCCCTGGAACTGTCAATCATAAGCTCAAATAAACTCTTCCTTTTATAAGTTCTCTTGATCATGGTGGTTTTATCACAGCAACAGAAAAGTGACTAATACAGAAAGGTTTTCTTGTTCTCTATGACATGCTTATAAAATCCAGTGGGCAGTGGAGGATCTGTGTAGCAGTCCAGGATCTGGGGAGCAGAGGCTGAGGATGAGTGACTGACAGTTGATCATTAGGTGAGACCTGATCCAAACTTAGTCATTGTCCACAGGTCACTGCCAAGGCCAAGAATTTGGCCCAAGTTTAAGATGTTTTGTCTTTGGCTTACAGTAGAAATAACATGCTAAGCATCCCTTCCATATTCTGTTTTCTCATTCATAGGCTACCCTCAGAAGATCATCTCACCCTTCACTGAGTGATGCTAACACTTAAAATCCTGACCACTGTTCTCTCTGGCCTGACCCTGAGAACTACTTGTTTAACCTTGATCAGCTTAGATGCTTGGCAATTACATTGATGTTTACATTATACCAAATGGTTCTGTTAGCTGATCCCTTTGTCTACTATGCTCACAGGATCCTTGTTGGTCATTATCACATGTGACACCTCCACAGTAGGACTTTTGCTTATTTTTTATTGATTGACTTTTGTTGAGTTTTGAGAGTTCTTCATATATTCTGGAAATAAGCAGTTGTCAGATATACACTTTCAAAACATGGTTGAATACTTGGACTGGAAAAGAACATTAATACCATCCCTTTTTAAAGCTCAGAGAACATATTGGGAAAGTGGAATGGGAAGTATATAAGAGCCAGATGATAGGAAGAATGGCTAATAATGCTAATAAGTTTCTGGGCATGGCACAAACATTGTAGCCACAAACTCATGGAAGTAGCATTTGCCTTTACTAGGGCTGCATGATACTGGGCCTGTCCACAGGCAGTCATTTATAGGAAAGGGACTCACGGGGCCATGCCCCCTGCTGAACTATTGGCTACTGATGGACTCTAAAGGAAGGGAGACTTATTATCTTCAGATGTAAACCCATTGGTGAGCCCACCAGACCATTGGGAAGTTTCATACCCAGGGTCACAAAAACAGCCCTAGTTAAATCAGTGAATGGGTCACAAAAGCAAAAGAGAACAAAAAGACATGAGCATGGAAAAGGGACTTGTATGGAGGAAAGGTGGCTGACAGGGGCGGGAGGGAGAGAAGAGGGAGTGGGCTTGAGAGCAAGCAGAACACACTATAGCACAGAACAGTCAAAGAACAAATGTAATTAATAAATATTGGAAGAAAATACTTTCTCTGAGTCTGTCCTTGAGTTTTAATTTTATTAACATATTTCCAGAACAAATATTTAAATTTTGATCAAGCTAACAAATCCTACTTTTTCAATTATTTCTGTTATGGAGTACTCATTTGGTATACCTAAGCAGTTCATGTGTTAAAAGATCACAAAGATTTTCACCTATAGTTTTATATTTTACATTAAGGTCTATGGCTCATTTTGAGTCCATTCTTATATATACTATATTAATACTACATTAATATTTACATTTTTTGAATAGGGATTACCAAATGGCTCCACATCATTTGTGGGCAATGCTAGATTTTTCACTGAATTGGCTTCCCACTTTTCTCAAAACTCACTTGAAGCTACGATAATAGCTCAGCAGTAGGACATTTACCTATTAATAAAAGGCTCTGAATGGGATTTCCAGCAAAACACACACACACACACACACACAATCTATTGCACTTTTGTACAGAAGTCATATTTCTCTGTTTAATTGCCTTGTATAACCATTGATAGTTGGTCAATATTACACTGTTTTGGTTATTTTACCCCTACCATGAACTTTTAATCAGATACTATAAATTGTGTAATCTCTTTCTGCTGTTTTATGTATTCCAGTACCTAGCTAATCAAATATTGCAAACCAGAGGCAACCAATTACCAGTCATCACTGAGGCATTCAAAAGCTTCTCCAGCAGGGAGTGGTGGCACATGCCTTTAATCCCAGCAATCAGGAGGCTGAGGCCAGATCTTTTCATTGTGAGCTGTTATTTCAAGGCCAGCCTGGTCTAACGTTCCAGGTCATCTGGGGCTATAATAGGGAGAGCCTGTATAAAAACAATAACAACAACAACAACAACAACAACAAAACACTTCTCCCTTATAAGTCAGTGAACATGCAGACATGGAGACATGGATGTGGAAAGTATAATTTTGAATTTTAGCACAGGCCAATAATTGAACTGTGGTTTCAGAGACTTTTTTATTTTTGAGACAGGGTCTCCCTATGGCCCCAGCTGGCCTGGAACTCACTATGTAGACCAGACTGGCTTGAACTCACAGAGATCCACCTGCCTCTGCCTCCCAAGTGCTAGGATTAAAGGTGTGCGCCACTATGCCCCGCTTAAAGACGGTTCTTAGCCGCCATGTGGGTGCTGGGAATCGAGCACAGTTCCTCTGCAAGAGCAGTTGGCACTCTTTTTGTTGTTGTTGTTGTTGTTGTTTGGTCTTTTTGAGACAGGGTCTCCCTTTAGTCCCAGCTGGCCTGGAGCTCACTATGTAGACCAGGCAGGCCTTGAACTCACAGAGATCCTCCTGCCTCTGCCTCCCGAGTGCTGGGATTAAAGGCATGCACCACCACGCCTGGCTTGCAGTTGGCACTCTTAACTGTTGAACCATCTCTCCAGCCCCCAGAGACTTTTATAATGTAAGTTGACCTCCCTCTCTGGGAAGTTGTCTCTCTGCTTAAAGACAGATTTGTCCTGCACCAAATGCACAGAAGCAGTTGGAATGTATTTTTTATACTGATGTCACACCAAATTACTTATGAGGGTTTTATTCTTCCTCCTCTTTTCCTCATTGAAGTTTTATAATTTTATGAGCTGATATAGCTATCAAAAGTGCCATTAGAACAAATGGCGGATGCTGCTAATAAAATATAGCACTGTCTTTGCAAAAAGTTCTTGAAAAGACTGAAAGTAGTCTTAAGTCCCAAATAAATTATAATTTCGATAAAATTCTAATAGAAATACCACTCTAGAAGTAGATGACACAATTGCAGGTTAAATTTTTTAGTCTTTTTTTATTTTTATTTTTTAATATAATAGTTTCATTGACGTTTTGCATATTTCATACATCATTTTTCACTTCAGTTTAGACATATTCCCCTTTCCCTTCCCCCCACACCACACCAGTTCATACATTCTGCCATACATGTCCTGCATCTTTCTCTCAGTCTTTTTAAAAAGTTTTTCTCTGCAAAGGTTTATTGCTTTGGGCAGAATTTAACTATATCAGTCTGTTCTTTGACCCAGTCCTTATGTTATTATGGTTCCCTCCCATTTGTATTGTTCCAAAATATGCCTATATAAATGTCATATATGTACCAGAATTATGTCCTACAGGAATAAACTCTATGTTAACTCCAAAATATGTTTAGGAGTTCACAGTTTTCCCTTTAATTTTATATTACTCTAAAATATGAATATATACCTTCTACCCATATATGTTAATTACCATGTCTGAAAGTAAGTGGTGAGTTAATTCCAAGGCCCAGTAAGAGATTCAAATTATAAGATCACATTTGCTTTCAGATAGAAAGAAATATAATAATAACATTGCTCAGTTTGGCTTTCAATTGGGGGATTTGGTACTAGCATCCACAAGTGAGGGAAACCATTCCCCATTTGTTTTTGGGAGGATTGTGTTACTTCACTTAGCATAATGGCTTTGAGTTCCATCCCATTTACCTGCAAAGTTCATGATGTCATCTTTCTTTACCCACTGCATAGAACTCCATTGTGTAGATGTACCACATTTTTGTTATCCACTTGTCTGTTGAGGGGTATTTGGGTTGATTCCAGCTCTTCACTATTTTGAAGAGAGCTGCAATAAACATAGATGTGCATGCATCTTTGCAGAAGGATGAGTCTTGTGGGTATATACCCAGGAGTGGTATGGCTGGTATTCCAGGTGGCAGGCTCTTTTTGAGTCTTTTAAAGGTTCTCATTGCTTTCCACATTGCTTTCCACAGTGGTTGTATGAGTTTACATTCCCACCAGTAGTGGATGAGCATTCCCCCTTTCCCCACAACCTCTCTAACATTTGGTGTCTTTTGTTTTCTTGATCTTAGCCAGTCTTATAGGAGTGAAATG
The DNA here is from genome assembly GCA_009823505.1 of Rhizomys pruinosus. Lineage (NCBI taxonomy): Eukaryota > Metazoa > Chordata > Mammalia > Rodentia > Spalacidae > Rhizomys > Rhizomys pruinosus. The sequence goes on from VZQC01007984.1 coordinate 1,165,961, forward strand.
ATATTTTAGAGTGGTTTTAATTTGCGTTTCCTTAATTATTAATGATGTTGAACATTTTTTTTACATTTCTGTTTTCTTATTTATTTTTAAATAAAATATTTTTACTGGTGTTTTGTGTATTTCATACATCATTCCTCACTCCAATTTAGACACATACCCTTTTCCATGCCCCCCCCACACCACACCAATTCATGCATTCTGCTATATATGTCTTACATCTTTTTCTCAGTCTTTTTAAAGTTTTTTTCTGCAGAGGTTTATTGTTTGGCCAGAGGTTAACTGTTTTGGTCAGTTCTTTGATCCAGTCTTTTCGTTGTTGTGGTTCCCTCCCTATTGTATTGCTCCAAAATATGCTTATATATCACATTTATACCAAAATTATTACCTTTGAAAATAAAGTGTTCGGTAATTCTAAAACATGTTTAAGAGTTCACATTTTTCCCTTTAATTTTATATTACTCTAATATATAAATATATACCCTCTATGCATATACCACAATTACAAAGTCTGAAAATAAGTGGTCAGTTAATTCTAGAGCCCATTAAGGAATTCACATTATAACAGCACAGTTGCCTTCAGATAAAAAGAAATATAACACTAACTTTTCTCAGCTTGCCTTTCAACTATGGATTTGGTGCTAGGATCCACAAATGAGGGATACCATTTGTTATTTGTTTTTCTGGGACTATGTTACTTCACTTAGCATAATGGCTTCAAGTTCCATCCATTTACCTGCAAAATTCATGATGTCATCTTTCTTTACTGCTGCATAGAATTCCATTGTATAGATGTACCACATTTTCTCTATCCACTCCTCAGTTGAAGGACACTTGGGTTGCTTCCAGCTCTTTGCTATTGTGAACAGAGCTGCAATAAACATAGATGTGCATGTATCTCTGTGATAGGATGAGTCTTGTGGGTATATACCTAGGAGTGGTATGAGTGGGTCAGGTGGTAGGCTCATTTTCAGTTTCTTGAGAATTCTCCACACTGCTTGCCACAGGGGTTGCATAAATTTGCATTTCCACCAGCAGTGGATGAGTGTCCCCCTTTCCCCACAACCTCTCCAACATTTGGTATCCTTTGTTTTCTGGATAATAGCTAGTTTTACTGGAGTAAGATGACATTTTAAAGTGGTTTTAATTTGCATTTCCTTAATTATTAGCATTGAACACTTTTTAAGAAGTTTCTCAGCCTTCTTTACTTCTTCTTTATTTGTGAAGTCTCTGTTCAGCTCTTTATTCCATATTTTGTTTTTTGAGTAGTTTATACACTTTGGATGTTAATGCTCTATCAGATGAATCATATCACTGGTGAAGGTTTCTTCCCACTGTGGGTTTTCTCTTCACTTCATTGATTGTTTCTTTTGCTCTACATAAGCTCCTGAGTTTAATAAGGTCCAATTTGTCAGTTGTTGAACTTATTGTTTGTGCAGCTGCTGTCTGATTTAGAAAGTCTTTTCCTACCCCCTGTGTCTTATAGGTTACTACCAAAGTTTTCCTCTATCATTTTCAGAGTTTTGGGTTTCACACTGAGGTCTTTGATCCATTTGGAGTTCATTTTTGTACATGATGAGAGGTAGGGGTTTAGTTTTATTCTTCTACAAGTGGTAATCTAGTTATGCCAACACCATTTGCTGAAGATGCTGTCTTTCCTCCATTGTGTCTTCTTGGCCCCTTTGTCGAATATGAGGTAGCTGAAATTGGATGTGTTCAGGTTGGGATCCTCAATTTTCTTCCATCGATCATTTTTAAAGATGTTTCTCAGCCATCTTTACTTCCTCACTGGTGAAGTCTCTGTTCAGCTCTTTACACCATCTTTTGAGTGAGTCATTTGTTTTCTTACTTGTTTGTTTTTTGAGGAGTTGACATATTCTGGAGGTTAATGCTCTGTCAGATGTATAACTGGTGAAGGTTTCCTCCCACTCTGTGGGTTTTCTCTTCACTTCCCTGATTGTTTCTTTCGCTGTACAAAAGCTTTTGAGTTTGATGAGTTCCCACTTGTCAGCTGTTGACCTTATTTCTTGCAGGGCTGCTGTTCGATTTAACAAGTCTTTCCCTACTACTATGTCTTGTAGATTGCTACCAACCTTTTCTTCTATCACCTTCAGTGTTTCAGGTTTTTTAGGTCTTTGATCCACTTGGAGTTGATTGTTGTACAGGGTAAAAGGTGGAGGTTTAATTATGTTCTTCTACAAATAGTGATCCGGTTTTGCCAGCACCATTTGCTGAAGATGTTATCTTTCCTCTAGTGAACTTTTTTGGCCCCTTTATTGAATATTAGGTGGCTGAAATTGTATGAGCTCAAATTTGGATATTCAATTTTGTTCCATTGGTCAATGGGCCTGTTTTTGTGCCAGTACCTGCTATCTTTATGACTATAGCTCTGTAATAGAGCTTGAGGTCTGGTAAAGTGATCCCCCCTGTATTGCATTTTTTGCTCACTCTTGCTTTATCTATTCAGGGTCTTTTGTTTTTCCATATGAATTCAAGATTTTTTTCCCCAAGTCTGTGAAGAAACTCATCAAGTTGGTTCATACCAGAGATGCAGCAAAGATTTATCCAAGAACATCTAATGTCCTCCTTTCTGTTTTCTATCCTTTGACAGAGCTGTGTAACAACACTCCTGAGCACATTCATGTCCTTGTAACAGGAAAGCAAAAATTCTACTACTTTTCTTATCAATAAATATCATAGAACATATAAATGGACTGAAGAACAAAAATCACACAATCGTCTCAATTAATGCAGAAAAAGCATTTAACAAGATCCACCCTTCATATTTACAGCTCTAGAGGGAATTGGACTGAAGGGAACATTCCTTAGTATAATCAAAGCCATATACAACAAACTCACAGTCAACATCATCCTAAATGGAGAAAAGTTAGAAGCATTCCTCTTAAAGCCAAGAACCTGGCAAGGCTGTCCCCTATCATCACTCCTCTTCAATACAGTGCTTGCTAGGGCAATAAGGCAAGAAAAAGAAATTAAAGGAGTACTAATTGGAAAAGAAGTCAAACTATCCCTTTTTGCAGATGATATGACAGTTTACCTGAGGGATGCTAAAATCTCCACCAGAAAACTCCTAGAAATGATTAAGAGCTTCAGTAAAGTATCGGGATACAAAATTAACCTAGAAAAATCAGTAGCCTTTCTTTATACCAACAACAAACAACTGGAGAAGGAATATAAGGAGACCTTCCCACTCCCAATAACCTTAAAAAAATATTACCAGGGAACAAACATAACCAAAGACACCAAAAATCTCTACAACAAAAAAAAATTAAACCCCTGAAAAAAAGAGATTAAAGATGACATCAAAAGATGGAAAAACCTCCATGCTCATGGACTAGAAAAATTAATATAGTAAAAATGTCCATTATACCAAAATTAATATACAGATTCATTGCAGGTTAAATTTTTGATACAGTAATAAGAATGCTCTTTACTCACATGTCTTTCCTTTACCTCTTCTTCCTAAAATCCATATATGAAAGAAAATATTATACTCATGTTCGTGAGATTAGCTTATTTTACTTCACATGATAATCTCCATTGCCATCCATGCTACTGAAAAGTATGTAATTTTATTATGCTTTGTAGCTGAATGAAATTCTATTATATATTACATCACAAAATTATATTAGACTTAGTAATGTATACGATTGATCTCACAATATCATACATATATCTCAAATATAATACCCTACATAGAGGAAGGTGAACTCAAAAGTATATATATATATGTATGATTCCTTTTATTTGTAATTCTAGAAAATACAAAACTATTTGGATATAGAAAAGGTCAATATAAGTAGTTTTGACTGTAAAGTTGCAGCCAGGAATAACTCTTTGAGTGGCTGTGGAGGCAATGAATCTTGATTTTGGTCATGATTGCACAACTCTACACATTTGTTGAACCTTCTAGAACCACAGGACATAAAGGCTGATTCTTCTACTAGATATAAATTAAGGACACCCTTTTTAAATTTTAAAGTACCACCCAAGCTTCCAGAGTCTCAATGCAGATTATTATGTAACACTTTTTCTAAAAGGAGAATAAAAAACACTATCTTTAACCTTCTTCATCGTACATACATTTCATTTTACTAAAGAAAAGTACATATATTTCATTTTACTAAAGAAAAGTAGTAGAATTCTTGCTTTCCTGTTACAAGGTCATGAATGTGCTCAGGAGTGTTGTTACACAGCTCTATCAAAGGATAAAAAACAGAAAGGAGGACATTAGCTGTTCTTGGATAAATCTTTGCTGCTACATATGTGGTTGTTCTTCAAGCAACAGAATCACTATCATGGTAGTTTTGGGAATAGAGTTGTCTCACAGGAAGAATCAATGAGCCTACCAGCTGATTAATGAGCATGAAAACCCCAAAATGCCACTATCTTTATTAACAGTAAAGAAATATAGATTCCAAGAATAAATTGAACAAAGTACACACATTATAACTGTTCTTCTCTAGCCCCAACTCATCATTCTTTTGATAATAGTTACATCTGTGAAAGATTATTAAAAACGGACTTTAATAAATAACATATAGTTTTTCTGTTTGTTTTGGTCAGAAGTGTGGTTACAATATTTGGGGATCAGATTAATTTGATCCTATAAATCACATCTTAAATACTTGATGTTGGTCTTCGATTTTCATAGTATTTGTTTTCTTAAATTTTCCTTATCTAACTTACTGTCTGATTTTTCTTTCTCTTTTCTTTTTGTCCTTCCCAGTAGAAGAAAATAAAATGCCTTCATTTTAGATCTGTCCCAGATTTTGCCAATTTTTCTTAAAAGCCACACGGTTTATTGGAACTACCAATGCCATGAGTCTTAATCAGTTTGACACTATTCTTAAACTAGCTAATCAAAAGGAAAAAAAATCCACATAGACATATAGAAATTATAACTATTTTCTGATTATTAATTTTGTGTTTTCATCCCTCATGCCTTTCTTCTCCTGCACCTAAATTGTTGTTATGACCATGGAAACATTGCCAACAGAAAGAACTGATACAGTCAGGCATTGTGGAATGCCTATAATCCCAACACCTGGAAGGTAGAGGCACAAGGATTACTGATACAGTCAGGTGTTGTGGAATGCCTATAATCCCAGCACTTGGAAGGTAGAGGCACAAGCATTACTGCAAGCTTGTGGCCATCCAGATCTACCCAAGGGTTCCAGGCCAGCTAGGTCCTCATTGTTAAACCCTCCCCCAAAAGCAAACAGACAAAAATAAATGAACAAGCAGCAATTAAAGCTTAACTATTGTGTATAAACATATATAGCATACATGTCTGTGACTATCAGATCACTCTACTAATTTACACCTCTCCATTTAGATACAAATTCTTTAAAGACAGATGACAATTATTTTAGTTGAATAATTTGAGTATCTAAGTATTTATCTTTAATGTTGAAAAAAATCAATAAAATTTTTGGACGGTTCCAGAACATGACATATTTATCTCTCCCTTTAATATACACAGGGAGGGCCCTAAGTATAGTAAAACTCAGTGTACAGCCGGGTGTAGTGGCGCACGCCTTTAATCCTAGCACTTGGGAGGCAGAGGCAGGCAGATCTTTGTGAGTTCAAGGCCAGCCTGGTCCACAAAGCAAGTTCCAGGACACCGGAACTACAGGGAGACCCTGTCTCAAAAGACCAAAAAAAAAAAAAAAAAAAAAAAAAAAAAAAAAAAAAAAAAAAAAACTCAGCTTACATTAGTGCTTAGGATCCAGAGACTCTACAGAGGAGAATAACGTAGGATATGAAGATCATGGAATGGAGGAAAAGGTCAGTCTTTGATACCTACAGAAATGTGTAAGGGGAGATTTGGAGATGAATCTCAAAGGTGTGTCCTAACATGCTGTCCTTATAGGGCTTTCAGGTTGTCTACAACTCCTTTGTTCTCTGCTTCTGATATTTCTGTCTGCCATCCTTTAACCCAGTTACTATTCCTTCCCCTCATTCCCCATAACACTCTCCGTATTTCTTTTTTATTTTATTCATTATTTTATGTGTATGAGTGTATTGCCTGCATGTCTGTCAGTTACACATGGGTCATGCAATGCCCACAGAGATCAGAAGAGGGTGTCGGATCCCCTGGAACTGGAGTTATGGACAGTTAGCCACCATGTGCCTGCTGGGAATCAAACTCAGCTCCTCTGCAAGAGTAGTCAGTGTTCTTAACCACTGAGCCATCTCTCCAGCAACCCATCCTTCTTATGTAGCTCAATTTCCTGAAGCAGAATGTTATCAAGGGCTTAGGTCTTAAGATATCTCCATTTTTGCCATCCAACAAGGGTCACATTAATAGAAAGGAGTTTCATCTTTCTCTAGAATGGGAAGTTTCTTTGGTTCCTTTGTGATAGAAATTTGAATAGATAGATAGATAGATAGATAGATAGATAGATAGATAGATAGATCCTGAATAAATAGTACATTATTATTATAGTAACACAGTACTATATCTCAAATGTAGTAAGACTAGTAAGACTAAATGTGTTCACAAAATCAACTTCCACAACTGTCATAGGTAATATATCCCCCCAATGTCTTCAATTTTTGAATAATGTGTTACAGTCAGAATTTCAGGTTGGAATATTTATTTCTGCTTCACTCTCTATTGATATACATTTCTTAGCATTCAGAATAAAGCTAAGTCTTTTCTAGATTAATAAAGAAGATAAGGTAGAGCTGGAGAGATGGTTCAGCAGTTGAGATCACTGGCTGCTCTTGCAGAGGACCCAGGTTCCGTTCCCAGCACCACCATGGTAGCTAATAAGCATCTATACTTGGAGATCCAGGGGATCTAATGCCTTCTATGGCCTCCATGAGCATTGTGTGTATGTGGTATGTTTACATGCATGCAGGTAAAAACACTCATACACATAAAAAATACTAAAGAAATCAAAAAAAGAAAAGGTAGAAGATAGCTACCTATTTTGTTTCATAAGTCTACCAAAGAAGAAATTAATCATCTTTAATGTGTTTATTATATATAAATTTGGCTGTGATCTATGGTTGGCCATTTCAAAATAAACTAAGCAGATCTAGTCTTTTCCCTCCAGGAACACAAAATCAAATATAGAGTATTCTAATAAAGCCATTGAGATTCAGGAAATATAAATGAATTAGGAAGTATTTGTTAGTCATGAAATACATTGGATTAAATGAAAGCTGATATTCTCAAAAGGATAATTCTCAAAGCATTCTGGATGGCTAACCTGTACCCTTTGCAACAATGATGAGCTTCGCAAGGCTGCTTCCCCGGAGGCACTGTCTTTGCTCATCTCCCAAACCACTGAGCACTTACCCTGTGCGCAGAACACCAGCAATATCACACATCCACTCTCAGTCTTAACTGCATTTGTGAGGACACTGCCACTCTGTTATGACCCCTGTCTTCTCTGCAGTTTTCTCAGGCTTGAAGGTTTAACTTCCGCTTTAAAAATAAGCAATTCCTTCTGTTTTGATATATTAAGTTGAAGGACAAAAGGATAGTTTAACCTCATGTAAATTATAGGTGGAAAAAGGAAGAATATTTTAATAGTTTGTTTAAGATTATTTGATTTTACACAAAACAGACCAATGGTAATTTTTTAAAGACTAGTTAAAATGTGGAATCTGAAGCCCTGTCAATAAGCTTCTACAATGTCATGTTAAGTTGACTTGTAAGTCTTCTTTTTAAATTTTTATTGAACTTTTATACATTTCATATAACATTTCTTAATCTATTTTACACCCATTCCCCTTTCCATGTCCCCCTGCCCCGCCAGAGCTCCTGTATTCTGAGATTATATATATTATATATATATAATATATATAATATATACATATATAATATATTATATTATATTATATTATTAATTATTATTTTATTAATATATTAATAATAATTATAATAATATAAAAACAAAATAATAATAATTATAATAATTTTTATATTAATCCAGAATGTACCAAAAATAGTATATGTACCATATGCTATATAATGCCTAATATATCATTAAAACAAATGAAAAGATAAGTTAACTTATGCTGTTAAAAGAGACAGATAGAAGAGGGTGTCGGATTCCCCTGGAACTGGAGTTCTCCTGGAATTGGAGTTTCAGACGGTTCTCGGCCGTCATGTGGGTGCTAGGGATCGAACCCGGATCCTCTGTAAGAGCAGTCGGCGCTATTAACCGCTAGGCCATCTCTCCTGCATGCAGACAGGACATTGATACACATACAGAAATAAATAAATGCCGGGCGTGGTGGCGCACGCCTTTAATCCTAGCACTTGGGAGGCAGAGGCACGCGGATCTCTGTGAGTTCCAGGCCAGCCTGGTCTACAGAGTGAGTTCCAGGACAGCCAGTGCTACAGGGAGACCCTGTCTCAAAATAAATAAATAAATAAATAAATAAAATAAAATAAAAAAGAGACAGATAGGAGGATGTCCAATTATCCATGACAGAGTAGCTCATAAAAGATCAGCCTCCCCTGAGGATGCCTGCTTGAAGTGAATGAAAATCCACATATAGGACCAACAGACCTCAAGAATCTGCAAATAAGTAACTGCTAATAAATGATCACTAACAACCAAGAAACAGCAGGAAACAGCATCTCTGATGTGTCACAGACTTAGAGTGCAGAAAAACAAACAGTACAGTTTCAAGTGACCAAAAGAGCAAGAACTGGAAAAATGAAGAATCAGAGATATGCTGGGTAAGACGTGAGATCCACAATGAGGAGAAACCAAACCTCTCATGAAGCACTACCCTGACATCTGTTTCCTTCAACATGTTTGTCACAACTATTTTATAGTTTACAGGTGGTACTTCCAAAATACACTTTACTTATAGCTCTATCTCTGTTAACTGCATTTTTGTTGACCTCTTTCTGACCTGTTTCTCAAGTGACTGGCCTCAGACATATTTGTAAATACTGGAAACCGTGAATAATACGCTGGAAACCTGCTCACTTTTTCTTCTAAGGCAACTTGATTTTCTTTTATTAGGGAGTTAGCATCAGTTCACAACTTATTGATATGAAATAAAGATTTTCACATTGCTGATTTTTTAGATTATTGTTTCAGAATTTCATACATCCCTATAATGATCAAATCTATACCCCAGTTCTTCCTCTACACATTCTCCCATATCTCCCCACTTTTCTCTCCCAACTCCATGTATTCTTTGATAAACCTACTAAGTCTACTGAGTGCTGCCATACGTACATGGGTATAGGATCAACACTGGAACATGGCCAGCCTATTAGCGTCACAGCCCTAAAGAAAACGACATTCCCCTTCCCCCAGCAACCAGGAAATGCCAACAGTGCCTCGTCTAAGGGCAAAACATTGTGAGTCTCTTCCTTGTCCACGCTGGAATTTTTGCTGGCTTGATCAAACCCGGGTCCTCTGCAAGAGCAGTCGGTGCTCTTAACTGCTAGGCTATCTCTCCAGCCCATACCATTCCCTTTCTTTCAGGACTGTTTCCAGCCCCTTATTGGATCCCAAAGACTTATCATGATCTTGCTCCAACTCATCCTTAGTCAGCTATGTCTTTGTGTTAATAATCCTTCTATTTAGATTTTTTTTTAATGTTCTAAAAGTCTTTTGTTACATTTATTCATAGCTTACTTAGTTACTTTATAACTTTTGTTGACTGTTATTTTTGTTTGAATTTAATCTTCTAACTCCTTTTTATTCCTGTATAGAGAGAGTTTAATTTTGCCTATTGCTCATACGACTAGTACTCCTTTTGAACTGTTATTAATTCTAATAGTTTGGCTTTTCTATGTAGGCACCTGATACTAACGGTAATATTTTACTTGTGTTTTTAATTTTTTTTCATAATTGCTGTTCTTTTTATACTTTTGGTCTCTTTGATGTCTTCAATACATTGCCATGAATGAGAGTTATTGTCTCTCTACATTCTTGCCAGTACTTAGTGATGTTGACATTTTTCAGTTTTACTGCACTAGCAGGTGTATAGTGGTTACCCAAATCTTTTGTGTATTTTTCCCTTAACATTTTTTGGACTTTTTGAGACAGGGTATTCCTATAGCCCTAGCTATGTAGACCAGGATGATGTTGAACTCACAGAGATCTGCCTGCCTTTGCCACCCAAGTGCTGGGATCAAAGGTGTGTGCCACCATGCCTAGCCCATTTACTTTCATAAGTTTATTGTTATATTCCTCCTAACATAAATTGGAAGATTAGTTTGTTCACATTTAGTCTTTTTCATTCTAGCATAAATATTTAAATTCATATAAAATTTCCTCCTCATATTTCTTGGGCTGAATCTCACACATTTGAGTTAAATAATCTCACATTATTTCACCGTAGATATTTTTTAATCTTTGTTATAATTTTTGTACGTAGATTATTTCTGAGAGTTTTAAATATTTAAACATACATGGATTTTAGTGAAGTATTTTCTTATTGATTTTTTTATTTCACTTATATTTTGTCAGAGAAAATATTGTATTAGATATAAATGTACTGGTGTTTTATTCATGACCTGATGCCTAGCTAATTATATAAGTATAGTAATTGTTCTAGGTTCCCTTAAAATAGCTACAACTTAGTAGTGGAATAGATAATAATTTTTATTAGTTCAAAAGTATTTGTCCTATTGTTCAGTATGTTTGGTAGAAAGATTATTTTCTTAATCTATAGACTACTGAAAGAGATGTGTCAAATTAAAGGATTATTTTCCTAGTTGTCGGGTAGAAATTTTATCTGATATATTTTAAAATTATGTTATTGGGTATGTATAAGCATAGAATTATCATATATTCCAATTGATCACATGTTTTAGCAATACATGTACAGGATTTGCACAAGATCAAGCCAGCAAAAAACTGGCAGCTAAGAACCGTCTGTAACTCCAGTTCCAGGAGAACTCCAGTTCCAGGAGAACTCCAGTTCCAGGGGAATCCGAGACCCTTTTCTGACCTCTGCGGCATTGCACGACACGGGTGCACGGACCTGCATGCAGAGAGTACATTCATACACATACAGAAATAAATAAATAAATAAATAAATAAATAAATAAATAAATAAATAAATAAATAAATAGAAAGAGAAGAAATGGTGAAGAGGAACCAGACTCCAGATCAGGAGACAAACGAGGAGGCTGCTCAATTTGTACAGCAAGATTGGGAGTGACATGAAGCAGGACAGGCAGCAAAAGGCTCTTTGAGGTCTGGTCTCTGCCTACCCCTCTAGCTTTTCCATTGGGCATTCGGAGCTCAAGCATTGTTACCATTCAACACACTCTACACCCATTCTCTTTCCTCAGAGCTCCTCTCTGAGGCTCTGCTTTCTGAGTTCTCCCAACTCCCTTTCCCTGGCTGCTCTTGATAACACTTACCTGTCAGATACAAGTTTGGCTACTCCATCTAATTGCAAAACTCTTGCTGTTCCTATCCTCAAGGTAGAGGCACCTTACTCCCTCAATTCTCTCCTTATAGCTCTACTCTACTATCCTGAACACTATATTGAATATATTGAAAGGTTCCGTTGATGAAAGAAAGGTAAAGGGGATTTAAAAACAAGAAAAGAAATAAAAAAACTTGTATCTGGTGGTTGCTCTTTACACGTCTTGTTCTAAACTCAGCAGAAGACACAGTAATCTACTTGGCTCTGTGCTTGATCTTACCTGGAAAATGTAGCAATCTGAGATTTCCACATAAGTATATTCTTTTTTTATATAAATTTTTAAAATTTTATTTATTATTTCTGTATGTGTATGAATCTACTGTCTGCATGAGAGTCTGTGCACCCGTGTCGTGCAATGCCGCAGAGGTCAGAAGAGGGTGTCAGGTTCCCCTGGAACTGGAGCTCTCCTGGAATTGGAGTCTCAGACGGCTCTCGGCCTCCATGTGGGTGCTAGAGATCGAACCCGGGTCCTCTGTAAGAGCGGTCGGCGCTCTTAACCGCTAGGCCATCTCTCCAGCCCATAAATATATTCTATTTATTTATTTATTTATTTATTTATTTATTTATTTATTTATTTATTTCTGTGTGTGTATCAATGTACTGTCTGCATGCAAGTCTGTGCACCCGTGTCGTGCAATGCCGCGGAGGTCAGAAGAGGGTTTCGGATTCCCCTGGAACTGGAGTTCTCCTGGAATTGGAGTCTCAGACGGTTCTTGGCCGCCATGTGGGTGCTGGGGATCGAACCCGGGTCCTCTGTAAGAGCGGTCGGCGCACTTAACCGCTAGGCCATCTCTCCAGCCATCTTGAGTGAATCAAGCATTTGGTTTTGACCTAAATGAGGGAATAAGTAAGAGTTGGCAAACCATGGTCTGTAATTCATATCTGCACTATCGTTCATTCTATAAATCAAAGTATAATGGATCACATTCTTGTTTATTCACTTACATACTGTCTATAATCATTTTATGCTACAACATAAAAACCTGTAAGTTCTTAATAGACCATAAGGCTCATAATGTCTAAAATACTCATTATATGACTTTCTGCCCAAAATGTTGATGACTCCTGTTATAAAGATCCAAGAACTTGCATATCACCTGGAAGGTTGTCATAAAGAGCTCATATGATCAATGAGAGTTCATCCTAAACACTGTCTTCTGGTTGCAGAATTTCCCAACAGAATTTCTGCTTAAAGTTTGGGTCAGTCCTTGGTGCACTAGATTGGCTTAGGTAACAGGACAAGGTATTTGGGGATAATAGAATAATTGTACATTCAAAAAAGTTTTAAAAAAAAAAGTGCGAGAGAGAATCATTAACAAGGGTTAATGGCTAACTATCCCTGGAAAAGAAGAGAAGGCAACCAGTCTCTCCAGTGACATATTAAAGTGTCAGGCATAATCATATGACTTTATAAGAAATCTTACACTTTTGAGATACACAGTCTTGAAGTCCTAAACAATATCCCACTTTTATTTTAAGAAAAGAGCAGATCTTGCCTGAAGCAGTTACCTGGGTTTTTAAGACAGAAGTTTGGTTTCTGCCATCCCCAGAAACTAGGCTTGGTGACCCATCCATGTACCAATTGAAGAGACTGGTAATGGTGAAAAGCATCGGGTGAAGTTCTGTTCACTACAGCAACACTGGAAAGAAGGGAGTCCCAAATCCAGCTTTCAAGCTTTAAGTAGAAGGGTTATTCATAATTAACCAGTCCTTGTCAGGGTGTGGTCCCACCCAGTAATGACTTATCTTTGTTCTGGTCCTGTAAAGTGGTCCAATAAAGTGGTAAGTTGCTACACTGTTAATCAAGGAGGCCTCCTCCTTGCCCTCGGATTGTGGTTCTCTTATGGAGGTAAGTCTCTCTTTGAGATGTTTTGTTCTTTCTGGAATCCAGTGTAACTCAAGAAGAAAGGCTAATGACTTACCTGTTCCTTCTAGCCAAAGTAAGAGACAGACAAGCAGAAATACCAGATTTCCATGCTGGTTTTAGGTAGTATGTTAGCCCAAATGAAGGGACAATGCATTTTAGCAAAAATAGTTTCTATGAGCCTGCTTCAAAGCCATGGTCTCATCTTATCTTCATTTAGAAAGACCACGTTAGGGACTGGGTTGGTTAGTAAAGCCCCTGCCCCAAACCAGAAGAACCTAAGTTCATGTTCTCAGAACCCAAGGCCTTATTTGTAACCCTAGAACAGTAGTAAGGTTCAGAGACAGGAGGATTCCTGGAGCTCCTTTGCCAGCCAGCCTAGATGAAACAGGGAGTTCCAGGTTCAGTGAGATACCCCATTTCAAAAAATTAAGTGCAGGGCAAAAGAAGACACCTAATTTCAACCTCTGTTCTCAACACAGTTGTATGCACACACACAATCACCCCCCTCACAAACACACACAAATGGTTATTAAAAAGACAAAAGTTAACAAGTGTGGAGAAGAATTCAGAGATATGGAAAACACTGTATATTGTTGAAGGGAATTCTATTTAACATAGCCATTATGGAAAACAATATGGCCATATCCTGAAACATTCAAAATAGAACATCCCTATGGTCCCTTATCCCACCACCAGGAATGTATCCAAGGAAATGAAACTAGCATGCCAAAAAGATGTCTGAATTTCCAAATGAATAGAGCTTTATTCACAATAGCCACGTCATGGAATTAGATACTTTGTAGTAATATCACATGTGTATCAAATAAACTAACTCACTTCTTAAGGAAGTTATTATATAGACATTCCCTTAATAAATCTTTAGTCAAAGAAATAAAGAGTACTTTGAGAATATATATATTTTATTCTGGCTATAAGTTATCATCTTCAGTGATTCATATGGAAATCTAAAACCATTTTAAGATTGGAAAAGTCACATGACACCCATTTATCAAAATTGGAAAGGGTACCTTTGGAAATATCATGCTGATTAGTTTTACTTGAATGCTTCAAATAGTAATTAAACAAACCGTCAATTAATCACTTTGAATTACATAAAAAAATAACTCCCTGGCACCAAAATTAACAGTTTTCTGACAAGCTACTGCCTTACCTGTCCTTCTAGGACTGCAAAATTATGTCTTTCAGCATTATAAGCAAAATATTGATACATTTGCTCTTTAGTAAGCAGTGTTCATTTCATTTACAGATGAAACTTTTGATATACCTGTTTCTAAAACTTTGAGAAGGATGCACTAAAACCATGTTATCTTGGGCTGGGCATATAGTTCAAGGATCAGGTACTTACCTAACATGCCCAAAGATCTAGGTTCAATCTCCAAATGAAGAAAGAGTACCTGTCTTCTTGATAAATCTAGATTAAAACATTAGCATGTACAGTGCTTTGTTCTATAAACTGCTTAACTTCTTTGAAGTGTGTATTTTTTTTATATATTTTAAGAATTTATTTTTTTTGGTATTTTTATAATACTTTAATTGATGTTTTGTGTATTTCAGACATCATTTTTCAGTTCAATTTGGACACATTCCCTTTCCCTTCTCCCCACCCCACCCCAGTTCATGCATTCTGCCATACATGTCCTGCCTCTTTCTCTCAGTCTTTTTAAAGTTTTTCTCTGCAAAGGTTGGTTCCCTCCCATTTGTATTGCTCCAAAATATGCCTATATAAACATCATATATGTACCAGAACTATGTCCTCCAGGAATAAACTGTATGTTAGTTCCCATATGTTTTTATGAGTTCACATTTTTCCCTTTAATTTTATATTACTCTAAAATATGAATATATACCTTCTGCCCATATACATTAATTACCATGTCTGAAAGTAAGTGGTAAGTTAATTCTAGGGCTCATTAAGGAATTCACATTATAATATCACAGTTGCTTTCAGGTAGAAAGAAATATAACAATAACACTGCTCAGCTTGCCTTTCTTTTTTTTTCAAATTTTCATTTTTTATTGATGCTTTGTGTATTTCATACATCATTTTCCAATTCAGTTCAGGCATGTATCCCTTTCCCTTCCCCCAACCCCACCCCATCCCATCCTAGATCATGCATTCTACCATAACTTTCCTGCATCTTTCTCTGTTTTTTTCCCCATTTTTTAACAATAAGTGATAATTTATGAGTACAAGCATCCTTCATGTAAAACCAATTTGCAAGCAGTTGTGCCCAAACCCACACAGCTCATGGGTCCCACCATCCAGCAGGCAGGGCTTGTATGTTCAATCAAGTTGATCAAATGAGTGTCCAGTCTATATTGTTGTAGTTTCACCTTTCACCCCAATTGCAGCCCTTAATTCCGCAGATTGTTCCCTAGGCTTAGAAAAGGGGCACAGGTGGATGAGAAGCAAAACAGTCTACTTTCTCTGGAACTGTTGTCTTGGTCTCTGGTCAATTCTGGCTGTTTCCTTCCATGGACTGACAGTTTGTCCAGGCATGACCTTTCAATCCTACTAATGGAGCACAAGCAACTAGATATATAGGTATTTAAACAGTACTAATTGTTATTCTAGGTTACTTTGGTATAGACACAGATGTTTGGATGGTATGTTAATCCATGAATTACATTCTTTTGTCTTACTGTGGCTTATAACATCTCCTAACCATTAGAGGATGTAAGCTTGTGGCATCAGCCATGGGTTATTCCTCAAGGAGAGAGCTAATAGCCAATTAGATTTGGGATATACAGGCATATGGCTACCTCTGCTGCACAGTATTTCCAGGCAGGTGAGGTGTAGCTGGTGCTGACAGATGAGTCTTGCTTGACTCAAGGAGACCTATATTTGCTTTATTGGTTTAGTGCCTTTGGTAACACTCTCTGGCATTCCAGAGACCATCTGTATACTTGCAAGTGTGGTCTCCATACATCTTTCCCATGTTTACATCAGGTCTTCAACAGCAGGACCTTATCGCCTCTCTTCTTGCAGGTATCCCAGTTTGGAGGTAAGGAGCCTTTACCTTTTGTGGGGGCTTGGATCCCCTGGCCAACATCTCCTCGGTAGAATAATCCATTGTTGATGTCAGAGTTCCTGTATTAATATATTTTGCTTAAGTGCATAGCTTAAGGAGACTTTAGCCTTATATTTGGTTCTGAATAGAGAGTAATCCTTTTCACAGTTTCTATGTCTATTAGTCAATTAAAGAAGGCAGTTTTACCGGTTTTACAAGAGATTACCTCTATAAAAGTTGGCTCCAATCTACAGCGGAGACGACCTCATCATCATCCTCTTTCTCCTTATTTTATGGGGGGATTTAAGAAAGTCTCTCATATTACAACCTTTGTGGCACCTAGAAGGAAAGCTTCGTTAAGCACATTAAAAAATAGTTGTTAATAGTAGGATCCCTTGTCACAATGAGGTTGCTTAAATTGTATGTGCTCAGATTTGTATCTTGGGTTTTGTTCCATTGGCAACAGGTCTGTTTTGTTGCCAGTACCAAGCTGTTTAATGGACTATAGCCCTGTCGTATCGTTTGAAGTCTGGTATGAGGATCCCCCCTGTGTAGCTCCTTTCACTCAAGGTTTTTTGGCTATCTCCAGGGTCTTTTGTTTTTCCAAATGAATTTTAAGAACATTTGTTTCAAGCCTGTTGGAAAGAAACTCTTGGGATTTTGATTGGATTGCATTAAATATATACCAAGGTTTTGTAAAATGGACATTTTTACAATGTTATTTTCCCCAATCCATGAGCATAGGAAGGGTTTCCTATATGAGGTCTCTTCAATTTCTTTCTTAAGTGTTTAAAATTTTTGTTATAGAAATATTTATTATTTAATATAAATTTAAAAATAAAATATTTTATTGTTTTTGAGGCTATTGCTGGTGGGAAGCGTCTCTTTGTATTCCTTTTCCAGTTGCTGTTGTTGGTGTAAAGAAAGGCATCTGATTTTTCTAGATTAATTTGTAGAAGGCACAATGGAGAAAAAGACAGCATCTTCAGCATATTTGTGTTGTCAAAACTGGATCACCACTGTAGAAGAATGAAAATTAAACCCCCACCTCTCGGCCCTGTACAAAAGTCAACTACAGATCGGGATGTAAAGACCTCAACGTGAAACCCCAAACTCTGAAGGCTGATAGAAGAAAAAAAGTTGGCAAGCAGCAGACTCCAAGACCTAGGCGTAGGAAAAGACTTCCTTTAAATTCAGGACAGCAGCTGCACAAGTATTAAGGTCGACAATGACAAATGGGACCTCATCAAATCAAAAGCTTCGTACATCAAAAGAACAATCAAGGAGTGAAGAGAAATCCCACAGAGTGGGAGAAACCTTCACTGCAGATACCACTGACAAAGCATTGATTCCAGATATATAAAACTAAAACTACTCAAAAAAACAAAGAAAAAAGAAAACAAATGACCCAGTCAGAATATGGGCAAGAGAGCTGAACAAGGACTTCACAAGTGAGGAATGAGAGATGTCTGAGAAACACCTCAAGAACTGGGGGGGGGGGTGCAACATCACTAATCAGTAAGGAAATACAAATCAAAACCACTGTAGATATCATTTGACTCCAATAAGACTGGCTATGATCAGAAAACAAATGAGACCAAAAGCTGGAGAGGTTGTGGTGAAGGGGAACACTCAAGCCACTGCTGGGGGGAATGTAAACTCGTACAGCCACTATGGAAAGCAGGTTGGAGAACCGGTGTAAGACTTGGAATGAACTAACCACCCGACCCAGCCATACCACTCCTGGGCAGTACCCTCAAGACTCACCCCACCACAGAGATACAGCACGCACATGTTTAGTGCAGCTCTCTGTCACCATAGCAAGGAGCTTGAACCACCTAAATGCCCATCAACTGACAAATGGATAAGAAAATGTACACTACACAATGGAGTTCTATGCAGCAGTGAAGAAAGACGACATTCCACAACTTTTTGCAGGAAAATGGCTGAGCTAGAGGCCATCAGGCTGAAGTTGAGTAACACAGTCCCAAAAAACAAACGACGAATGGTAAATCCCTCACTGTGGATGCTAGTGCCAATTACCCAGTTGTAAGTATTCTTGTGTATGGCCCCCTGAGCTTTTGTACAAAGCAGTTGGGGTAATGCATGTTGGAAACAACAAAAAAAACAGAAAAACCTGCATCAAAGAACTGACTGAAACAGTGACTTTCTGCTAAAATTCAACTTCCCCAATGGAGAATAATCGAGAAAGACTAAGAGATGAAAAAAAAACATGTTTTGGGCAGAAATGCATGAACTCTGCAGGGTTGGGGAATGGGCGGGAACACGGTCTTAGATTTGTCAAAAATAAATAAATAAGATAATTTATATGTGGAAAAAAATAAAAATAAAAATGAGTTGCTACTAGTAGGATCAACAGAGGGGCCTGATGTCTGCAGCAACTGAGGCGTGTCTTGCTTCAATGCCAAGGAAGTCCATCCTTCTTCACTCTGCTGGCACGTTTCCTGGTAGATCCTAATCACTTGCCACTCACTGCAAAGCTGTATTTTCTTTCTCAGCCATTAAGTTGGTGACATTCTGGCCCATTGGAACATACAGATCCCTTCCCGTAGCTAGTTCCAAGATTTGAATTTCAAGGTTTATTGACAAAAAGTTTTCACATCTATCTGTATTCCCCTTTTTTATTTTAGGTTTTTGTTTTTTGACCCATGAGTCTCAAAAAAGCAGCCATATTACACATACCTATAGGGTGGAATCAAGGCACAGATTTCATCAAACTCACCCATTCAGCTTGCCTTTCAATTCGGGGATTTGGTACTAGCATCCACAAATGAGGGAAACCATTCAGCTTGCCTTTCAATTCAGGGATTTGGTACTAGCATCCACAAATGCGGGAAACCATTCCCTGTTTGTGATTTCTGGGACTGTGTTACTTCACTTAGCATAATGAGTTTCATCCATTTACCTACAGAGTTCATGATGTCATCTTTCTTTACTACTGCATAGAACTCCATTGTGTAGATGTACCACATTTTTTTATCCACTTGTCTGTTGAGGAGCATTTAGGTTGGTTCCAGCTCTTCACTATTGTGAAGAGAGCTGCAATAAACATAGATGTGCATGTATCTTTGCAGTAGGATGAGTCTTGTGGGTATATATCCAGGAGTGGTATGGCTGGATCAGGTGGTAGGCACGTTTTGAGTCTTTTAAGGGTTCTCCACACTGCTTTCCACAGTGGTTGTATGATTTTACATTCCCACCAGCAGTGGATGAGTGTTCCCCTTTCCCCATAACTCTCCAGCATTTGGTGTCTTTTGTTTTATCTTAGCCAGTCTTATAGGAGTGAGGTGATATTTTAGAGTGGTTTTTATTTGCATTTCCTTAATTATTAACAATGTTGAACACTTTTTATTGTTATTAAATTTATTCCATAAGTCATACATCATTTCTCAATCAAATCTAGAGTTGCTTCCCTTTCCGTGACCCCACCCCACTGGAGTCCCTGCACTCTGCCATTACAAGTCCTGTATCTTTTTCTGAGTCTTTCCTTAGCTTTTTGTTGTTGTTCGTATTTTGGTTTTTTTTTTTTCAGTTCTTTTGTTGTTCTCTCCAATTTGTATTGCTACAGTATATATACATATATATATACATAGTTATATATACATAAATATATACATACATACATACACATATCACTTGAATTGGAGGATATTTTTTTCCTAAAAGATGTCATGTTTTCCTTAAGGAAGTGCTTTAGCTTGGCAATCCCAAACAACCATTAATCCTGCACTTTTGCTCCTCATTGGTTTTTTTCCCTCCCATGGTCATCCAAATGAAGTCCAGTAAGCACACATCCTATCTTGATCCCCCTGCACTGGCCTCCATGATACAGCCCAGGTAGTCCAGCAATGGCAGTCCATATTCTGAAAAGGCTGAAATCCCCTTAGCTGTTTAATCCACAAGCTGGGTATCTCAGTAGTCCCCATCTGGCATTGAAGGTTTGGAGAATTCTTGGAGAGATGAGTCCTCAGTCCAAACTGGAAGGTTAAAAAGCTGTGTCTCATGTCTTTGAGGAGTGCCAAAAGCAGTAGCAGCCACAGGGTAGATGTATTTGCCAGTAAGAATTGAAGACAGGCCAAACACAGTACTCTCTTTTGTTTTTCTTTTTGTCTTTTTACTAAGATCTCAAGTTTTATGTCTGCAGTACAGTTTCTCTAGTCTTACTGATTATTTACTTCTGGTTGTACTTTCCTTTTGGATGCTTAAGGCCACACAGTTAGCCCAGATTAACCAAGGTTTTGGTTTTCTCAAGGTCAGTTGAGGATCTGGTCCTCAGGGGTCTCTTGGGTTTTTTTTTGGGGGGGAGGGGGGAGCACCTTGTTCCTTTCAGCTTTTCATTTACCAGTTCCATCCACTCGAGGACAAAATCAGGTCTTGCTAGACCAGGCTTCCTTTTTGAAGCATGAGCAGACTTTCCTCTTTATAGACTGGACACTGGCTGAAGTCTCATTAGTGGATCTCCAAGACTTCTCTGAACAGGAAGCCTGGTGACCCACATTTGCAGGACATTTCAAGAGATGCCCCCATGCATAATCCCCTATGACTTGGTTGAACTCTGAGGGCAAGGAAAAAAGTTATCCCTTAGGTCCCTCAGCCAAATTGGTATGGATGTTAACTATGGTCGTTAAGCACCCAGAAAGGCTAAGTTGCACCAGCTTATTACATTGCACCTATATTAAAATTGTATCCTTTGGAAACAAACTGTATGTTATTTCCATATCATATTTCTTGATTTTCATCTTTCCATTTTAATTCC
The DNA here is from genome assembly GCA_009823505.1 of Rhizomys pruinosus. NCBI lineage: Eukaryota > Metazoa > Chordata > Mammalia > Rodentia > Spalacidae > Rhizomys > Rhizomys pruinosus. The sequence goes on from VZQC01007984.1 coordinate 1,187,082, forward strand.
ATTTACTCTAAAATATGCACACATACCCTCCATCATATACCAAAAACCCAACATCTTAAAATAAATGTTAGGTCAGCTCTAGAACCTGTTTGAGGACTCACAATGCAAGAGCACAGTTGTCTTTAGATCATGGGTAATATAACATTAACATTGCTCAGTTTGTCCCACAACAAGGTACTTGGTACTAACATCCACAGATGAAGGACACCATTTGTCTTTTGTTTTTCTGGGATTCTGTTACTTCACTTAGCATAAAATCTTCTAGTTCTATCCATTTACCTGCAAATTTCATGATGTCATCTTTCTTTACCGCTGCATAGAACTCCATTGTGTAGAGGTACCACATTTTCTCTATCCACTCGTCAGTTGAGAAGCACTTGGGTTGGTTTCAGCTCTTCACTATTGTGAAGAGAGCTGCAATAAACATGGCTGTACATGTATTGCTGTGGTAGGAAGAGTCTGATGGATATATTCCCAGAAGTGGTATGGCTGGGCAGGTGGTAGGCTCATTTTGAGTCTTTTAAGAGTTCTCTATACTGCTTTCCATAGTGGTTGTACAAGTTTGCATTCCCACCAGAAGTGGATAAGTGTTGCCCTTTCCCCACACCCTCTCGAGCATTTGGTATCATTTGTTTTCTTGATCCTTGCCAGCCTTATTGGGGTGAGATGATATCTTAAAGTGGTTTTAATTTGCATTTCCTTAATTATTAGAAATGTTGAACACTTTGAAGATGCTTCTTAGCCATCTTTATTTCCTCACTGGTGAAGTCTCCATTCAGCTTTTTACTCCATCTTTTGAGTGAGTCATTTGTTTTCTTACTTCTTTGTTTTTTGAGTAGTTAATATATTCTGAAGTTAATGCTCTGTCAGATGTACCACTGGTGAAGGTTTTCTCCCACTCTGTGGGTTTTCTCTTCACTTCCCTGATTGTTTCTTTCACTGTACAGAAGCTTTTGAGTTTAATGAGGTCCCACTTGTCAATTGTCGACCTTATTTCCTGCGTAGCTGCTATCTAATTTAGAAAGTCTTTTCCTACACCTATGTCTTGTATGTTCCTGCTAGCTTTTTCTTCTATCACCTTCAGAGATTCAGGTTTCATGTTGAGGTCTTTGATCCACTTGGAGTTGATTTTTGTGCAGGTTGAGTGGTAGAGGTTTAATTTTGTTCTTCTACATATGGTGATCCAGTTTTGCCAGCACCATTTGATGAAGATGCTATCTTTCCTCCAATAAGCTTTTTTGGCCCCTTTATCAAATGTGAGGTGGCTGAAATTGTATGAACTCAAGTTTGGATCTTCAATTTTGTTCCATTGGTCAATGGGTCTGTTTTTGTGTCAGTAACTAAAGGAACCAAAGATCTCTACAGCAAAAAATTTAAATCCCTGAAGAAGGAGATTGAAGATGATGCCTAAAGATGGAAAAACTTCCCATCCTCATGGACTGGAAAAATTAATATAGTAAAAATGTCCATTCTACTCAAATTAATATACAGATTCAATGCAATCCTAATTAAGATCCCCATGAGTTTCTTCACAGACTTGGAAAAAAAAATCCTTAAATTCATATGGAAAAACAAAATACCCCAAATAGCTAAAGCAGTCCTGGGTAAAAAATGTAAAACAGGGGGGATCACCTTACTGGACTTCAGGCTTTATTACAGAGCTATAGTCATGAAATGTGTATTTTCATTTTTTTCATTTTTTTATTTATTTTTGTATGTGTATGAATGTACTGTCTGCATGCAAGTTTGTGCACCCATGTCGTGCAATGCCGCAGAGGTCAGAAGAGGGTGTCGGATTCCCCTGGAACTGGAGTTCTCCTGGAACTGGAGTTTCGGACTGTTCTCGGCCGCCATGTGGGTGCTGGAGATCGAACCTGGGTGCTCTGCAAGAGCGGTCAGCGCTCTTGCGCTCTTAACTGCTAGGCCATCTCTCCAGTCCGAAATGTGTATTTTCATCAACCAAATTGAGTTAATTATAGTGCTTGCCCAGTTGCTTTAAGGCCTATATGAATTAACAAATGCAAACTTATCACACAACATCAGGTATATGGTAAATGCTCAGAAGGTTATTATTATTCTTAAGCTAACATCACTAGGAAATCTAACTATGAGGTTTGTTACATGTAAAACTCTCCTTGGTAAAATCAGTCATTATACTGGTAAGCTTTCTTCTGACTGCTGGGTTTCATGTTTTGTGAATAGTATTTAAGTTCAGGTTTTGGTTTCTTGCGTTTGGTTCATATGCTTTTATTTAGTATGTTTTTAAGTGATGTGCTTTATCTCCTATTCCCGGCTAGCTGAGATTTGGACCATTATTACTTGGTGATATTTCCAATAAACATGACTAAACCATAGCATACATGCCACCATTTCACTCGCTCCAGGAAAAAGGCTAATAATCAATGGTAGCGCTCATCCAACTGAGTTCTAATGTAAGCTCAGCATCCTTTCCAAAGTATAGCTCATAGAAGACAAGGGCAGGAAGTCAAAACAATGCATGAACTGAAGTTTTGTCAGCATGGGCAGATAAAATAGAAAGCTAGCAGAAGAAAGAAAAGAAAGATAAAAATTGGCATAACACTGAAAATATAAAAATTACAAAAGTAACATGTGGAAGTAAATTCTGGCATTTGAAAGAAAATGGTTTTAAAACTTCTGAAAAAAAATTTAAAAAGAGAAGATATAATTACCAAATCATTAATAAGTGAGCTATATCATTATGGCATCAACAAATATTTTAAAAATAAAGAAATACTTAAAAGATCCTTTGAATTAATACAGTCACCTACTTAAGAGAATTGGACAAATTCTTTGAAAGATGCATATTGCTAAAGTACACTCAAAGACATGTTATTTAATTCTCTCTATATTATACAAAATTAAATTTGTAATGTAAAAACTTTCATATAAATAAAACTCCAGGCTCAAACAACTTTACTCATTAAGTCTAACAAAACACCAAAGGAATGCATAATACTTATTTCCCTTTCTATTAATTAAATTAGTTCTTTGACAAATTGCATACAGGTATATAATGTATTTTGTTTACTCTTATCCCCACCCTCTCTTATCCTCCCACCCTGTCATCCCCCCTTACTATAAATTCCTTTCTCATTCATCACCTTTTTGTTTTGTTTCATGACCCACTGATTTTTTTCTTTTTTTTTTTTTTAGATAGGATTTCCCTGTAGTCTCAGCCTGCCTCTGCCTCCCAAGTCCTGGAATTAAAGGCATGGACTACCATGACTGGTCATGAGCCTCTGATTTTAAATAGGACTGTGAGGCCAAGGGTTTGAAGCTTTTCATCAGAGCCTAGTGGATACCACCATTGGTGCACAAATGAAGGCAATGACTGTCCCTCTCCCAGAATCCATCAAGGACAAATAGGGTCCCATATGTCCCTCTCAGGTCTATAATTGGCTGTTGACAAGTCCACTCTTGTGCAGGCCCAGCATAGACAACCTCAGCAACTATGAGATAATGTTTGCAATGGCTGTCCTATGCTCTGAAGACAACGTTTCACAGTTCTTCTGTCTTCCAGCTCTTATAGTCTTTCAGCTCCTTCTTCCCCAGTGTTCTTTGAGCTTTAGAGGAGAATATATAAACTATATAAAGCTGAGAAATCAACCATCTTGTATTCCAAGGATCTTGAGCAACCATGAGTTCCTGCATTCACTGCCATTCACCGTACGGGACGAGGAGGGCAGCAAAAGTGTGCCGCCTATTTCTTTTATAAATTCACAGATAAGGAATAGATCTCTATACCTATTGTATGATGACATACATCAAAAGCAGACAAAGAATAGTTCAAACTATAGATATAAAACTAAATGAATACCCTCAGTAAATACAAATGAAAAATGCAAATTAAAAATTAACAAATTATATTGAAAAAGATCTGAAAACAATAATACAGGCCAACTGTTATTTGTCTCAGAAATGAAAGTTTTGCTGAAAATCATCTATAATAGTAATAATAATAATAATAATAATAATGCATAATATAGTGATTTTCCTTACTATAGTAAGGGACATTGATAAAGGAGTACTATCCAAGTATGGAGACAGGAAATATATGGAAATTGTCTGTACTTCCTTGTCAATTCTGCTTAAAATATTGCATTAAAAAGTGGGAAGACATCATCAGATCAAGTGTCATCTCAGTGGTGAAAGCTTTTAACTAACAAAAATAAAAAATAATAGGTGGGTCATGGTGGAGCCCTACTTTTAATACTAGTGTTCTGGAGGCAGCAAAAGGTCTCTGTGAACTCAAGGCCAGCCTGATCCACATAATTTCAAGCCAACCAGGGCTACATAGTGAGACCCTGTTTCAAAATGAAAGGTAAGACTCTTTGAACATTAAAAGTAAACTTACCTATGATCCAGCAATTCCATTCTTCGGTATGTACTCAGATGATGTGTAAATATACATTTAAACAAGAAATTTTACACTAATATACTTCATAACATTTAAACATATATGTAAATATTTATATTTGTGTCTCACAGAGACACATATTTATATTTATATTTGTGTCTCACAGAGACACCAGCCTCTGCCTCCCAAGTGCTGGGATTAAAGGCGTACACCACCAAGCCTGGCTTATGTTTGTATTTGATTCCTGAAGTCCTCAATGTCTTCACACCAAGCATTTTCACACAATTGATTTCATATGACTTGGTGTGTGAAAACACAATAGCCATTTCTATCCTTAGTGCAACTTTTCCTGGGCTATCCATCCTTAGAAAGTGTTCAAAGTGACAGCAGTGTGCTGGGAAAGATAATATGAATCCATAGGGAATTTTTATCTATTTTAATTTTTTTCAAAGCCACTTTTTATTGGAACTTTGTGCATTTCATACAAAATTTCAAATCAAATCTAGACCCATTCCCCCCTCCCTGCCCCCCACCCCACCAGAGCTCATGCGTTCTGCCAAACATGTTTTCATCTTTTTCTCAGTCTCCCTCAAAATCCTCGATACAGAAGTTTACTGTTTTGAGCAGAAGTTCCCCATTTCAGGCATTTCTTTGACCCAGTCTTGTTGTTATTGTTGTTGTTATTCCTTCCAATTTGTATCACTCCAAAATATGCACATATGCATGCCACATATATCATAGGTTTTAGCATCCTCAGCTTATGATTTTTTTATTAGGCTGAAAGATGTCATGTTTGAAGGCTCCTCCTTGGTAAGCCCAAACCACCATCAGTTCTGCCCTTGTGCTCCACATTGGGGTTTTCCCTTCCCATGGTCACAAAATGAGGTCCAGTGAGCAACACATCCTGTCTTCATCCTCCTCTACTGGTCTCCATGATACAGCCTGGGTAGTACAACAATGGCAGTCTATACTCTGAAGAGGCTGAAACCCCAGTAGTAGCTCAGTCCATGAGTTGAATGTCTCAGCAGTCCCCATCTGGCACTGAAGGTTTGGAGAATTCTTGGAGAGACATGAGTCTTCAGTCCATACTGGAAGGTTGAAAAGTTGTGCCTCATGTCTTTGAAGGATGGCAAAAGCAGTGACAGACACAGGGTAGCTGCACTTGCCAGTAAGACAGGCCAAACAACTGTGTTTTTTGTTTGCTTGTTTGTTTTTGTTTTTACTTTTTGTCTTTTTACTAAGATCTCAAGTTTTATACCTGAAGCACAATTTCTCAGGCCTTACTATTTATTTATTTCTGGCTATACTTTCCTTTTGGATGTTTAAAGCCATACAGTTAGCCCAGATTAACCAAGGTTTTTGTTTTCTTAAGGTCAGTTGAGGATCTGGTCCTCAAGGGTCACTCAGGGGTTTTTTTTGGGGGGGGAAGGGTATTTTTTAATTCGTGTGTGTGTGTGTGTGTGTGTGTGTGTGTGTGTTGTGTTATATATGTTTGGGCAGGTGCACATATGTGTGCGCTCACCAGAGGTAATGTTCAGGTGTGTTCTGTTGCTCTCTCCCTTTTTTTTTTTTTTTGAGGGTTTCTCACAAGACCCAGAACTCACTGATTGGGAGGACTAATGGCCAGCAAGCTCTGGTAATCCACCCCTCTCTGTCCCCCCTCCAACTCAGAACTATGGTCACAGACACAAATCACCTCAACTTTTTTGTTGGTCCTGGGGATCCAAACTCAGGTCCTCACATTTGTGCAGCAGCCAGTTTACCAACTTGAACCTGGTTATGACTAGTAAATGCAATGATGAAAGAAACACAGGTTTCTTTGGGAAATTTGACATATTGCTTGGTTTCTGGGACTTAATTATAAGAATGCAAAATGAGAATATCACTTAACTTGTAGAACTGATGTGAGGATAAAGTAAAATGCACTTACATTCTTCTTGCTGTCCAAGCATTAAGAATGGTAGGTCTATTATGATTAGTAGTAATCTTATTATTAGAATCATTGTGATCTGCAAGAGAGAAAAAACTACTGCACTGAAAAAATGAGTATAAGGATTTTCATTAGTACTGAGAAATAAGTTTACGAACCAGTGAACATTTCTGCTGAAATGAACAGAATGGTTGGATTTGAAGATGCCTGTCCAGTAGGGAACCAATGGATTGATCCAGCATATTTTTTTTTCCTTGTGCTCATGGTTGGACATTTTGTGACTGGGTTAGACAGGTTTTCTTCCTTCTTTATTACACTGCATACATCAGAGAAGATTCCTAGGAACTGGACCTTGCTTTTCTCTCTACTTTCTTTTTTTTTTTTTTTGAGGGGAGGTTCTTTTCAAGACAGGATCTCCCTGTAGTCCCAGCTGCCCTGGAATTCTCTCTGTAGACCAGGCTGGCCTTGAACTCACAAAGATCCTCCTGCCTCTGCCTCCCAAGTGCTAGGATTAAAGGCGTGCACCACCATGCCCGGCTCTCTCTCTACTTTATAACTTGTTCAAGCAATGTGACTTACTTGGCTTGGCTAGGGCCATGCTCTTCTACAAGTACAGCCTCCTTCAGATTTTTTGTTTTAATAACTGGACATTCAGGTAACATTCACTTCCCACCTCTTCTTGTCCTTTCAAGCTTACAGGTGAGGGAAACAATCTGGTTTTGCTGGTTTGGGGATGTTTTGCCATTTATCAGCTTTCCTTAAACCTTGCCACATCTTGTAAACACACATGTGCGCATGCGCACGTGCACGCACTCACACACACACACACACACACACACACGACCAAATGATGATTTAGTTACATGTTTCAATAATCTCTTTACTTCACTAACTTCCCCTGATAATTTTCTGTCCAGTACTGTCATTTTTTACTATGTCTGGCCACTGAAATTCCACAGTTTCCTCATTTGGACACCTTCACTAAAATTTATGTGGATAGAAGAAGGGAATTTTTAGCTACCAGTGACATCTGGAATACTCAAATTAACACTCCAGAGGCACATATTAAATACAAAGTTTTGAGAAATCATTTAGCTCTTACATTCAGGCACTATGGTGATGATGGGTTTACAGTGGTCTTGATGCAAGTCAGTGGTTTCTGCTGATTTCTGAGTGTTACTCAGAATGCTAGTATATTGTAATTCTTTTCCTACAACTATCCATACTTTATATGTATTTTACAGCAGTTTGACCCTACAGATGGTCTGTGGCTCTACTCTGAAATCTGGGGTTATTTTATGGCTTTTCTTTGGCCATCAGAATGAAATGGACATACTTTAGAAGTTCAGCTTCTAGAGACCTTAAGCACATTCATTCTTCTTCCTACTCCTCACCTCAGGTAATAGCTGATCAATTTCCAATCATATTAATGATATATCAGTCCACTTGTCAACAGTCTGCAAGAGGAAGCCATCATACAATTCATAAATTCAACCTTATTAAAGTTAAAATGACCAATTTCACAATATTAAAAGGAAAAGCAATTCAGTTTAGGAAAAATATACTATACAATGGACTAGAATTGGCAATATACTTTTTGAAGTTCAAATGTTAAAAATAAGCATTTGAAAAAGATAGGTAACGAGGCTAGAGAGATAGCCTAGCGGTTAAGAGCGCCGACCGCTCTTACAGAGGACCCGGGTTTGATCCCCAGCACCCACATGGCGGCCAAGAACCATCTGAAACTCCAATTTCAGGAGAACTCCAGTTCCAGGGGAATCCGACACTCTCTTCTGACCTCTGCGGCATTGCATGACACGGGTGCACAAACTTGCATGCAGACAGTACATTTATACACATACAAAAATAAATAAATTAAAAAATTTTTAAAAAAAAGAAAGAAAAAGATAGGTAACCCAATGGGACCATAGACCAATAATTCCAAGAGGGAATTTATTTAAAAAAATCCACCTGAGGGGCTGGAGAGATGGCTCAGCAGTTAAGAGCACTGACTGCTCTTACAGAAGATCTGTGTTTGATTCCCAGCACCCACATGGCAGCTAAGAACCATCTTTAACTCCAGTTCGAGGGGAATTGGACTCTCTTCTGACTTCCACAGCATTGCACGACACAGGTGCACCAACCTACATGCAGACAGTACATTCATACACATAAAAAATAAAAAATTAATTAACATTTAAAAATCCACCTGAATTATAATATACTTTTTATATTTAGAGTTAGGAATGTGCAAAATGATAATGTAATAGAATATCATTATTCATACAAAATATCATCAAAACTGAAACAGAAAATGCCACTAGTTTCAATTCTTCACCTTTGATTAGTGGAATATTGCAGTCATACTTTGCCATGGACTTATAAAGTAGTAAGGTCCTCACTCAAGATAGATTGCTTTTCAAAGCAAGGCCAGAGGGCCTGGAGAGACACTTCAGTGCTTAAGAGCCTGTACTACTCCTGCAAGGGACCTGAGTTTGGTTCCTAGCATCTTTTTTTTTTTAATTGGGGTTTTGTGCATTTCACACAAGATTTCTTTTTATATGTATTTTATTTTAATTATATTTAAGCATTTATACAATTTTTGAAATTTAATATATGAATACAATGTGTTTAGATCACATTAACTCCCTCCCCTTCCCACTTTCCAACTCTTCCCAGATCCCACTTCCCATTTTATGTCTTTACTCTTTTTTTATTTTTATTGATGCTTTGTGAATTTCATACATCATTTCTTAGTCCAAGTTAGACACATTCCCTTTTCCATGTCCCCCACCCCACCCCAGTTCATGCATTCTGCCATACATGTCCTGCCTCTTTTTCTCAGTCTTTTTAAAATTTTTCTCTCCAGAGGTTTATTGCTTGGGCAGAAGTTAACTGTTTCAGTCAGTTCTTTGACCCAGTCCTTTTATTGTTCTGGTTTCCTCCCATTTGTATTGCTCCAAAATATGCATATATATACATCATATATGTACCAGAATTACGTCCTCTAAGAATAAACTGTATGTTAACTCTAAAATATGTTTAGGAATTCACATTTCCTCCATTAATTTTATATTACTCTAAAATATGGATACATATTCTCCACACATATGCAGTAATTACAGAGTCTGGAAATAAATGGTAAGTTAATTCTAGAGCCTGTTAAGGGATTCACATTATAACAGCACAGTTGCCTTCACATAAAGAGGAATATAACATTAACATTGTTCAGTTTGCTTTTCAACAAGGTATTTGGTGCTAACATCCACAAATGAGGGATACCATTTGTTGTTTGTTCTTCTGGGACTGTGTTACTTCACTTAGCATAATGGCTTCAAGTTCCATTCAGTTACCTGAAAAGTTCATGATATCATCTTTCTCTACTGTTGCATAGAATTCCATTGTGTAGATGTACCACATTTTCTCTATCCACTTGTCAGTTGAGGGATACTTGGTGTCCTAGTTTGTCTTCCATTGCTATGACAAAATACTCTGACCGACACCAACTTGGGTAGGAAAGGGTTTATTCAGCTTACATCTCCTGGGTCACAGTTCATCACTTAGGGAGCCCAAGGCAGGAACTCAGGGCAGGAACCTGGAGGCAAGAGCTGAAGCACAGGCCATGCAGGAATGCTGTTCACTGGCTTGCTCCCCTGGCTCATGCCCAGTCTGCTTTCTTATACTGTACACAACAACCTGTCCAGGGTGGCACCACTCATTGTGGGCTGGGCCCTCCCACATTGCCTGACAATCAAGACAATACTCCACAGATGTGGCCACAGGCCAATCCAATGGAGCCAATTCCCCAATTGAGGCTCCCTCAACCCAGGTGTGTCAAGTTAACACTAAAGCCATCCAGCACACTTGGATTGCTTCCAGCTCTTTGCTATTGTGAAGAAAGCTGCAATAAACATAGATGTGCAGGTATCTCTGCGATTGGATGAATCTTGTGGGTATATAACCAGGAGTAGTAAGAATGGGTCAGGTGATAGGCATCTAGAAACAAACCTGACCAAACACACTAAAAATCTCTACAATTAAAATTTTAAATCCCTCAAGAGGGAGAAAGATACTAGAAAACCTCCCATGATCCTGGATTGGAGGACTCAATATAGTAAAAATGACCATCCTGCCCAAAGTAATATACAGATTCAATGCAATCCCAATTAGAATCCCCACGAGCTTCTTCACAGACATAGAAAAAAATCCTAAAGTTCATATGGAGAAACAAAAGACCCCAGATAGCCAAGCAACCCTGAGCAAAAAGACCAATACAGGGGGGGATTACCATACCAGGCTTCAAGCTATAATACAGGGCTATAGTGATAAAAAACAGCCTTGTATTGGCACAAAAACGGACACATAGATCAATGGAACAAAATTGAGGATCCAAACCTGAGCACATCCAATTTCAGCCACCTCACATTCAACAAAGGGGCCAAGAAGACTCAATGAAGGAAAGACAGCATCTTTAGCAAAAATGCTGGCATAACTGGATCACCACTTGTAGAAGAACAAAGCTAAACCCCTACCTCTCACCATGCACAAAAATCAACTCCAAATGTATTAAAGACCTCAATGTGAAACTAGAAATACTGAAAATGATAGAAGAAAATGTTGATAATAACATACAAGACATAGGAGTAGGAAAAGAGTTTCTAAATCAGACAGCAGCTGCACAAAAAATAAGGTCAACAATTGACAAATGGGACCTTATGAAACTCAAGAGCTTCTCTACAGTGGAAAAAACAATCAGGGAAGTGAAGAGAAAACCCACCAAGTGGGAGGAAACATTCACTGCTGACACATCTGACAGAGCATTAACTTCCAGAATATATAAACTTCTCAAAAAACAAAAGTAAGAAAACAAATGACTCACTCAAAAGATGGAGTAAAGAGCTGAACAGAAACTTCACTAGTGAGGAAGTAAAGATGGCTGAGAAACATCTTAAAAAGTGTTCACTAGGACTGGAGAGATGGCCTAGCAGTTAAGAGTGCCGACCGCTCTTACAGAGGACCCAGGTTCGATCCCCAGCACCCACATGGCGGCTGAGAACCGTCTGATACTCCAATTCCAGGAGAACTCCAGTTCCAGGGGAATCCGACACCCTCTTCTGACCTCTTCGGCATTGAAGACACAGGTGCACACACTTGCATGCAGACAGTACATTCATACACATACAGAAATAAATAAAAAAAATTTTTAAAAAGTGTTCACTAATAATTAAGGAAATGCAAATTAAAACCAACTTAAGATTTCATCTTACTCCAGTAAGACTAGCTATAATCCAGAAAACAAAGGATACCAAATGCTGGAGAGATTGTGGGAAAGGGGAACACTCATCCACTGCTGGTAGGAATGTAAACTCATGCAACCCCTATTGAAAGTGGTGTGGAGGGGGCTGGAGAGATAGCCTAGCGGTTAAGAGCACCAACTGCTCTTGCAGAGGACCTGGGTTCGATCCCCAGCACCCACATGGTGGCCAAGAACCATCTGTAACTCCAATTCCAGGAGAACCACAGGAGAACCACAGTTCCAGGGGAATCCGAGACCCTCTTCTGACCTCCGCGGCATTGTGCGACACGGGTGCACAAACCTACATGCAGACAATACAGTCATACACATACAAAATAAATAAATAAATAAATAAATAAATAAATAAATAAATAAATAAATATTAGGAAAAAAAAAGAAAGTGGTGTGGAGAACTCTTAGAAACTGAAAACAAGATTTCTTCATCAAGTTTAGGCCCATTTCCCCTTCCTTGTCCCCCACCTGGCCAGAGCGCTTGCATTCTGCCACACATATCTTTCATCTTTTTCTCAATCTTTTTTGAATTTTTCAGTCCAGAAGTATACTGTTTGGGGCAGAAGTTTACTGCTTCAGTCAGTTCTTTGATCCAGTCTTTTTTTTTCTTCTTGTTCTTTCCAATTTGTATCATTCCAAAATATGCATACATACATGGCACACATATACCAAAATTAGGACATCTGAAAATAAACTATAGGTCAATTCCAATACATGTTCAGGATTCACATTTTGACAGTTGAGTTGCAGGCAGGTAAAAAAAAAAAAAAAAGGAAAAGAAAAAAATACTACTTTACATTCCTACTTTACACAGCAAGTTGATGGTTCCTAGCATCTTGTTTGGAGACTCAAAACTGCCTACCTCGAACTCCAGAGAATCTGACATCTACTCCTGGCCCACAGGCATCTGTACTCATGTACATGCATGCATATATACATAAACACATCCCACACACATACACATGATTTAAAAAATAATAAAAATATTTTATATAAAAAAACAAAGCCAGCCAGGCATGGTGGCGCACACCTTTATTCCTAGCACTTGGGAGGCAGAGGCAGGTGGATCTTTGTGAGTTCAATGCCAGCTTGGTCTCACAGAGTGAGTTCCAGGACAGCTGGGGCTACAGGGAGACCCTGTCTCGAAAAAGGCAAAAAAAAAAAAAAAACCCAAAGTGGTTTTATATGAGTTGTACATTTATCATTTTAAAGCAAAGCTAGCAGATCCTATATATTCTCCTCAGGTTTAGAAAGGCTGTAATCTTTCTGAGACTCCTCCAGCCAGTAGAGGAGTTCCTCTTAGCTCTTCAGTTCATAAAGCAAGATTCCACTGAGCATTTTTTTCTATAAGGAGCAGTAAGCTGCTAAAGAGGGAAATGTTTCCAGTGATCAATTACACAAAAAAGCAAGTAAACTGAGTTGGAAAGCACCTGATAATACATTTTTATACTTCTATGGTAATAAGAAGACACTGATATGTAGTGGGAAAAGACCTAAATCAGACAAAATGCCAACTCTGTTATAACCCTCACATTTTCATTTCCTAGTCTCTACTGGACAGAACATCTATGCTGTCGCATACCAGTTTGTCTTTTTAAACTGAGAATTTAAGGAAACTAGAAATTGTTTCAGCATTCCACAATTTCAATCTCTAGATCCTTTTTTTAAATGTTTTGTTTGTTTGTTTGTTTGTTGTTGTTGTTTTTAATCTCTGCCTTCTCAATGAAGAGGTCTTTCAAACCTCTGGAATTTAGTGAAGTCAATCAGAACTTTAAATTGTCCTCCAAGTAGGAAATGGAGTGCAGACTATTTTCGTGACCTTTGAAATTACAGCACCTTGCTGATTGTAAAGTAATATCATATCACAACACTGTCAAGACTAGGAAACAAGACATTCAAGCTAAATACCAAGGAATTCAAAACAAAGGAAAGGTGGCCATGAGTAATCTCCTGTTACATCCCATTATGCACCTAAATAAAAACTTTTGATATTTCCATGCTTCTCTCAGTCAACTTCAATGGCATGCTCAGGGGGTGCGGGGGTGGGAGGAAGTTCAAGCAGTCTGTCAGAAGGTTCAGGGTAAAGCAAATATTTCCTTTATAGTCCAAGTAGCTCCCAATGTTGTTGGGAAAGTATCCACAGGCTAGCAATATTAAGATTGCCAAAGCAATGTTAAAATTGAGAATGCTAGGATAAAGCAAGGCAGCTGCTGTTGTCCTTCACACCTGACAGGCAAACTTCCCCTTTATCAGTGGGAAGCTTTGGTTAGGGCAAGTGCTCTGATCACTTGCAATCCCTTACAGTTAGTCCTAAAGTGGTTGTGTTCCTCCAATTACTATATATCCTTGAATTGCCAGTGGGTTACAGTGGCAAGGGGGTCTGATGTGTGCTATGGTGTCAAGATACAGACAAAAATGCCTCAGAACACCACAAATACAGTAATGAAAAATCTGAGGTTAAAAACCAGGAAATGAGTGGTGGCGCATGCCTTTAATCCTAGCACTCGGGAGGCAGAGGCAGGCGGATCTTTGTGAGTTCAAGGCCAGTCTGGTCTACAGAGCGAGTTCCAGGACAGCTGGGGCTACAGGGAGACCCAGTCTCCAAAAGACCAAAAAAAAAAAAAATCAAGCAATGAGAAATTCTGTGAACAAGTTCTTGTGCTGGAAGTCCATTATTGTGATAGAACTTTTGATCCTGTTATCCTGAATGTGCAGACTTCTGAGGTACAAAGAATATGGAAAGCAATGCATATACATCACTGATCAGGTTCTGGACAAATGAGAAGCAAACAATAATTATGGAAGCAAATTCTCAGCTTCACAAATTGTTTAGTTTAAGTGTATTACTGAAGTAGGACTGCCATCATCAGACTCCCAAATTAGACAAACGGAGGCGTCTAGTTGCAGACATTGCGGACAAAGCAAAGACCCCTATGCAGTTTCAGTCCACACTGCAAAGAAGAAAAGAAAGCTTACCTTGGGATCACTCCTGTAAAGACCCATGTGTGTATGGCGGGTGGGACGTGGCCATGCATGTATGTACACATGTATATGGGTATATGACTTGTGCATAAAACTATGGAGGCCAAAGGTCAATGTCAAGTGTTTTCCTCTATCACTCTCCATCTTATTTTTTGAAATAGAGTCTCTCACTGATCCTGAAGTTCACAGACTAGGCTAGACCAGCTAGCCAATAAACCCCTGGGATCCTCCTTTCTTCACATCTTAGAATGGAATTACAGATGAGGGATGGCATGCCCAGCTTTAATGTGGGTGTCATGATTTGAACTCGGGTCATCATGCTTGCACAGCAAGCAGTTAGTCACTGAGCCATCAGCATAGTCCTGTTATTCTATCTTAAAGGAAAATATAATTCAAAATGTTATATTTTGGGAAGTATTCACTAGAACCAAAATATGGGTTTCCTAAATCTTTATGTCTAAAATATTAAAATTTTGATTTATTTGGAGGTGCAAGTAGAAACTAGGAAGGAAAGGCAAGCTAGATTTTGTAATGTCTTATTCTCAGAACACAAATTTCAAATATCTGGAGCTTCAGACTTGGGCAAAGATATCTTTAGATACCTTATTTTAAAATCTTTGGCACATCCAGTTGTTAAGGTAAATTTTTATGCCATACCATCCAGAGGAAATTCAAATTTATATATTAAACAGATCTATTGAACTTGGGCTTATAGATGCATTATTTTGTATTTGTCTTGCTAAATCACAGCAATTATAGTAATATAATGAAACAATTTTATACACTGTAGTTTGTGAATAGAAACATTTGTGCATTAGTTATTCACTTCTTTACTTATTTCATCTGAACATGTGCTAGGCTCTGTGCTTGGTAATTTATGCACGGTTGGGCTCTGTCTTTAACTAGGTGTGTTCAAGTCAGAGAAATGGACACACAGATGAATATAATTAAATACTGCTGCTGGATCAACAGGAGGAAAATAACCTGTAGTGGGTACATAAAGGACAAGGATGTGAATTTATTTTAAGCTCTGAACTTTCAAAGTTCATCCTGGAGATTTTATACTAGATATAACATTTTCTAAACAGGTTTACTTTATAAACTTATAGGAGCTTCATCCACCTAGCTCAGCATGTAAATAAAAATGATTTATATTTACTCTCCATATAACCCTCAAGCAAAGAAAGAGCAAATGATTGCTATTAATTATCATCATATGAATGATCACTTTAGCATTTCCCTGATAGTCACCGTATTTTTAAAGTTCAGGTTAGGAAAAGAAAATGCTTGGATTCCAAAAAGTTAGGATAATGTAACAACTGAATGGCACATCTATGAAAGACAATGCACTCCATTATCCTCCTCTTATTCCAGAAAAGAGTGACAAGTCCCTGTAGAATGTCTGAGCTGACCATGCAATAAGCCAATAATTTAATGAATCCTCAGAAAGAAGCTGTTTCATGATTTGTTCTGTGCCTATGGGGATGTTTTCAATGAAATACAGTATGTTCCCAAATCATATAGGATCCTATGAAACTGATTGATACTGTAAATGAAATATTGAGCAATCTGTCAGAAAAGAGGAAATGTTTCTGAATCTTCTATGAAAAGTTATTTAGCAAAGTTTATTGTGGAGTTTAAAAATGGGCCTGTGTTATTTTACTGATGAAGCATCTCCAATCTCCATTGTCAACTGGGCGATTCATTCTACTGAACTCAGATCCCATGGGTCTTGATTGTTCTTGTGATGGGAACATAAGCACTAACTGACATAAATCCCCAGTTATGGAACACTCAGTTCTAAAAATAATTGCCTTATTAACATGGGATCAATCTTAGTATGCACTGCTAGGACACGTGTCCACAGTTCTCAAAGGTTTCCTTCACTGTGATTTATTTGCTTTGCTCCAAATAGGTCTGTACTCTATTTTTTCCTCCTTGAAATGAGTAATCTATCCAATTACATGTTCCTCATAAACACTTTAGATATAGTCAGCAAATAACACGTGTATTTGATTTCACAAGCTTGCTTAAATTCTTGAGACAGTCCTTCATTTTACTGCTAACAAATACACAATATAGGCCAAGAGATTACAGCAAACCACAATGAGATTGTGAGTCAGTTCACAAAGACTGTTGGGGAAATATCTATAGTCTGAACACACTAGGTAGCAATCGTGGAAATGACAGGCCATTTGTCATGTAGTGAGGGGTAAACAGCATTAGTCTACAGATGTGAAACTGGTGGCGGAAATGCAGAAGTCTCAGAAAGGGCACATGAAGCGGCAGGAAGGAATGAAGGCCCGGGTTTCACTGTCCTAGGGAAAGCTGCATAGCATCTAAGATAAGGGTCCTAAGAATAAGCAGACAATCTGAACTGATACTGATAATGAGTTTTAAGGCCACAACTGGCCAAGATGGAGAGCAGTGTGGCTGAAGTAAGACTATTATGTTGCTGCTGGCATTAAGGTTAATACACTAATGTTAATATATGCTGCCGGTATTAATATAGAAGGGATCAAAGCAATGAAATCACAGTCAGGAGGAGATTGAGGAAATAGGAAGTCAGAAATCATTAAGGATGGGTGTGCTCTCCAAAAATTTACAAGCTGAAGTCTTAGCCCCAAGTCTGTAATTAGTATAAGGAAGTAAGGTAAAATGAGATTATAAAGTTAGAGCTCTGATCTGACAGAATTAATTTTTATTTTAGTTTTGTTTTATTTTGTTTTGACATTTTTTTATTTTGTTTTAATTTTGTTGTTTTGGGATAATATCTCATTGTATAGTTTTGCCTGGCATGGAGCTTATTATGTAGAAGACTAGCTTGGCCTGATACTTTTAGAGATACTCCTGCCTTGATATCTGGAGCATATCTCAAGTACTGGGACTACTGGCAAATGCCACCATGTTTGTCAGTATTAATGTTTTTAATTTTTTAATTTATTATTATTACTATTATGATGGTGATTTGTGTGTGTGTGAGAGAGAGAGAGAGAGAGTCATGTCTGGAAATTGGAAGACAATTTTGTGGAGTCAGTTCTCTCATGTGGGTTCTGGTGGTCCAACTCAGGTTGCCAAGCTTGTTCAGCAAGCACCTTTACCATTTCATCCTTGCACCACACCCCAGGATTAATGCTTTTATAAGAAAAACCACTTCAGACACATAAAGCAAAGACCAAGTAGTAACACAGTAGGAAAGCCATTCAAAAGCCAAGAAAGAGCCATCACCAGACACCAATGCTTCAGGAAAGTTGGTGCTGAATTTGTAATCTGCAGACCTATGAGAAGATAAATTTCTGTTGCTTAAGTTACCACAGTATGGAATGTTTTGTTGCAGAAATACAATAATAACACAATAAGCATTGTCTGCTGGAAAAATTGGAAAGGGAGTCACATGATGCCATATTTTCATTGTAAAAGTTTTTCTTTTGAGTATGCCTTTAAAGATGTTTCCAGAAAGGAGAAATCTGAATGAAGAATGTTATTAAAGGTGTTCCCTACTCAAAAACATCTCCCTAGGAAATGTTTTTACAAATTCATTATCCAAGGCGTACAAAAGGTACTACAGCTTTGGTCCACAGGAGCCAGGCTACATTTTGGGTTTGTAACAGGATTTATCAGCATTGGTTATGTGGTGCTGAGTTTTTAGGCATGAGTAGAGAGGGTCATGGAGTCTTGTATCAAGGTTCAAAAATGTCACTGAGAACAGGTAGTGTGTGTCAGGGTCAGAATCCCTGCAAAGAATTCTTTGAGAGGCCATTGTATGAAGCTCTGTAAGCAAAACCTAAGTTGCAGTGGAGACTGTGGGATGCTAGATGCCAAGATTGTGGGACATCTGCTAAGGAAAGTTCCAGACACAGAGTGGAGTCAGCCCAAGAGAGAAGACATATGTGCTGCAGGTGGCATGTCTGGAGCAGTAGATCTGCACAGGATGTTGGAGACTAGGTGAATTTCATCAGAAGCTCCAGATACCACACTTGAAACTTTAGAATTTGATATTTAGCCTGTTAAGCTTTGATCTTCCTTTGGCCCAATCTTTCTTTGCAGTGTCCTCCATTCATTCATTTTAGAAATGAATATTTTCCTCTGTCCCTTTGCATATTAGAAGCATATAATTAATTTTTTAAGGGGATCACAGTGACAAGATTGCTTTGAGTCTCAGAAGAGACTTTAGACTTTGGAATAATGTTGAGACTGTTAAAGACTACCGGGAATTTTACATTTTTTAATTAATTTATTTATTTTTGTGTGTATGAGTGTACTGTCTGCATGTAGGTTGGTGCACCTGTGTAATGCAATGCTGCGGAGGTCAGAAGAGGGTGTCAGATTCCCCTGGAACTGGAGTTAAAGACAGTTCTTAGCTGCCACGTGGGTGCTGGGACTCGAACCTGGGTCCTCTGCCAGAGCAGTCGTAACCGCTGAGTCCCCCCTCCCCCCCGCCTTTTGTAATTTGTTTTTTAAGACTATTGGGAATTTTAGCGGTATACTAAGTGAATTTGCCATTGCGAGATGAAAATGAGACTTTAAGATCGTGAGTAGAATGATATGAATTTAAAGTCATGAGATTAAGTGTCAGGTTGAGAAGACATGTAGTTGTGATGGTTAATCTTTGTTATCAACTTGGCTAAATTTAGAAAGACCATGGAAACATACTCCTGGCTACATCTATGAGTTCGCTTCCATAAAATGTAACTGAACTGGGAAGTCCCAACTTGGATGTGTCAGCATTCCCTGCACTGTATTCCTTGACTGAATGAAGATCAAAGAAGTTTAACACAGACACTCTTCTATCTCTGTTGATGGTGGAGGCAATGTGACCAGCTGCCTCATATTTCTGCCTCTGTAACTTCCCCACCCTGATGAACTGTACTATCAAACTGTGACCCAAAACACACCTTTTCTTCCTTACAGTGATTTGGCCAAGTATTTTGTCACAGCAATGAGTAAAGTAATAATTCTGCATCTGGAGAGATGGCTCAGTGGTTGAGAATACCAGCTGCTCTTACAGAGAACCTGTGTTTGGTTCTCTCACATGGTGGCTAACAACTAACTGCAACTCCAGTTCCAGGGGATCCAAAGCTGCTTCTGGTCCCCAGGGGCATTGTGTGCATGGGTGTACTTATATACATGTAGGTGAATACTCATACATACAAAATAAAAAATAAATTAATCATCATCATCATCATCATCATCATCATCATCATCTTACCATGTCATAAAAATACACCCAGTTTAGAAACAGAAAAAATTAAAATGCACAAAATTCATTGTTCCCCTGAGTTTTATCTGCTGTCCTTGTCTAAATCTCCCCAGACTATTTCAAACCTTTAGTTATTTTCTCAGCTTCTTCAAAGGTTGACTTTAAGAAGCTTTGCTAGTGTTGAACTGTTTTATAGATGAAAGGCTTTCTAGAAGTTCTTACTGTCTTATTCCCACTAACGTCACTATGTTAAAAATTTAAATACAAATGTACACCAAACAACCTTTACTAATCCTAATAGCTGGATTGATTTTGAATACCTCTACCTGCAAACAGATTTTTTGTATTTTTTTTGCCTTTTCTACTCTTCATGATTTTTTTTTCCTTAAATAATGCTCCCTAACATGATATTCAATAGAAGCTGTCAAAAAAAACTTTCTCGTGCTGTTGCCAATCTTAAAGCAAGATTTGATGTTCCTGTTAATGTTGGTCTGATATTTGATATAAATTATACTGGGTTAAAAATTCATGCTTCTTTTTCAGTATTCTAACATTTATAATATAAATATATAATTTCTATTCACACATTTAATAATATAATTATTCTCCTCTATAATCTGTATTTGGTGAATTATATTAAGTTATTATATAATATAAACCAACAATCAGATAAATTCATCCTGTCATAATTTCTTATCCATTTATTTTTTATTGGCATAAATTGCTCAAATTTTGCTTAGAATTTTGAATCACTGTTCAAGATTGTGGTTGGCCTACAACATCTGTCTTCATCTTATTTTTTCAGGTACTGAAAGCATTAATATCTTCCAGATTCATGAATGGCTTGAAAAGTTTTTCACAGTATTGGAAAGGTTTCATGTAGTAATGGAATACTCTGCACTGAGAATTTGAAAATGCTCACCTGTGAAAGCCCTGAACTTTGGTTATTTTATGTGTATATGTGTATGGCTTGCATGCATGTAAGTGCAATGCTTTCAGAGTTCAGAAGGAGCACTTGATCCCCTGGAACTGGAGTTATAGACAGTTGTTAGCCACCATGTGGATGCAGGGAATCCATTCCAGATATTCTGCAGGAGCAGTCAATGCTCTTAACCACTGAGCCATCTCTCCAGCTTCTATAAAACAATTTTTGATTAATGATTCAGTTCTTTCCATTCAAATGTAGATTTGCAAATTTTCTCCTTAATTATTTCTGCTAGTGTTTTAGACTGGGTAGTTTGCTCTAATAAATTACATTAACTGGGTGGTTCGCACAGGACAGAGATTAATTTCTCACATTCCTGGACTCTGGGAAGTTCAAGATCAAGGCAGATTTGGTGACTGGCTAAGTCTGGTTCCTGTGCACAGTGATATATTTATCTGTCCTACCATGAGAGGTGTTCAGGGTTTTTCGCAGGCTTCTCTTACGAGGGTATTGATCTCATGGCGTCACTTCTAGGCCTCACTTCTTAACTCCTTCACCTTAAAAGATTGGAATTTCAATACAGAGATCATGGAAATACATACGGATTCAGACTGTAGGAGGCAGCTTATATATTTTTTAGTAATTCTTCCACTTTGCCCAAATTTTCAATTTATTAATATAAAGTTATTCGTAAAATATTATTGCCGTTGAGACATATCATTTCAATGATGAAACATTTTTATATGTGTGTGTATAAAAGAAATCATTGTAGCTGGAAGTTTCTAAGTTATATTAGTTTTCAAAGAATCAACATTTGTCCTTGTTATATATAGCACGGTTAATTTCCACTTTCTCCATTCTTTGTCTTAAATTAATCTTCCATGTAGTTCTGACATCTTGAACAAGATGGTTCTTTTTTTTATTATGCTGTTTTTTTTAATTTTTTATTTATTTTTGTATGTGTATGAATGTACTGTCTGCATGTAGGTTTGTGCATCCATGTCATGCAATGCCACAGAGGTCAGAAGAGGGTCTCGGATTCCCCTGGAACTGGAGTTCTCCTGGATTTGGAGTTACAGACAGTTCTTAGCCGCCGTGTGGGTGCTGGGGATCGAACCAGGGTCCTCTGCAAGAGCAGTCGGTGCTCTTAACTGCTAGGCTATCTCTCCAGCCCCGGTTCTGGTTTTTTTTTTTTTTATATTATGTATGTATGTATAGATTTTTTTCCTTTAATTATTGTCCCTCAGTATATTTTAAGTATTTATGTTGTCCAATATTTTGAATTGCTTTCAAGCAGAGATGTAATATGAACATTTTTGCCAAATATTTTGATAGAAATCAAACCAAATGCAAGCAAACACTACTTTTTTAATGAAAATATCAATGTTCTCAGGTTTGTCTTAATCTTATAATGGTTTTTATAGCAGTTTATATTTTTAATCCAACTTTTCCTTTTTCCCAATATTTCTCTGATTACCATAGCTTATTATTTTCTGTCTCCATTAATCAAATCTGATTTTGTGCTATACAACAGAGTTTTCTTCTGATCAGTTCTATGGAGCAGTCTAATAATCTTGTGGAATTATTGCATGAATGTCAGAAAATCCTTCTACAGATACTTGCATAATTAGATCGCTTACATAATATAAACACTTTTTTTTACCCTCTACATCTTGTCTTCCATTAATTCACATTGTGTATTTGTTTTTCTTGCTGCTATGACAAAATACTGACAGAAACGACTTAAAGGAAGAGAAGCTTGTTTGAGCTCCCGGTTTTAGGGGTTTAGTCCATTATAGTGGATAAGGCAGAGGAGCTAAACATGCTTAAGAAAGACAAGACATCCCTATTCATGGACTACCCAGAGAAAGAAGAATATACCATAATAGGGGATAACAGAGGTTAAAAGTAAAGCTGAACTTCATAGCTACATGGTGGCTAATGTGACATAACAATATCTTAAGGAACCTCAGTTCCAGATTGAGTGGCTTCTCAACTGCCACTTATTGCCCCAGATCTTAATTTAATATTTACCAATGATACATGGAGATAGGAAAAAGAAGGATCTCAGAAAAATTCCCCCTCAACTCTACAGGCTTTCCTGTATACCCGTAGTGAAAAATCTTTTAAGTCAGTAAGTCAAGAGATGACAACTTATAAAAATAGCTACCAATAGCACCTTACAATTTCAAATATCAAAGTTTGGGGACACACCAATATAAATGACTGTTCCCGAGAAAGACTGAGAAAAAGATGAAAAACCTGTTTGGCAGAATGCATGAGCTCTGGGGGGTGGGGGGGTAGGGAGGGGGACACAGGTCTAGATTAGATTAGTAACATAATTGTGTACAAAAAAATATATAATAATTTTTTTAAATGAAAAAAATAAATGATAACTGTTCCAAGGGAGTCTTGGTCTTCAGAGATGGAGAATAGCTGCTCGTTTGATGTCACAATGAGATCTCAGGCATAAAATATATGCTTTGAAGCCTAACAAGTGATGGGGAGAACAAGGCAGTAAAACTAAACTAAGCCAAAATTCTCATATTCAACACCATTTCAGTTAAGATATAAACCACAAAAAATTATTTCTGGTTTACCCAAATTGGTACCTCACCTGAAAATCAGTAGTCTTCTAGAAGGTTATTAGTGTTTTCCCTTAGATTTTACCGAGATATTCTCTTCATCTCAAACTAAAAATATTTAGTGTCCCAGGTGAAATAAATTAAAGTGACCAGAAATTGTAGATCCAACTCCCCCACAAAGAAGATTGACGTTTACCTCTAGCAGTCTGAAAGAAATGGTGAACTCTTTTCTGGAGGTAAATAATATTTATTTAAATCTCTGCAGGTTTTTTTTACATAAAATTTTCAGTATATAATGAAAAGTATAGGAAATGTTTAAAAAGTAAAGATACATCTCTTGCTGAAAAGAAAACTAACATTTTCAAATGCATAGCCATAAATTTTTAAGATGGTGATGTTATTAACAGAGGCTTTAAAATGATAGACAAATGCAAGGGGTTCTAGTAGAAGAGGTTGATGGAATCTGTAAAGAGATCCATAAATTTATCTGAGAAATGAAAGCTATAATAAAGAAGTGGAGGGACTCATAATAAAGGGTGCCATTTCCAAAGTGTAAAATGCATTTAATAAGCTTAATAGGAAAAAAGTAGAAAACTTGAAGATAAGTCAAATATAAAGAATCTCACCTAAAACTGAAAGAAAGAAACTAACAAAACAAAACAGTTATGTATCATTACCATCCTTTAAAATGGAGAAATCATGAGGTAAAATGAATATTTGATAAGATGATAGCTGAAGCCTTCAGAAGCTGGTGACAGATATCAACACATTAGACCAAAATGTTCAGCAAGGGAAACAGGATGAGTACAAAGAAAAATATGCCTGAATTCTGTACACCCCTAAATTCTAAATAAAGAATAATTCTTAAAATAGCTAAAGAATAAAAGACCTTACAGAGGAAAGCCGTAGAAATGATGTCTTCCATTTTATCAGGATTAATTATAAAAGTTAGATTACTATTCTCAAAATATTAAAAGGAAGAAAAAAGATTTAAACTGTCAAATCTAGGAATCTGTCTCTCTGGAAAATTCCTTTTACTTATGAAAACGGTATAAAGATGGGATAAGACAGGCAAGCTAAGTTACCCTTTATACAAACACACACACACACACACACACACACACACACACACGCAAAGCATAAGGAGAAACAAAAGACATTCAAAGCAAAAGATGAAAGAAAATTTATTTTATTTTATTTTATTTTTGGTCTTTTTGAGACAGGGTCTCCCTGTAGCCCTGGCTGTCCTGGAACTCACAAAGATCCACCTGCCTCTGCCTCCCAAGTGCTAGGATTAAAGGCGTGCGCCACCACACCCGGCTTCGAAAGAAAACAATTTAAAAACTAATAAAAGAGTAATGGAAACAGCAAACAGTTGAGTAAATGAAACCATTTACAGTTACCATGCACATTTATAATTTATTTACTTAAATGCAAACATTTTAAGGGGCTTGGTTTTTAATTTAAAAAATGGTAACAAAGGGTAAGGGAGATGGATCAATAGATAATAGTGTCTCCTGCTAACTCTAATCACCTCAGTTCAATCTCTAGAACCCACATGGTAGAAGGAGAGAATAGATTCCTCCAAGTTGTCCTCTGACTTTCACCTTAACATGCACACAGGCACAGACACAATCGCACATGAATAAATATAAAAAAGGAGAAAAACTAGTAGCAAAGATTAAAGTATATGAACTATAGTCATTTGAGAAATATGGATTAGTGAAAATAAGTGGAACTACACTATTGTGAGGTCTTTATATAGTTCGTATATAGATTGTGAAGTAATCCATTGTTATTTAAAACTAAACTATGCTATTAATGATTTCTGTTGTAATTTATAGAACAAGTGATAAAAATTATAGTGATGTATCTAAAAACTCAATACAAAAGACCAAATGTATCATGAGAGCTTGTTTAGAGGCTCTAACAAGGGAGTAAAGCCACTCAAACGTTCTTGACCCAAAGACCACTCCTCCTCTATCCAAGAAGGTCATCCTCTTACATCTAGTGTGAAGCTTTGGTGGTGGAGGGCACCTGGAATTGCTACGAGGAAGGAAGGGGACATCAGCCTAGCAATCCAAGTCAGCAGAGTCATCTGCTTGGGTGACAGATATTCCAATCAGATTGCCTGAGGTCAAGAAATTAGTGACAAACCATAGACGGGTTGGTGAGTTTCTTGGGAGGGGAGATAAGATGAAATGATAAAAAAGGAGGAGAAGGGGCTGGAGAGATGGCTCAGCTGTTAAGAGTGCTGACTGCTCTTACAAAGGACCCAGGTTTAATTCCCAGCACCCACATGGTGGCTAAGAACAGTCTTTAAGCCGGGCATGGTGGTGCATGCCTTTTGGAGGCAGAGGCAGGCAGATCTCTGTGAGTTCATGGCCAGCCTGATCTACAGAGTGAGTTATAGGCCACCTGGGGCTACAGGCCGATAGAACCCAGTACTCAAAAAAAAAAAAAAAAAAAAAAAGAAAAGAAAAGAAAATGGAGAGAAAAGAGCCATGGAATAAGAAGGGTAAAGGGATGGGAATGAGAGCACTGGGTAGAGGAGGGAATGTAGGGAAGTATAGCCAACACTAAAGTTCTTCTGAAAAATTCATATGGTAACCTATACTGTAGAAGATTAATATAATATATATATATATATATATAATATATATATATATATTATAAAAAGTTTAAATGAGTACCCTGCAATGGGGAACAATACTCCTATCAGACATTATAGGTTAGAAAATTAAAACCCCATAAAAAGCAGAAATGCAGAAGTAGGAATAGAACAAAAATGAAATGAAATAATGTGAAATGAAACAACACATACCCTCAATTATAACCTTAAATGTTAATGGATAAATCCCCAATCAAAAGCATAGACTGGGAGAATGGTTAGGAAAAAAAATCCATGATATGGTCTAGAAGAAACCATCTCACTCTCAAGGATAGGCATCAACTTAAAGTGAAAGGATGGAAAAAAATATTTCAAGCAAATGGTACCAAAAAGAAAGAAAGAGTTGCTATTTTAATATCAGACAAAATAGACTTCAAAACAGAAGCAATTAGAAGAGATAAAAAGGACCATTACATCCTTATCAAAGGGAAAGTTAACCATGAAGACCTCACAAGCATGAATAGATATAAACCAAACTCCTGTGCACCAACCTTCATAAATACAACTCTACAGGACATCAAGGCACAGATTAACCCCAGCACACTCATAGTAGGTGACTTCAATACCCCACTGAGTCCTTTGAACAGATCAACCAGACAAAGAATAAACAGAGAGACATCTGAACTGAACAATACAATACAGGAAATGACTCAAGACATCTTCAATATTCCACCAAGCACCAAAGAATATACTTTTACTCAGCACCCCAGAGACATTTTCCAAAATTGACCACATACTGGGACACAGAAAAAAAAAAAAACAAATAAAAAACTGAAATAATTTCATGCATTCTATCAGACCTAGTGCAATAAAGCTCAATATGAACACCAGGATAAGCCCCTACATACACGAACACATGAAGACTAAACAACAACACTCCTGAATAATGAATTGGGTCAAGGAGGAAATAAGAAAGAAAAAAAAGCATTCCTGTAACTAAAAAAAATGACATACAGCACAACAAAACATATGGCACTTTAAAAGTAGTCCTAAGGGGAAGTTTATAGCCCTGGGTGCCTACATTAAAAAAACAAACAAAACAAAACAAAACAAACAAACAAAACAAAAAAAACAGAAAGAGCACAGATAAATGAGCTAACACTGCACCTAAAAACACTTGAAAGACAACAACAAATATACCCTGAATGCAACAGACAGGAAGAAATAACAAAAATCAGAGTAGAAATCAATGAAATAGAAACAAAGAAAACAATACAAAAAATCAAGGAATCCAAAAGTTGGTTCTTTGAGAGTATAAACAAGATAGACAGACCTCTAGCCCAGTTAACCAAAAGAAAGAAAGAGCAACTCCAAATCAATAGAATTCATGATGAAAGGGGAAATATCACAACAGACAATGAAAAGATCCAGACAATCATACAGGAATACTTCAAAAACCTATACTCTACTAAATTTGAACCAAGAGAAATGGATGAATATCTGCAATCCGGGGAATCACCAAAGCTCAACCAAGAAGAGCTTGACAGCTTAAACAGACCCATAATATATGAAGAAATTGAAAATTTAATAAGAGACCTCCCAACTAAAAAAGCCCAGATCCAGATGGTTTCACAGCAGAATTCTATAAAACATTAAAAAGAAAAAAAAAAAAAAAAAAAAAAAAAAAAAAAAATCAGAAGGATACAAGCAGAGGGAAATCTCCCAATTCCTTCTATGAAGCCAGCATCACTCTAATACTAAAACCAGGAAGGATGCAACCAAAAAAGAGAACTACAGACCCATCTCATTAATGAACTCAGATGCAAAAATCCTAACAAAATACTCACAAACCATATACAGACCCACATCAAAAAGATCATCCACCATGTTCAAGTTGGATTCATACCAGAGATGCAGAGATGGTTCAACATATGAAATGCAGTAAATATCATAAAACACATATTTGTGTTTTATGATATTTATTGAAGTACAAAAATGACATGATCATCTCAATAGATGCAGAAAAAGCCTTTGACAAAATCCAGCATTCCTTCATGATTAAAGTACTAGAGGGAATTGGACTGGAAGGATCATTCCTCAACATAATCAAAGCCATATATAAGAAAACCATGTCCAGCATCATCCTAAATGGATAAAAGTTAGAAGGATTCCCCATAAAGGTAGGAACCCCACAAGGCTGCCCCTTGTCACCACTCCTCTTCAATACAGTGCTTGAAACACTGGCTAGGGCAATAAGGCAAGAAAAGGAAATTAAAGGAATACTAATTGGAAAAGAGGAAGCAAAACTATCCCTTTTTGTGGACAATATGATAGTTTACCAAAAGGATGCTAAAAAACTCCACCAGAAAACTCCTAGAAATGATTAAGAATTTCAGTAAAGTGGCGGGATACAAAATTAACCTAGAAAAATCAGTAGCCTTTCTTTATACCAACAACAAGCAGCTGAAGAAGGAATACAAGGAGACCTACCCAATCACAATAGCCTCAAAAACAATAAAATACCTAGGAATAAACCTAACCAAAAACCCCCAAAGATCTCTACAACAAAAATTATAAACTGAAAAATGAGATTGAAGAAGACATCAGAAGATAGAAAGACATCCGATGCTCATGGGTTAGAAAAATTAATATAGTAAAAATGTCCATTCTACCCAAACTAATATACTGATTCAACACAATTCCAATTAAATTCCCAAGGACAATCTTCACAGGTTTGGAAAAAAGTTCTCAAATTCATATGGAACAACAAAAGACCCCGAATAGACAAAGCAACCCTGAATGAAAAGAGCAATACAGGAGGGATTTCTATACCAGAAATCAAACTATACTACAGGGCTATAGTCAAAAAAACAGCCTGGTACTGGCACAAAAACAGACCCATAGACCAAAGGAACAAAACTGAAGATACAAACTTGAGCACATACAATTTCAGCCACCTTATATTTGACATGGGGGTCAAAAAGACTCAGTGAAAGAAAGACAGCATCTTCAGCAAATGGTGTTGGCAAAACTGGATCACCACTTGTAGAAGAATAAAATTAAACCCCTACCTCTTACCCTGTACAAAAATCAACTCCAAATGGATCAAAGACTTCAATGTGAAACCCAAGACTCTGAAGATGATAGAAGAAAGAGTTGGCAGCAACTTACAAGACATAGGTGTAGGAAAAGACTTTCTAAATCAGACAACAGCTGCAAAGATATGGTCGACAATCGATAAGTGGGACCTTATTAAACTCAAAAGTTTCTGTACAACAAAAGAAACAATCAGGGATGTGAAGAGAAAACCCACAGAGTGGGAGGAAACCTTCATTGCTGATACATCTAACAGAGCGTTAACTTCCAGAATATATAAACTACTCAAAAAACAAAGAAGAAAACAAATGACTCACTCAAAAGATGGAGTAAAGAGCTGAACAGAGACTTCACCAGCAAGGAAATAGAGATGGCTGAGAAACATCTTAAAAAGTGTTCAACATCATTAATAATTAAAGAAATGCAAATTAAAACCACTTTAAGATTTCATCTCACCCCATAAGGCTGGCGAGGATCAAGAAAACAAATGATACTAAATGCTGGAGAGGGTGTGGGGAAAGCGGAACACTCATCCACTGCTGGTGGGAATGCAAACTTGTACAACCACTATGGAAAACAGTATGAAGACTCAAAATGAGCCTACCACCTGGCCCAGCCATACCACTTCTGGGAATATATCCATCAGACTCTTCCTACCACAAAGATACATGTACAGCCATGTTTATTGCAGCTCTCTTCACAATAGGGAAGAGCTGGAACCAACCCAAGTGCCCCTCAATGGATGAATGGATACAGAAAATGTGGTACATCTACACAGTGGAGTTCTATGTAGTGGTAAAGAAAGATGACATGATGAAATTTTCAGGTAAATGGATGGAACTAGAAGATTTTATGCTAAGTGAAGTAACACAATCCCAGAAAAACAAAAGAAGAATGATATCCCTTAACTGTGGATGGTAGTACCAAGTACCTAGTTGTAAGACAAACTGAGCAATGTTAATGTTATATTCCTCATGATCTGAAGACAACTGTGCTCTTGCATTTTGAATTCCTAAACAGGTTCTAGAGCTGACCTAACATTTATTTTCAGACCTTGGGTTTTCAGTACATGATGGAGGGTATGTGTGCACCTTTTAGAGTAATATGGGGTTAAAATGGAGAGATGCAAATCAAGAAATATGCTATGGAAATAACATACAGTTTGTTTCCGAAGGATACAATTTTAATATAGGTGCAATGTAATAGGCAAGTGCAACTTAGCCTTTCTGGATACTTAATGACCATAATTAATGCCCATTCCAATTTGGCCAAGGGACCTAAGGGATAACTTTGTTCCTTGGCCTCACAGGTCAACTAAGTCTTATACATGGGGGCATCTCTTGAAATGTCTTGCAAATGTGGGTCACCAGACTTCCTGTTCAGGGAGGTCTTGGAGAGTCGCTGATGAGACTTCAGCCAGTGTCCAGTCTATACAGAGGAAAGTCTGCTCATGATTCAGAAAAGGAAGCCTGGTCTAGCAAGACCTGATTTTGTCCTAAAGTGTATGGAACTGGTAGCTGAAAAGCTGAAAGAAGCAAAGCGCTCCCCCCCTCCCCCCCCAAAAAAAATCCAAGAGACTCCTTAGGATCATATCCTCAACTGACCTAGAGAAAACAAAACCTCGGTTAATCTGGGCTAACTGTGTGGCCTTAAGCATCCAAAAGGAAAGTAAAACCAGAAATAATCAGTAAGACTAGAGATACTGTATTGCAGACATAGAACTTGAGATCTTAGTTAAAAGACAAAAAGAAAAAAGAGAGAGTTCTGTCGTTTGGCCTGTCTTCAATTCTTACTGGCCAGTGCATCAACTCTGTGGCTGCCACTGCTTTTGACACTCTTCAAAGACATGAGACACAGCTTTTTAACCTTCCAATATGGCCTGAGGACTCATATCTCTCCAAGAATCCTCCAAACCTTCAATGCCAGATGGGGACTACTGAGATACCCAGCTTGTGAACTAAACAGCTAAGGGGATGTCAGCCTCATCAGAATATAGGCTGCCATTGTTGGACTACCTGGGCTGTAACATGGAAGCCAGTGTAGGGGGATTGACACAGGACACATGCTTACTGGACTTCATTTGGGGGACCATGGGAGGGAAAGACCCCAATGTGGAGCAAAAGTGCAGGATTGATAGTTGTTTGGGATTGCCAAGGAGGAACCTTTGAGCACTTCCTTAAGGAGAACATGACATCTTTTAGGGAAAAAAAATCCTCCACTTCAAGTGATATGTGTATGTATGTATGTATATATTTTACATATATATAACTATATATATATATATATATATATATATATATACTGTAGCAATACAAGTTGGAGAGAACAACAACAAAAGAACTGAAAAAAGCTCTGGAAAGACTCAGAAAAAGATATAGGACATGTATGGAAGAGTGCAAGGACTCGGGTGGGGTGGGGGCATGGAAAGGGAAGTGATTCTAGATTCAACTGAGAAAAGCCCAATGTAAGGAATGGTCTCCTCATTGGAGTGGTTGACCAGTGGGGTCCCATAGACCGTCAAATAGTACTGACTGTTGTCATTTTCTTGTTCACCCTCTGTATCAATTACTTCTCTGTTGCTGTGATAGTTTTATCACACCATAACCAAGGCAGCTTATGGAAGGAAGAGTTTATGGTGCTTACTCTTAGAGTCCGTCAGGGCACAGAAGCATGGCAGGTGCAGCTGGAGCAGAAAGGTGAGTGCTCACATCTTCAAGAAGGCACAGGAAAGAGGGAGAAAGAGAGAGAGAGAGAGAGAGAGAGAGAGAGAGAGAGAGAGAGAGAGACTGAAATTGTAGCAAGATTATGAACCTCAAAGATAACTCCAGGAGACATGCTTCCTCCAGCAAGGCTGCACCTCCCAAACCTCCATGAAGAATGCCAACAACTGGGGCCAAGTATTCAAATACTTGGAACCTATAAGACAATCTCATTCAATCCACTATAACCTCTATAATTTAACAATGATGCCCTATTGCTGAAGACATATGTGAGTCATAGAACAAACACGGAGAAATCAAGCTGGTACTGACCTCAAATCTTCATGTCTACTATCGAGCTTTCATAGTACTAGAAGGTGCCATACATGCTATCAGAAGAGAAATGTATGCAGCTATGAATCTTGCACTTTATGATTGGATTTAAGGCCTGCTTCACCAGATGAAGAGCATTTATATCCCTGTTCTCATGACCAAGAACATGTCTAGATAGGTTACATACAGTATGCAAGAACCTAATACTATTGTTCTGCTAAATAGATATTGTATTAAACTCACTCATAATGACTTATTCTTATGCAAGTAGATTACTGAATCTTTCAACTCTTAACAGAGAAGCTTCTTTTTCAGCAGATAATGATTAACACAGAGACCCCCAATTGGGCAACATGCAGAACATGAGAGAATGCTGAGTGTTCAGCTCTAAATGGGACACCTCTATTATACCCTCTCTTCCCAAGGCTCAGGATCATGCAGAAGATCAGCAGGAAAATTGTAAGTGCCAGAGGTTGTGGACCAAAACAAGGAAACTCTTTTTCAGACACAGCAGTTGTACATTCTAACCCACAGCAACTGTGACATTTTGCACAAGGCCTATACAACACCAAGCCAAGCAAAAACCCAGCATTGTATAAGGAAGTGGGAAAGAAGCCCCAGCCCCAGGTGAGAGGCCTTTGATAGCTGCTGGGAGAGAAAGAGTTGGATTTCTTTAAGGGTGTGACAGGTTAACCAGGCTCCAAGGAATAGATGCTGTGAGGAGCTGTAAGCCTGCTCATAAAGGGTTAACTCTGAAATAGCTTCAGAGCTGTTCCCTAGAAGTGCAGGAGTGCAGAGAAGCTTCCTGCCTGCACACCTGATGTTCCGGAGGAAGCTTATCACAAGCAAACAGTTTCTGCTGGTGCAGCAGCCCGTGGAGGAAGCTTATCGCAAGCAAACAGTTTCTTCTGGTGCAGCAGCCCGCTTGATAAACTTTTAACTTTTACAAGAGTTACCCCCTACCTCCTCCCTTCTTCCCGCCTCAACTGCCCTATAAATTGTACGTTTACCCTACAATAAAGCAGACCTCGACAAAGAGCTTGCCTGGTCTCGTTTCTCTCTCTCGCTTATCTTACAGGTTTTGGGGTCTCCCTCGGGTACCTGTCGTTACATGTCCCTGCAGGCAGGGTCAAGATACAAAATCAGGAGCATTTGAGGAATGCAAATTAGACTCAATAGTCCTTTGAAAAATAATAGAGGACATGAAGCTGGGGATTTAGTCAGGTAGGGGCAGAGCTCAGGGAGGGGATCAGAATATGGACAAAATAATTTTATGAAATTCTAATTGAATCAATTAAAGAAAGAAAACAGCACATATATGTTTGTAAGTGGGGAACACAAAGGGATCTAATAGAAAATGAATTTTCACACTTCACTTCAAGGTATAAATAGTGATTGATACCAGGGGGCTGGAGAGATGGCCTAGCAGTTAAGAGCTCCAACTGCTCTTGCAGAGGACCCAGGTTCGATCCCTAGGACCCACATGGAGCCTAAAACTGTCTTTAACTCCAGTTCCAGGGGAATCCAACACCCTCTTCTGACCTTTGCGGAATTGCACGACACAGGTGCACCAACTTACATGCAGACAATACATTCATACACATATGAAAATAAATTTTTAAAAAATTTTTTAAAAAAGTTAAAAAATACCAGTAAAGGATACCAGTAAAGGATAATCCATGACATAGGTTCCATGACATAGGTAAATTGTAAGAACCAGGGCAACCACTTTGAAAACTAAGTAGAGATGTACTACAAAGTACCTTACAGAAGTCGAGAGGGCATCATTGCTGCATAGCACTGTCCTATAACCTGCAAGTTATGGGCAGAGCTGCTTGCTTAGGATCATTAAAACTTGGCCATAAATGTTCTGGAAAGAAAGGAGGGGCAGAGAATATCTGCCCCACCTCCCAACCAACCAGTCTGCCCTCGTTGCATTTTGGGGATGGGCTAAGTGCATAAGTAGAGGAAGCTGTAGGGAGGCATACTCTCTCAATTTTGTAAGGCTCCTGGGAAGTCACAGTCATGCCTGGATGGAGTCTTTCCAGTGCAGCCTTGTGGGGCACACCCACACTCCCAAAAGTAAGCCCTCATCCACTACTCGTCAGTCCAGGAAAATCTCTAGTTTCCAGACTGCAGTTTGGAGAAATTACACCTCCATTTGTAGTAGGGACCAAGGGAACAGGGGGCTAGAGGTCATTAGCGCCTCCCAGAAGGTATTTCAGTTACAAACATGCTCACAAAGAAGTCAAGGAAAGAGAAATAGAGGAAGAAAAACAAGAATGGGAGAGAAAAACAAACAGAGTCAAGGGTTTCTAACTAAAAAGGCTTTGCTTCTAGACCCTTTCCACTACACTTGGTCTTAACCTTTCTCCTGGTCAGACAACTATGTGTCTTAGTATTCAGAAGATGCTGGGGGTTTTTTTTTATTATTTTTATTTTTTTACTTTTAAACATTGAATGCAGGGAGAGAGAGAGAGAGAGAGAGAGAGAGAAACAGAGAGAGAGAAACAGAGACAGAGAGACAGAGGCAGACAGAGAGTGGGTAGATTAAAAGGCAAGTTTATTTTTTCCAAGATTGAGTAAATAAAGGAAAGGGCCACAATAATTCTGGGTAAAATAATGGGGATTTTATTGACTATGACTAAATTGTTTTCAATACTGTCACCTATTTGGTGTAATCATACCAATGATTAAAGCCAATCCAATGAACACTAATATGAGTAGAGGAATATATTTTTTACATTCATGTTTAATCTTCATCTAATTTTATTTATGCATATTTAATTTTTATTTACCTAATCTTTATCAGAAGTATAATGAAAGTAAGGCTAAAACGTTTGGATCATTTTGTTTGTTTGTTTATTTATTTATTTATTTATTTATTTATTTATTTATTTATTATTCATGATGTGGAGGAGTATTAGAGGGACAAGTATGTTCCAGGACATACTCATGGAGCTCAGAGGACAACCTGTGAGAGCTGGCTCTCCACTTCTACCATGTGAGCCTCGGGAATCAAACTCAGGTCTTGATAGCAAGCATCTTCACCCATTGAATCATCTCATCAGTTATTGAAACACTTATTTTCTATTTATTCATTTGGTTTTGCTTTTCTGAGGACTGAACTCAGAGCCTTGCACATGTTAAACATAAACTCTACCACTGAATTACATCCTCAGCCTTTGGGTAAAATCTTAATTACAGAAAAGCAAAACAGGAAGTCTTTCCTTCTACCTCTTTGAATTTCTAAAAGACCAACCAATAAGGCAGATGCTAGTTATTGAAATTTCAGTTGCCTCGTGTCTTTTATTTCTTTGCATAAGTGATAAAAATTTATTTTCTGGACTTCGGGTGTCCTTATTTTATATCTGAGTGAATGTTCATGTTATAACTTATCGTCATCCTTCCATTTCATTGCTTTTTCTCAACATCAT
This sequence comes from Rhizomys pruinosus, assembly GCA_009823505.1. Classification (NCBI taxonomy): domain Eukaryota; kingdom Metazoa; phylum Chordata; class Mammalia; order Rodentia; family Spalacidae; genus Rhizomys; species Rhizomys pruinosus. The sequence goes on from VZQC01007984.1 coordinate 1,222,566, forward strand.
ATTTATCTGTTCACCTTCCTTTCTGACTTCCAAGTAGGCTTACCCACTGGGAAGCAACACAAAGGCCTGGGAAGCAGAAGTAGGATAAAAACCCACTGTGCTTTCCCCTTCCCTCCACGTCTGAATGCGTCTGTGCTGGTATATGGTGTCCTGCTGACCCCAACTTCCAGCCTTGATCCTCACTCCTGGGGAAGACCTATCTTCAGACTGTGATAACTCTACCTCTAAACCTCTCTCTAGTTCATGAGCAGTGTTGTGTAGATTGTTTGATTTTCTGATAGTTGTTGTCTCAACTATTCCATTCTTAAAAAAATAAATAAAGATAACCAAGTTGCAGTCATGGCTTCCTGTAATGACTCTCCACTTTTTGAAGACCACAAACATGACTTTTCTTAGATGGAAGGCTTACATTGGCTCACACATTAACTGTTTTCTAGTGAAATACTTAGCCTGTAAACCCATTTTAGTTTGTTATAGTAAAACACTTTCAGAAACTTCATAGAAACAAGGAAACAAGTGGTGAAAATTCCTTTGATATCCTGTCTTGCTTATATAGGCAGTGGTGACAGCCCTTTGCTGCATGGCAGCATCTCATTATTTCCATTCTTGTTGATAATATGAAACTGACAGGCACACTGCTGTGCATGAGCACTCGTCTCTGCTTTGGTCTATGAGTCCTCTCTATCTAAATTGGTGAGGCATATTCTTATTTCTGGTTGTACTCATTAAGAAATTTATTGAGTTAATTAATTCAATGAGCCAGGCGTGGTAGTGCACATCTTTAATCCTAGCACTTGAGAGGAAGAGGTAGGTGGATCTCTGTGAGTTCAAGGCCAGCCTGGTCTATAGAGCAAGTTCCAGGACAGCCAGGTTGGCAGGGAGACCCTGTCTCAAAAAGACAAAAAAAAGAAAAAAAAAAAAAGAAGTCATGAAGTCTTTTGTTAAATAAAAAGAAACTAAATGTATGCCCTCATCTCAATAGGAAGTTCACTTTAAGAACTGCTTCTAAAAGGAAGTCAAATTTTTGAGAAATGATTCAAGGCAATATTTTTTTCCCAGGGATTTGTTAGTTAATTAGTTCTATTCATCTTCCTATTTTTTTATATTTTTATTTATTTATTTATTTATTTATTTATTTATTTATTTTATGTGTATGAATGTACTATCTGCATGTAGGTCTGTGCACCCGTGTCGTGCAATGCCGCGGAGGTCAGAAGAGGGCGTTGGATTCCCCTGGAACTGTAGTTCTCCTGGAATTGGAGTTACAGACGGTTCTCAGCCGCCATGTGGGTGCTGGGGATCGAACCCGGGTCCTCTGCAAGAGCGGTAGGTGCTCTTAACCACTAGGCCATTCCTCCAGCCCCCTCATCTTCCTATTTTTATTATCATAATTATATATTATCAAAATCAATGCTTTTGTAAAATAATGTGTCATTTTTGTGTCTCAAAATAAAACCAAAATATACCTTGTTAAATTAACTGAAATCCAGACCTAAGTAGCTCTACCTTAGAGTGTCATGTGAAGATAAGCACTAACCTCTAGAACATTGAGTGTCTAGTAAACTCAAACTGAATTTTCATATCAGCAATAGTAATCTAAAATACATTTTCTCTTTTTTTTTTTTTTTACTTTTCTGCTATGTATAAAGACAGGAATAAACTTTTGCAGTCCCAAGACTAGAACTTTCTTTAATAATCTGCCAGTGTATATCGATGTTGTTAACCCAAAAGTAAATTAAATGTCTAGAGAATGGGTAAATGGAAATCAAGTTTGAACTCACTGGTGCCAGCAATTGCTTGACAGCTCCATCAGTGTCTTCTATGGAAGTTAAAAAAAAAAAAAAGTAGACAAGTAGCTGTGCTATAGATATACCTGATGGATTAGGAAGAGGACTTAATGTCACTCAGATAATGTATGATCTTGGACACTAAGCTGAATCCTTTAAACCTCAGTTTACTGTGTTATAAATCAGTCTATGGGCAGTGAATCTCAAAGTCCATTTTATAGATAATGTTCCTTGTTTTGCAAGCTCCTGTTTCCCTTTGCTCGGCAATAATTCCTCTTTCTTAATGTAACTGGAACATGTGCAAAGAAAAATGGAAAATAAGATCCCCAAAGAGTCATAATATGAAAAAGAGGAATATTTTAGGGAAGGCAGCACTAATATTAATGGAAAACCTATACATAAAATTGCCAAATTGGGGCTGAAGAGATGGCTCAGCAGTTCAGAGCACTTGCTACCCGGTCCAGAGGCCTAGAGTTCAGGTCTCCCACCAGCTACATTAGGCATCTCTCAAATGCCCACAGCTCCAAGTCCATGACATCCAATACCCTTTTCTGGCCTCTGTGGGCATCTGCACACACATGCACACAAACAAAGATAAATAAATTTTTTAAAAAAACCTATTTTCTTTTTTTTTTATTTGTCTTTTTGAGACAGGGTCTCCCTGTAGCCCCAGCTGTCCTGGAACTCACTCTGTAGACCAGGCTGGCCTTGAACTCACAAAGATCTGCCTGCCTCTGCCTCCCAAGTGCTAGGATTAAAGGTGTGCGCCACCAAGCCCGGCCTAAAAATCTATTTTCTTTTAAAATTTGCTTCACTATGTAGAGCAGCTGAAGGTGAAGCCAGACCAGACTGGGAAGCTCAGTCAGGGCAGAGGCAAAGAGGAACACTGAAGCATTGAAGGGAGCACACCAGGGACCAGGAGCTGAGGGGAGGGGGAGCTGGGGGGGAGGGAGAGCTGGGGGGAGGGGGAGCTGGGGGGAGAGGGAGCTGGGAGGGAGGGGGATCTGGGGGGAGGGGTGCTTTCCTCACGCTCTCCCTTTTTCTCCTTTCATAGTATATTCTCCGAGATAACAGTGAACGAGTGCACAGACAATACACAATTGGAAAATAATTTCTTTTTAAATTTTTTTATTTATTATTTTTGATGTGTATGAGTGTACTGTCTGCATGTAGGTTGGTGCACTCGTATCGTGCAATGCCTCAGAGGTCAAAGAGAGCATCGGATTCCCCTGGAACTGGGGTTAAAGATGGTTCTTAGCTGCCATGTGGGTGCTAGGAATCGAACGCGGGACCTCTGCAAGAGCAGTCGGTGCTCTTAACCACAGAGCCATCTCTCCAGCGCTGGAAAATATTTTCTAATTTAATAGGCCTAAATTCTCATCTAAGGAATGTTTCCTTTATAGCCTGTTATAAAGGAGTCGATTGAACATCTGACAGTCTCTAAAAAATTCCAACTCTTTTTCTTTCATTTTTTAATTTTATTTCGTGTTCAGGTACGTGGAAGTTAACCAGGAGGAAAATTGAATCTGTGCTGTTCATCCATTTAAATAAAGTTATTATCAATTTGAGTCTATTTCTTTGTGCATTTTTATTCTATGAACAATTTTCCTGAACAGCACTTGGGCAAGAGCATGGTTGAAGAATGTCACTCAAAGGAAACATATCTCTGTGTTTGGAGAACAAGTCACTCTTCCCTAGTAAAGAAAATTTAGTTGCCTAGTTTTGTGGTCATAAATAACAGTTTTCAAAGTGTTCAACATCTCAGTTTTTAAACATCTACAAAGTGTTTTGCCTGTGCTCAGGACTTACTTACTCTTTCAATATAAGAAGCAACAACATGAGCTCCAGCTCTGACAAATGGAGAACTCCACCTTATGGGAAAGAAGAAAAAAAAAAAAAAAAGAGCAGAGCTGTGAGATTCCAGGAATGAAGTGACCCTCACAGAATATGAACAAAAGATCGCAGGAGCACTATAAAGACTCAGGTGTTTCTCCCTTCCAAAATCCCCCCCAGTACTGGGACTAAGCTGCTAGCTCTGAACATAAACAGGGCAATACTTCATTTCTTAGAATCTTTCCTTAAGGACTGGCAAGATGGCTTAGCAGCTAATAACACTTGCCACACAAGCCTGATGACCTGAGCTCAGTCCCCAGAAACCGTATCCACACCATGCATGCCAGCACTCACACATACACATACACACAAAAATAATAACAACTGCAATAAGAATAATCTTTTAAAAAAAAAAATGCTCCTAAACCCAGTTAACTGGGTTTATGTCAGGAATTGTCAATCCTAGACCTGATCATTAAAATAAAAGGTTAATAGTATAGTGATTGCCATAAATAGTTATTTGAGGGGTTTTATATATTGCCTAACTTAATTTAGTAAAAATTATTTGATATAGTTATTATGACACACTTTTTTTTTTTTTTTTTTTGTCTTTTCGAGACAGGGTCTCTCTGTAGCCCCAGCTGTCCTGGAACTCACTCTGTAGACCAGGCTGGCCTTGAACTCACAAAGATCAGCCTGCCTCTGCCTCCCAAGTGCTAGGATTAAAGGCGTGTGCCACTACTTATTTTATAACTGAAGAAGGTACGACTTTCAAAAGTCATGTCAACAACTAGTAAAACGGAGTGTGTCTGCTAGTGCGTGAGTTCTGAAAGATGTAAACTACCATGTTTTCTTCCTTTTCACAGAGCTTTCTTTTAGTAAGAGGTTTTCATTTGCTTCTGAACAAGAGGCAGAGCTAAGGATCTGGATCCAGCCACCCCTCCCGACCTGCAGGCTTGCCTAGGGGGGAGGGGCGATGTGCTCATAGGCAGAGAGTGTGAAGGAGAGTTTCTCTCTCTCGCCTCAGGCACCAGGTTGTGCAAAACATCCTGGGGGTCTTGGCCCAAGGAAAGTCTAGCTGAAGTCTTTAGAGACTCTGTTTCTGGGCCAGCTTTCATGTTTACCCTCTGGGAGAGGTCAGTCGCCAAAATGGTGGCCTTTGAGCAAGCACTCACTCGGCTCTCCTGGGGAGGAAGATTTTCTGCAACAATTCACATGGCAAAATGCAGTGTCTGGACCTGTCTCCCCTATTCTTTCATCTGTTGCTCTTTGCTCGCAATGAATGGCTTAAAGAAATTAATAAAATAAAATGGCTCCAGGCTGGAGAGATGGCTCAACGGTTAAGAGTACAGGCTGCTCTTGCAGAGGCAGAGTTGAATTCCCAGCACCCATATGGTGGCTTGACTATAACTCCAGTTGCAGGGCCTCTGCCCTATAAAACTGATTACCTAGACATGAAGAGAATGGTCTATGTGTCATTCTTTCCCGATGTGCTTTCCTAAAACAAAATACACAACATAGACAGTACCTTAGGGAATAGTACTAGGTCTTCCACTCTGTCGCTTTGGATTGCTCACCCCCTTATCTTTCAGAAGGGTATTAACCCACTTTCTCAGTTAAGCTTAGAAACCCTTTTGGAGGTGACCATTTTGTATCGGAAAAACTTTGGAATCATTCTGTGCGCCCAAGTCAAATTTGCTTCTTTTTCCTGTCTCATTAATGAATAAACTAAGCAGGTACTCATGCCTGAAAAACTGAATTATTTATACTATGATTGTATGTGCTGAGTTCTAATTCAGCAGATTGGGATATGCTTAAATTAATTTATTTTGAAAGACTTCTGTAACAGGATTCTTTGGTAATAGAACTTTATAAAGTCCACCTATGTACTATAAATAAATTAATGTATTTTTCTTTGTAATACCTTTCTCCTTAATTGATTGAAGAAGAGGATCCTCTATTTAGTATAAAAATAAAAAGGAAAGAAACCTCTTCTGAAATATGAACATTTAACCTAACAACTATTTTTAAAATGGTGGTCAAAAGTATGGGTTTGAAATCAGACATAACAATGTTCCCCAAAGATTTCTTTTTCCATGCAGTAGCCAAAGTATTCTATACCCTTACTATTAAAGACCTGATAGACCAGTAAGTGTGATTTCAGGGAAAAACTTAAATTACAAGTATTAAAACTAAAATGTGGTTGGGAAAGTGAATGATATACAAGCACATTATTTTAAAAATCAACATAGATGTTTCCAAGTTATCATAATATTTTATTTTCATCATTTGCTAAATTATCGAAGTACAAAGATAACAGATACCCTCCAAAACACTCACACCATACAATTTAGAATAGACATGCTAATGCGTGGTACAACTCTAAGAGACCTTTACTGTGACATAAAAATACTGAAGTTATTCAAGAGAAGAGGATAGGACACAGCATGTCAGGGCGAGAGCAGATAAAGTGGTGGTCACTGGAAAGATGGCAAGAAAATCTCCACTAAAGCTATGACATTTGGGCTTCTTCATGAACTAGATGTATAGGTCTACTCAATTAATTCTCTCATTATCACAATGACTGTGTTAGAGATTACCCTCCCCTCTTTAAGTTCTTATCTCTTCTCTTCACATTCCCAATAGATGACAGTATGTTGTAGTGATTGACTTTCCCATGAATTATATAATTGGGATGTAGTTTCCAAATAATTACTATGCAATCAAAATATATAGTTGGTAACTTATCTTGAAAATGAAAAAGTAGAAAGTAAATAGAGCAAATGCTTGAAATTTCATCTTCTTTAGGCAGATTTCAATCCACTGCAGGCTGATCACTGGACTGTGTCAATCCAATGTCTTTCAAAGCTCCTCAATAACAGGATGGTTCTTGATGCCTCCCAGGATCTTTCCCAAATGGTTTTCGAATTAGAGTCATTGCCTTTAGCCACTTAACTTTGTTGCTAACAAGAGACTTCCACCTTGCCAGGCTGGCAGAACTACAAAATCACTCATTCAATTCAACCCTAAGATTTCAGATTTTGTTATCTGTGCTCTATGACTTGTAAAAGAGATGAATGACTTTAGTAACTCTTTTTTTTTTTTTTTTTTTTTTTTTTTTTTGGTCTTTTCGAGACAGGGTCTCCCTGTAGTCCCAGCTGTCCTGGAACCACTCTGTAGACCAGGCTGGCCTTGAACTCACAAAGATCCGCCTGCCTCTGCCTCTCAAGTGCTAGGATTAAAGGCGTCTTTAGTAACTCTTAAAATCCTCCAGTGACCCATTATCCAGTAAGGAATATAAAAACATCAGTTTAAATATATTATTCAATATAAAATTAAAGGGAACAACAACCACAACAATAACAAAGTTAGGACAGGCATGGTGGCACATGCCTTTAATCCTAGCACTTGGGAGGCAGAGGCAGGTGGATCTTTGTGAGTTCAAAGCCAGCCTGGTCTACAGAGTGAGCTCCAGGACAGCTGGGGCTACAGGGAGGCCCTGTCTCAAAAAGACCAAAAAATTAAAATTAAAAAAAAATAACAAAGTTAGATGAATGAAGGAGAATAAAAAAATAAGAACAATTTTAATATAAAATATATTACTAAAGGCAATAGATATTGTACCATCAAAGAACAGTACAATCAAAGGTACATGTAATGTGCTATGTGACATAAAATGCATATCAAATTGCTACATTTTTTCTTATTGTGATATTCCAAGGAGCCTTCCTCACACTGACATCTGGATTTATTTTCAGTGGCAACTCAAACTCAAATAAGACACATACATAAATACAGTAAGATTAGTTGGTCCTAACATTATCAAAACCAACCTTTTCAGGTATAATTGTTTTAGATTAGTTTCGCATTAATTATACATATATTGGAAAGCTCAAAATAATGAAAAAACCTTTTTGCAAATTTAATAATTTACAATTCATTATTTTAGGAGCTACTTTATTTTCTGTCTACAGTAAACATTTAGTGCCTTTAAAGGGCAGGAGTTTCTTTGTAAATTCAATGGTGCTATGGATGCTGCAAGAGATGAAACACAATTAAGAGTAACTGGTTATGACCATAGCTCAGAAAAGAAATCAGAACAGTTTGGCCCTATAAGACACCAAGAAAGAATTGGGAAATGTGTGAAAGTTAGACTCTTAGAGATATTGATAGGAGGTCTGTGTAGGGTCCTAACCCACTACTTTAAAGGATGTTACTAATTTTCTATAACAGTCCTCTTTACAAAAGGCAAGACAAAATTCAGAAAAGTTAACTACTGCTCAGGGCTACCATATAGTACAATCAAAAAGGCAACCCAAGTTTCTTACATCTAAGTGCACTCTTTTATTCAATCATTTCAAAAGACTACCTTAATGATTAAAAAAAATATTCACACTGTTTTTAACACATACATAGTATATGACTTTTCATTTGAGATTTATGGAATGAGATGAAAGCAAATTTTTATGTTAATTGTACAGAAAAGAATACATATATATTTATAAAGAGCATAGAACCAATATTTATAGTAACTTTTACACAGATGATTTGAAATTTGAAAATACAAATTGCTACCTCTTCCTTTTCAAGAGTGCACACCAAAATAAACCATAAACTAATGAAACTTGTTTCTTCCATGAAGTATTTATAGCTCATTTATCACTCTGTAAATCAAAATAACTACACAAAAGTACTATGGAGAAGACAGGGCTGGCACTTTACCCCTAGCCTAATTACTTTGCTTAATTTCCTGATGTTTTAGATGAAGAGCTACTTTCCTTTATTTTGTTCTGAATATGAATGAGATTGTCATTTACTTCTGTTTAATTCTGATTAAAAGTAATAACTACTTAAGTATGACTAATAATCTGACTTTGATCAAATCACTCCCCATCACCAGTAAGTTTTAAAATATATAATATGATCCATTTATCCATAATTCTATGTTTGATTCAAACAAGAAAACAAGTTCAAGTTGTAGTTTTTTAAAAGCACCCATATTATTTTACAAAATAGACCACTACTGTATTTTGTTACCACTGAATTTATAGTTCAAGGAATGATTAGTGATAAGGTGCTTGCCTTAAACATAAAATTAAACCACTAATAGATGCAGCAAATAATAAGTTTTACATTGGAAGCATTATTATTAATGAGATGTAGGAAATATAAGAATATACAATATACAAACAGAAAATTCATTATGAGTTACTGTCAGCTCCAAAAAAAAGTGAGATAACTCAACATCATGGACAGTGAAAGAATTCATTCAAGTCAGATTAGAATTGAAAAAGAGGCCGGGCAGTGTTGGTGCATGCCTTTAATCCTAGCATTCAGGAGGCAGAGGCAGGCGGATCTCTGTGAGTTCAAGGCCAGCCTGGTCTACAGAGTGAGCTCCAGGCCAGCTGGGACTTAAAGGGATACCCTGTCTTGAAAATAACATAAATAAATAAATAAATAAATAAATAAATAAATAAATAAATAAATAATAAATAAGAAAAAGTTTATTGAACACATTTTAAATGAGAATCTGCAGAAGAACTGGTACCATATGAGAGTGGCCCCAGGCTGTTGTCATTGGCAGCAACCTTTACTTTGGTTCTATTATTATACAAATGAAGCACTGAATTGTGGTAGTTCTGAATGACCCTTGTTTTACTTATGCTATAGGACATCTCTCTCCTAAGAGGTCATGGTTAATTTGATTCATTGTTTCAAGTGATAGGTTGGAACCCTCCAGGCGCTGTTATTACCAATCACATACTGCCCCTCAGACTTATTTATTCCCCCACATTCCTCCTAGGCAAAGCAGTAAAGCCAATCTTGGTCATTAGAAAAGTATCTTCTTTGGGATCTCCTTAAGTCACCACCTACCATGGCTAGTCCGCCATGGAATGACAGGTAGCAGTCTTGAAGGGGAAGTTGATTAAGAATGGCTGGAATACAAACACATGGTAGCCTGTTGTAAAAGATCTGAAGGTCATGAATTGTTTGGTGGTATTTCCCAGAATCCATGTTGAAGCATCCTCTGGAACTGGAAATATCAGATCCTGGAAGAGACAAACTTGACAAGTAGGTTACAGATGCAAAGACCACACTATAAAGAATAAATACATAAGGAGCACAAAAGGAATATCCAGGGGGCTATTTCCATACTTAATCCCCAAACAGCCACTGCTAGGTCTCTCTCTATAGATAGAATAGATGGATGGGTAGCTAGACTATAGATAGATAGATAGATAGATAGATAGATAGATAGATAGATAGAAACTAGAAGATAGATAGAAGATAGATGATAGATAGATAGATAGATAGATAGATAGATAGATAGATAGATAGAAACTAGAAGATAGATAGAAGATAGATGATAGATAGATAGATAGATAGATAGATAGATAGATAGATAGATAGAAACTAGAAGATAGAT
>VZQC01007984.1:1232759-1489010 GCA_009823505.1 Rhizomys pruinosus
GATAGATAGATAGATAGATAGATAGATAGATAGATAGAAGATAGATGATAGATAGATAGATAGATAGATAGATAGATAGATAGATAGAAACTAGAAGATAGATAGAAGATAGATGATAGATAGATAGATAGATGATAGATAGATAGATAGACAGATAGATAGAAACTAGAAGATAGATAGAAGATAGATGATAGATAGATAGATAGATAGATAATAGACAGATCCTCTTTCTCTCAAATTTTGTCAGTCTGAATGCAGTCGTTATTAAGTTCTGAATTACTCCTGATTTATTTGCATAGATACAACATTCCTCCTCTAGAACCAGGAAGCATTAGTAAATATTGTTGGTTTTGGAGGACTCAGATGCTAGTGAATCAACATGGTCCTGTAGGACCTTAAGACAATTGGAAATGCAATCACAGCATGCTGCTAGTACAAGAGAAATTATTGGCATAGGATGCTGGGACAAGGCCAGCTGTCTCTATACCCCCACTACACTACCACTGTTATGCTCAACCCCACAAATACTGATTAATTTAATCATTTGTTTTGGTTAGCTGAGGGAAAGAGAGGAATTGAGAATAATTGGCAGGAACAATTTGGATGTCTGGCCAAGGTGTAGGTGTCTTCAATTGGCAAGTAGACAAAATATACTTCTGTGACACACAAGGGGAAAATAGCTTCAGAGTTGGGGCTGGTGTTAAACCCAAGTAGTAAAGTTGAACATAGCGCAAAAAAGTTTCCATTGGATCTCAAATGTACATGAAGAAAATAATGAGTAGACAATATTGCCCTGGTGAAGGACTGAATATGATATTCAACATGGACTTTGTTTTCACAAAAAGATAGAACTGACACATATCTAAATATGCATAGTATTAGAGTTACTCAATAGCATAATGTATAAGGTTTGGATGGGGGGATTGGCAGTTTTACAGTCTTGCCAGAGTGACATCTTGGAGCAAGAATTTAAAATGAAATCTTTGTTTGGGCTGTCCCTCACTTTCAGGTTATTTAGGACATAACATTTGTAGGTTGTCTTGGAATTGACTATGGGTTGACTTGTGCATTGAAGGAAATTGCATTTTAGGGTCAGAATATAATTTCAGAGGAATTGAGGGGGAGTACCATCTAGAGCAGAGAAAGATTCTCTGTCCTCAGCCTTGATGCACATTGGTACTTGAACCATAACATTGGAAGGAATTGGGTCCCCAAATGGGGATGTGGAATGAGCTGATCTTGAAGGATATATAGTTTAATTCTAATATATATTACATATATTAGGTTTTATATATATTAGGTTATTTATTTTCCCTACAGTAAAGGGTCTTCATGACGCAAGTGTGTAGGGTTGTTTTAAGTAAGATCCATTCGAAAAGTGTGGTTGGATAATCATATCCTTCCCATTTGGAAAGCAGAAACCAACAACACAATAGCCATTCACCACAGCAATTGTGGGAGCATGCCCAAGACATACCTAATCTCAAGCCAAACAAAATCTCAGCATGGAGAAGAGGTGGGAAAGAAGCCTCAACTGTAGCTGAGGAACTATTGGCAACTAATAGCTTCTGGGACAGGGAGAGTCCACTTACTTTAAGTGCATGATGCTGGCTAGATTGACTAGGCTCTTGAGGATGAGCCCACCCAAAAGAATACTTGGGAAAAAATTAAACTTGACACCTTGAAAATAGTAACAGGGGACATGAAATTGTATAGGTAGTGAGGTGGTGGTGGCCATAGGGGGAGGCTCTGAATATGATCAAAATACATTGTATGGAATTCCCAAAAAAATCAAGAAATTTTTTTAAAGCTTTAGATTTTTAAAGATTTATGAAGTACCTTGAGTAGGAAGAAGTCAGAGAAGTTTGGAAGTGTTAGAAAGTCTGGAGTTATTCCCAAAAGTAAGATATTTGCTAGAAGTAACATTGTCAAGAGAATTTAGGAAGAAAGGCAAGAAGTAAGACTGTTCTGGCTCCAGGCAAATGATCAAGTAGAGAACTAGGGGGAGGCCCACCTTTATTGTGGGTAGAGACATGACAGCATTTTTAAGGAAGTTCCAGAAACTGTCTTAGCTCATCCCAAGTGAAATCTTTGAGGTCGCCCTGGAGAAATAGATCAAGGATAAACTCTAGAAGTTGAGAAATGGTGATCTCTTCTTGAGTGTTACAAGGAAAATATAAGGGGAGATTTCAGAGGATGATATAAAAAAAGTGGAGAGCATGCAGGAGAGGGCTTGAAGTAAGGACTGGGCTCATGAGTTTATGAGTCTTGGCAGGTGGTATTTGTTCCTCCTGGAGTCCTCTTGAACAACAAATGCAGGTCTCATGCAGGCTCACAAATGATGTAGGCTGGTGAATCTTGTACTGGCAGAGAGCGAGCTTAACACAGGAGAGATGGTTGCAGGGACAAAATCTCTGAAGCTTAACTACAGGGAGAGTCATGAAGAGACCTTGATGGGGGTCAGTCCAGATGAGTTCCAGGGATTTCTCATCCTGCAGAAGAACCTTGAGATATACCCAATCTCCCAATCTCAGGCATTAAAGAAAGGGCTTTCTATTTTGGTGAAGAACGGTCTGGTTTAGGATTACCCTAGGTCTCTATTTGATCTTTTCCTGTTAGCACTAAGTCTTCTTTCTTTTCTGCCTTCCCCAAGTCAGTATATAAAGCCACATCTAACAACTATCTTACTGCTTCTGATAACCTTTACCTTTGTCATTAGTGGTCTTGGTGGTTAGTCCCAGAGATGTCACATTCTAGCAACATGATGAGTTACAGGGTCCAATAAAAGACCTGTCAAAGGAAAACTCTTGCATATAGGACCTTAATGGGTTGATACGTGCTTACTAAGGTGGTGATATGAGACCTTAGAAATGCCATTGTGAAAAGTGTTGACCACTACTGTTGTTGTTTTATTTTTTTATGATTTTCTTGTCAGGAGGTTTGTAATATTCAGATACCCTCTCATTTTCAAGATGATTATAGGTGCCATGTGTCAAGAAAGTAATTTAATTGAAGGGTCTTCCCTTAGGTTATTTGTGAAAGGAAACTGATCATCTGATTGTAAAAAGAAAAAGAGGCCAAAGAGGGGAATTGTACATTCAAGAGCAGCATGCAATTTCTGAGCCCTTTTCAGTCCTATTAGGAAAGGCTTCAATCCACCCTTTGAAGGTGTCAGCAAAGATGGGTAAGTATCTAAGTCCCCATGTGGGAGTAGATGAAACCTGGGAGTGTTCTACCAAAGCTCCTCATCTTTGGATAGGCCAGTGAAGGAATCAGTGACCCCTTCTGTATTTACACAGCAACATGACGGGCAGGATCAAAAAGTCAACTGCAAAGTTTGGGAAATCCCTTGTCTATAAATAGAGCCTTGACCAAATTCCGGAAGGATATAGCTCCCAGGTAAGCAGAGTGGTGGAAGATGACTAAAATCTCCCATTATTAAAACTAGAGAAGTAAGAGTTAATTATTTGGTCTATTAATTGGATCATTAAATCCCTTCAGGATACAAGTGAAATATTCATGTAAAGCTCCCTGCATTTCCTCCTGAGTGTGTTAGGAATAAGAATAGGAAGAGGGGTCAGGGCTGACTGAAGGGGTAACTTAGCTGCTGCCTCAGCTTGCTGGCCGGTTACTTACATGTGGCTATTTTCTTTTTGGTGAGCACTGTAAGGAATGATCGCTACCAGTTTTGAGAATTTGATAATCTCCAGAAAAGCCATGATTTTAGGGGTATGTTTGATAGAGGCATATTGGGTTGTTACAAGTCTCCTTTGTTTCTAAATGGACTAACTATAGAGAAGGCATAGACTGAATCAGTATATAAGTATTAAATATCTTATTTACCCCTAGCTTAACAGTATTGTAAGGGTTAGAACTTCTATCATTTGTGCTAATGTGGTATTACCTAGCAAGCAGCCAGATTCAGTGGCTTTTGTGAGGCTGACAACTGCATACCCCAATATCTAAGTCCTATCCAAGAAGTAACTACTGTCCTCAGTGAATCCTGAGCCCTCAGGGATGTGGATGGAGAGGGATGTCCTGAAGGTCTGGTCTAGCACCAGTTAGATCTGAGTCCAAGGCAGGAATTATAAGCCAAGGATAGGAACTGGGCCTGGCAGGAAGGTAGCAGGGTTTAAGTTTTGTAAAAGCCTAATGCAAGTAATGGGGTTTCTAAAAGGATCTGACATTTTTTTTTTCTTCTAAAATGTTATTTTTTTTTATTTTATTTTTTATGTTTTTATTATTTTTTAATTAGTTTTTTATTGATGCTTTGTGCATTTCATACATTTTTTCCAATTCAGTTCAGGCTTATTTCCCTTTCCCTCCCCCCCCACCCCATCCCAGATCATACATTCTGCCATAACTGTCCTGCATCTTTCTCTCAGTTTTTTTTTTTCATTTTTTAGCTATAAGTGATAATCCATGAGTACAAGCATCCTTCATGCAAAACCTATCTGCAGGCTGTTGTGCCCAAACACCTACAGCCCCACCATCCAGTGGGGGGTGACAGGTTGTTTGTTCAATCAAGTTGATCAAATGAGTGTCCAGACTACATTGCTGTAGTTTCACCATTCACCCCAATCGCAGCCCTTACATTCTACCACGCCCCCTCTTCCGCAGGTTGTTCCCTAGGCTTAGAAAAGGGGCACAGGTGGATGAGAGGTAAAACAGTCCACTCTCTCTGGAGCTGTTGACTTGGACTCTGGTCAATTCTGGCTGTTTCCTTTCATGGGCTGACAGTTTGTCCAGGAATAACCTTTCGATCCTGGCCTGGCGCGTTATGGCATCTCCCCTGCGACCGATCTGACATTTTTTAATGTAGACTTTGGAAATCTAGTATGGAAAGCCATGCAGTTCAATAGATATAACACCTGATCAAAGTAAACACAGTGATTCCTTATCCCAATGTTAGCTTGAAGGCTTTCTTAACCAAGAAGGCCCCTACAGGGATATTTCAGAAACATAGAAGCCATCCTTGAGCTACTAGTCACAATGCTTTTGAAAAGGAGTCCTCTGAGAGAGTAGCTAACCCCCAGCATTTGGGAGCAGGTTCTAAAGGCAATTCCTCTCTTCCCATGAACATATAAGAACAAAGGTTTTCTTAAGTCCAAGAGAACCAAGGCAGAGACAGTAATTAGGGGTTGTTTGGAACTTTGTAGGACCTTATCCATATTTGGAGCCCCAATTTAGAAGTTTGTCTAATGAACTTTGTAAAACCTCCAAAATATGCTTAGCTCTGAGTCTAAACCGAGGGGTCCAGATGAAGTAGTATTACCCCACCATTCTCAGAAAGAAGCATTGTTGTTTGTTATAGGGTATCAGTGTCTGAGATTAATTCCTCATGGTAGCCAGATAAGTGCAGTGTTGTCTTTCTAGAATTAGTATTTGTCTCCAGAATTGTACCTCTTGGGAAAGTACTTTGCCTTGGACTAGGAGACCTTAACCATGAAAAGACAGTTTCTATAATATCCAAATGGTATGTAGGTGGCATGTTTCTTTGGTAGGCCATACTGTTTGGAAGGAGCTTTAAGGTCCTGACCAAATTTTTGGAGACTGTCTCAAAAACCAGTGGATGCCACAAGCTTATGTCCTCTAGGGGTTAGGAGATGTTATAAGCCACAATAAGAACTTGTCACCCTTTATAGAGAAACCACAGCTTGTGGATTGGCATACCATCCAAACATCTGTGTCTACGCTCACAGCTTAGCTTGCCATAATAATTAGTACTGCTTAAATACCTGTACATCTAATTGCTTGTGCTTTTTTAGTAGAATTAAAAAGGTATCTCTGGATAAGCTGTCAACCCATGAAGGGGAACTACCTGAACAGACTAGAGTCCAAAATGACATCTCCAGAGAAAATAAACTGTTTTGCTTCTCACCCACTTGTGCCGCTTTCCCAAAGCCTAGGGAACAACTTGTGGAAGAGGAGGCATGGTAGAATGTAAGGGCTGAGGAGAGATTGGGGTGAATAGTGAGACTACAGCAATATAGACTGGACTCCTATTTGATCAACATGCTTGTGCATACAAGCTTCTCCAACTGGACTGTGGGAACCTTGGGTTGTTCAAAATTTGGTCATAGATACTTGCAAATTGGTTTTAGATGAACGTTACTTACATTCATTGCTTATGCTTAATAATTTGGCTCATTTCAAAAAATGCACCAATTGCCTAATTGTATGGCAAACTGAGCAACGTCAATGTTATCTGAAAACAACTGTGCTATTATATTGTAGAATCCCTTAAAAAAATAAACAAATAAAGGAAGAAAAAAAAAAAACATAGAGTAAGACAGTCCAACTTAAATGTAACCAAACTGGGACTCAGAGTCTTGCTGCTTGAAGGAAAACAGGAACTGAGAGTTAGGATGTACAAGGATACAAAAAAGTACTCTTTAGGTCTAGGATTATAAATCATGAGGTCCCTATAGGAATTCGTTGTAGAGGGTATAGGACTTTGGTACAACAGGGTGTAAAGGGGCTATACACTCATTAATAGCTCTAAGGTTTTGTGCTAGTTGGTAAGGCCCATTAGTCTTGTAGGCTGCTGATACAGGTACATTGTAAGGGAGCTAGATGGTTAGAGTGGACCTGTGATCAAAACTTATGAATACTATGAATACGGTATTGTAGTTCAGTCTTGGCTTCAAGATTAAGAGTATACATATCTGGAAAAGGTGTTGGGGTCTCAAAGGTTTCTCAAAAAAATTTAAGAGGGTTATAGACAATGATTGTCCAAGGAGAGAAGTACCCACAAGTCAAGAGGAATTTGTTGGGAAATAGATGATCATAGGACTGGCTACCTGGGTGTGGAATTCGAGGAGTGCCTGTAGGAATCCTGAATATGCACTTTTGACACTACATCTAGAGCTGGGTTTTGATAAGATGTCCCTTTCCAAAAGAAAGTAAGTACTTCTAGAGAATAATTTGTAAAGATGTGTTTTGCTAAGGAGCACATCAGATGTATAGTTCTACAGATCTACAGAAGCAGCCCTAATAGAATCACTTGTCAATTCCCTTGAGGAGAACTGAGGACTAAAAGTTAGGTCCAAGGAAGTTAATTAAGGCAATATATGTGGTCCTAATAGCAAGCAAGAAATTAATTCTAGTATTACCATATCCCGGATTACCCAAGGCTCTTCCAAAGAAATGGGAAGTACAGGAGCCAAATCAATCAAGCTGAAGAAGGTCCCTCTCTTCCATGGGCTCCTCATGGTCCAGGAACAAAGTCAGAGGTAACTGTAGATCCCTTGGGCCATAGTGCCCCTAGGGCATTTGCTATTCAGATCATTCTCCTTTGAGCAAGAAAAGGGCAATCCTGCCACCAATGCTCTACCTATTTACAATATGGATACAGGCCAGATGGTAAGGCTACAGATTTTGAATAATGTGTCCTGGTGGGTCACAGTTGTGACAGACTGGTGAGGACCACCACAAGGTATGTGGATCTCAAGAAAAGGGCATAAAAGCCTGGATACTGGCTACCTCTAACCACTTAGAAAAGCTTTGACAGAATGCATGAAGCTATTAAAATAGTATTATATAGTTAGAATACTATTTAAGGACTGATGGTGCATTGCAAAAGAAAATAATACATTTTCTTTTCAGAGTCAAAGGATAAAATTTACCCTAGTTCTTTAGAGTATACCTCAATAGTGAATCTAAAGTGTTAGAAGGGTGAGATATGCGATCAGGGACCTTAATTCCTAACAGGTCATCCTCCAGAGAAAACAAATGGCCCAAGGTATCCGCAAGGTTGAGGTGTAACTTTCCAAAAGGGACATCCCACCTTATTAAAATAACCTCCTGACGAGGTGCCTGCAAGGGACTTGACATACAACTCATCCTGTTCAAAAGACCTCTTGACGCTGGGCTCAGCAGTGAAAAGGTGAAAACATGGAGTGCACAGGCGTGGTTTCCAAGAAAAAACTCACCAGGCTTGTATTTCAGGGGATTCTTCAGTGAACAAAATCGGTCTCAGGAGAGCTGGCAGGGAAAAAGAAAAGACAAATTACAGGGTACAGAAAACATGCATTGTAACATGTGAAGATTCACCCTAGATTACTTGCTACTATCTGCCATGCTGCGTTTTAAGAATGAGGAATGAAATGAGAAACAATGGGCTAAGTAATTGGGCAATCTTGGCCCAGGCCTTTGGATCTCACCAAAGAGTTTTTGGTCAGAGATCACCAATATCCAGAGAAAGAAGGTCCTCTACATAAAAGTCTATAAGACAGGCTTTGTCCCTTGTTCCTGAGGACTGTGGAAGTTGACTATGAAATTAAGGAATCCTTTGGGTCTCATGGGACAGGAGGCGTGGCCTTGGTGAATAGCCATCAGTCCCAGGAATCAATTGTTAATTTTAGCCTAATTGCCAGTTGAGTATAGCATTATACCCAATAGTTTAAGATACATGATCCTTTAATATGCTCATAAAATATTTTATGTTCCCTGATGAAAATAAAACTAAACTGCAAATCATCTATTAATACATCTAGAAAATTCTCCAAGTATCTAGAAGTTAAACAATTCACAATTATTTTATGTTCTAATTAAAAAATTTAATTTTAAAAATTTTTTAATTTTTTTTTTTTTATTTAATGTTTTATTAATTTATTTTTTTGTTTTATTTTTTTTAAATTTTATGTATTTTTTTTTTTTTTTTAATTTTAAATGTATTTTTTTTTTTGTAAAAAAACAACTTAAATCAATGGTCTAGTCTTCTTTAGAAACTAGAGATAATAAATAGCCAATTATGCTCAGAGTGAGGAACGATAGAAGTAGTGCATATTAAAAAATCAATGATTTTAAAATAGAGGGTGAGTATATGGTTGAGTTGTTAGAGTGCAGGCCAAGAGCATGCCCTGCATTGACCAAAGCACTGCAGGAGCAGAGTGGGAGGTGCACACCTATAATCCCAGCACTTGGGTGGCACTGCCAAAGGCTGATCCTCAAGGCTATCCTTGGATACTAGCAAATTGAAGGCCATCCAAATAAGAGAGAGAGAGAGAGAGAGAGAGAGAGAGAGAGAGAGAGAGAGAATTGAAAACTAGTGAAACCAAATCTGTGAAACCAGAGTTTGTTCTTTCAAAATATTGATGAAACCTGGTCAGGATAACAGAAAACATAAATTATCACTAAATAGTAAGCATGAAAAAACACCCTACATTGTTATGATTTGAATGTAAAATGTACCTGGCATTTGAGGAAAATTACACCAGCAGAAACTGGTAGCTTAGCCT
Organism: Rhizomys pruinosus; assembly: GCA_009823505.1. Classification (NCBI taxonomy): domain Eukaryota; kingdom Metazoa; phylum Chordata; class Mammalia; order Rodentia; family Spalacidae; genus Rhizomys; species Rhizomys pruinosus. Next base: position 1,242,002 of record VZQC01007984.1, read on the forward strand.
ATAAAGACCAGAGAGAATACAAAATGAAGGAGACTGTTGGGTGCCCAATATGTTACAGAAAGGAATAGGCTGATAAAAGTACTCATGTTTGTGTGGTTTCATAGAAAAGAATAAAAGCATTACTAAAAGAAGTTGAAACTTAAGAGTGAGGAGAGAATGCAGACCCTTTAGGACTCAAAGGAAAACTGTGACCAGAGAAGAGAACCATACAGGATTATCTCCAAGTTATGGAACCTGATGACCAAATTCAGGTTCTGCTTCTGGCTAAATGACACAAGTGCTTTGACCAGCAGGTCCTAGTCACTCCCTATTTTTGGATCTTTTGAATTGGCTTCTCTATACCTATTAATGTATGCTGACCCTACCAGCATATGTAGGAAATAGTAGGGTGGGTCACTGAACTTGTTTCTTTACTTTCACAGTTAAGAGTAATTGTTCCTCTAGAAGTAACAGCACCAAGTGTGGTGAGATTGGTCCTTACTCCCAGCACTGAGGAGGCAGAAGTAGACAAATATCTGTGGAATAGAGGCCAGCCTGGTTTACACAGTGAGTTCCAGGCTAGTTGGGACTACAGGCAACCCCTGCCTCAAAAAATAAGCAAACAAACAAATAAAAAGTACACTTAAACTGCACCCAGGAGCCTCAAGTGCATGCATGTAATTTCAACTATTTAAATTTTGAGTGCAACTGGCTAGTGGATTCTTTATCTCTCACAGGTTAGAAATTAGACTAGTTTTCAAGTAAAAAAAAAAAAGTAGAAGTTTATTACAGAAAAATACCACAGGCTACCTCAGATAGTATAACTGTGAATGAAGATAAAGTTTGTTTTATGGGGAATGATTGAATATTGATGCCTTTTCTCAGAAAGGTTTTGAATATCCGTGCTTTTTCTTGAGAAGAGAGAAGAATTTCCATGCACATGTGTCACTTTGCACACAGATCAAACTGTGCCTACACTTGTGTTATTGGTCCCACTTGGGTGGTGATCTCACTCTGCTAACAATAACGGAAGTACAATGAGCCTCAACGACAGTCCTGGTCTTCAACCTCTTTGCCTGTAGCTCCCTGATTTTCGGCTTGCTTATTGCACCAAGTGCAGCAGTTTGCTACTTTCCTGGTGGTTCTCTGACTCAGGATTTGGACCTTTGAGCTAATGAGATTTAGATGAGCTTCTGGATTTGAGCCAATATTATAATAGGGTGGAACCCTTGGAATCTTTGGGAGAGAGCGGATGAGTTGTGCTTTGGCAAGGACTTCAATCTTTAAGGACCAGATGGCATCCTGTGGCGGGCTGAACTGCATGATAGCCCCAAGAATCTCGACCTTTTTGGTACATGTTCTGCATAATCTCTGGTATCTTGAATGTGACAGATGTTATTCCAGTAGTTAGGTTAGGTTATAACGTTGTACTTAAAATAAAAAGACTATCTAGGTGAGTTTGATCAATTCACATGAGCATGTAAAAGAAGAGATTTTCCCAGCTGAGGAGTCCAGCTTTCAAAACAGGCTTTGGTATGATGCTGCTTGCTTGATGATTGAGCAGACTGTGTAAAAAGGAACAAGTCCAGCTTCTAAAGCTGAGATCAGCCCTACACCGACAATCAACAAGGAAACAAGGACTAGAGCACAAATAGCAGTGTAATGGAGTAGATTCTTCCAACAGTCCGAATGAATTCTGAAGGTTTTCTCTAGAGTCTCTAGTCGAAAATGCAATCTAGGTGAAACTTTACTTTTGACCCTGGAATACTCTAAGCAAAGAACTCAGGTATGTCATAATAAAGATAGGACCCACAGAATTATGAAATGGTTGTTGCTTTGACCAACTAAGTTGGTGAAACTTTGTTAAAACTCCTATAGAAAGTGACTATAGATCCCTAAAACTTCTCAGCAAATCAACTTCAGAAACAACTAAGAAGACTAACAACATGGCCAACTTTTTATTGTGATAAACACAAAAACCTAAAGCCAATGTCATGCTTAATAGCAAAATAGTACAACAGGGAGTGGTGGTGCATGCCTTTGATCCTAGCACTTGGGAGGTAGAGGCAGGTGGATCTCTGTGAGTTCAAGGCCAGCCTGGTCTGCATAGCAAGTCCCAGGACAGCCAGAGCTACAGGGAGACCCTGTCTCAAAAACACCAAAAAATAATAATATATATACATATATATATATCAAAATAGTGAGCATTATTCCATTAGAGTTAATAATCAGAAAAGGCTCAGCTCTTACTAATTACATTGAACAAATTATAAAAGCTCGTATCCATTGCATTAGCCAAATAAAATAAGTGAAAGGAACATGGATAACAAACAGAAGACTATACGGATATCATTATGGTTCATACAGAAAATTCTAAAGCATCAATTTTAAAAGTTATTAGAACTAAAAAAATGAATGTAGTATAGTTGTTGATACAAGTCACTATGCAAAAATAAGTTGTTTTCCTTTGTACAGAAATGAGGTAGAAAATGGACTTAAGTAAATAACTCCAAATAAAGCAATACAGAATATTAATTCTTAGAGAATATTCTTAGAGAAATATTTGCTAAATTATGGGTGTGTGAGAACTGTGCTCTTGGAAACTAGAGACCAGGTGAAATTTCCCCCATAAACATTGGCGTGCCAACTGGTATTTTCACCATGCAGATCCTTTTTAGGCAACCATATTGTTGAGATTTCATGGATGCAGCTTCTTGAAATATCTAGAAGACACTGTCTAGCAGCAGGCAACCTGGTTCTCTGGCTCTTACAGTATTTCTTTCTGACTCTTCTTCTGAGATGGTCCCTATTAGAGGAGTTGCATTGTACATATTATCAATTGGGGGTGAGCACCCCATGGGCATTTATTCTCTGAATTTTGACCAGTGGTAGATCTCTGTAATGGTATCTGTTATAAAAAGAAACTTCTTTCATGAGTGGAGACAGCTACAGCTACCTGTGAATATAAGAATAAGTATTTAGAATACAATTTGAAAGAGCTACAAGCAATCAGTGGTTGATGAGAGAGATTCCATTTTCTCCAGGGACAAGTCCTCTGGTACATTATCTGATGCTTAGTTGCTCAGCCCTAAACATGTATTCATATGAGCACCACTAAATGGACTCAGTAGGTTGTGTAAATATATACATATTTATAAATAAGTCTAACAATATAATTTAAAAAGAGGTCACAAAATCGAGAGAGAGTTGGGGGAGGATGTGGGAGGGGCTGAAGGGAAAAGGGAAGGGTAGAAATTATGTAACTACAGTGCTCATGTATGATATTCTTGAAAAAGTACAACAAATTTAGAAGAAGATTTCCATGGCCAATAGATAAAGATTTAATACCATAAATATGAAAAATAGCAACCATAAAGAAAAAAATGATGAATTGGACTTCATAAAATTATTTATTTTTTATTGTTATTAAACCTTTTCCAAAGGTCATACATCATTTCTTAATCGAATCTAGAGTTGCCTCTCTTTCCATGCCCCCCACCCCACCCAAGTTCCTGCACTCTGCCATACATGTCCTGCATCTTTTTCTGATTCTTTCCAGAGTTTTTTTTTCAATTCTTTTGTTGTTCTCTCCAACTTGTATTGCTATAGTATATATACATACATATACATAGTTATGTGTATACATAAATATATGCATACATACATACATACATGCACACACATATCACTTAAATTGGAGGAGATCTCATGTTTTCCTTAAGGAAATGCTCAAAGGTTCCTCCTTGGCAATCCCAAACAAACATCAATCCTGTACTTTTGCTCCACATTGGGGTCTTCCCCTCCCATGGTCCTCCAAATGAAAGTCCAGTAAGCATGCATTCTGTCTTGATCTCCTGGTCTCCATGATACAGCCCAGGTAGTCCAACAATGGCAGTCTATATTCTGACGAGGCTGACATCCCCTTAGCTGTTTAGTTCACAAGCTGGGTATCTTAGTAGTCGCCATCTGGACTTCATAAAATTATTAACATCTCCTTCTGATAGATAACACAAAGAAAATGAAAAACAAGCAATAATAGATTAGAAAAAACATTCTCAGTGCTCTTATCTTCTCTAGAGTCTCTAGTAAAAAAAATGCAATCCAGATGAATCTTTACTTTCAACCCTAAAATACTCTGAACAAAGAACTCAGGCATGTTATAGTAAACAGGACACATGAATAATGTGTTCATTCAATAAGATTGAATACAAAACATTGCTATAGTTCAATGATAAGAAGGAAAACCACACAACTTTAAATTGAACCAAAAATTTGAATTGATCCTTTACAAAATAAGATCCACAATTATCTAAGGAGTACCCCTCAAAGATACACAGCATCAATATTCATGGAAGAATGTAAATGGACACTAAACTGAGATGTGTTTACTCAATAGCAGAATGGCTGAAAGAAGATACAGATAATAGTGGGAGTTAAAACAAATGTCCCTAGTAATGATTTTTGATAATTATTACACAAATATTCACATTGGTCAAAACTTATCAAACTCTACTCTTCAAATGGATTGTTTTAGATGCAAGAGTAATGCAAATAAAATATATGATAACTATATATAGCATATGATATAATGTAATCAGTACATACAATCTAATTTAAAAAGCCTCATAGAGTTATTTTAGTGTGGGGAAAAACATCAAAGCATGCATTTGAATGTATTAACCTGACTTAGAATTGATCAAAGGTGGAAAGAAGAATGATAAGGAAATGGAAGAGGGAAAAATGCCAATGAGAAAATAGAATTATTTGTCAAAATATGTTACTGAACATGTGGAAAAATATATGTGCATTAAGAAATGCAATAAAATTGTACTCCTCATTACCAAGGGATGGTGGGGTTTACAGGCATCTTATCTTTCTGATACTTGAATATGGAGATGCATTATTTGCTTAATATTAAATAAAGGACTATTTCTCTGTGAGGAAAATGGACTTCAAGTATATTTTAGCAAATAGCAATATGAGATACATACAAATAAAGAAATAAAGTATCTGTGATAATTTAGATAACCAGGTAAAATTCAGGAGGACTGTGGAATTTACAGTGAAGGACGAGAGGCACTCTAACCAATAGGAGCAAGGTTAAACAACCAAATATTTAAAAATTAACAAAGGATATGAACAAAATTTCAGAAAAGTAAAACCCAATAGCAAATTATCACAAAAAACATGCTGTTATAGTATAATTAGAATAAATCCACAACATTATATTATTTTCTACTCTTGGACTGCAAAATTATATAAAGTCTTATAATTATAAGTGTTGAGGACATTGTACAATAATAATAACTCTCTTCAGGCATGGTGGTACATGCCTTTAATCTCAGCACTTGAGAGACAGAGGCAGGCCAATCTCTGTGAGTTCAAGGCCAGCCTGGCCTCACATAGTGAGGGCCCCAACTGGCGCTACAGGGAGACCCTGTCTTAAAAAGACTAAAAAATTTTTTAAAAACCTATTTCCAATAATAGTAACTCTCATATATGCCTGGAGCAAGATAGTTGAAGATATCTGATGGTTTTCAACATGCATTTCCTATTATCTAGTGTCATGAATCCACTCATTCCATGTACAGAAAGGTATCCACACAAATATTTATACAACCTTACTTGTAACAAAAGCAAATAGTCAACAATTGAAAAACTGATGGAATAGTAACTTACCTTGCAATCATCTATGTAAAAGTTGTATCAACATGTACAAATATAACAGAATTTAATGTGAATAAAAAAAGCAAGTGTCACATGCTTTCCCCATGGATGGAATCTAGGGCAGCAGAAAAAGGGCAGGAGTGTAAATAGCATATGGGAAGATCTAAGAGGAAGTGAGAATGCAAGAGTAACAAAAGTGCTGACTATCATCAAAGTATTCCATGCAAGGGGATGGAAATTGCATAATGAAATCTGACTTTATATAACTAATATGTGCAATAAAATATATTAGAAGAAACAATAAGGATGAGATGATTTATTTTAACAGACAGAACAATAATATATGGCTTAAGACATAAAATAACATAAAAACTTTCATGGAAAATTAAACCCTGTATCCTAGAGAAGGACGCAAGAATAAATAGTGGTAAGAACAGAGTATTAAGTACAAAGATTTCAGGCAGTGGTTTCTTTACAAAACTAAAAAGAACCAAACAAGTATGACAAAACAGTAGATGAAAAAGAAGCAGAGAAAGAGTAGCAGGGAGGGGAGGAGGAGGAAGAACAAAATAGATGGTATATTATATGATGATGATGATGATGATGATGATGATGAATAGATAGATAGAGAAGATAGATGATAGATAATAGACAAATGATAGATACATAGATGATAGAGACATCTAGATACAAGATAGATAGATTAGATAGATAGATAGATAGATAGATAGATAGATAGATAGATGATAGATAATAGATAGATACATAGATGATAGAGACAGCTAGATACAAGATAGATAGATTAGATAGATAGATGATAGATAGATAGATGACAGTAATAGACAGATATAGATACACAGAAGATAGATGATAGATAGATGATAGATAGATAGATAGATAGATAATAGACAGATGATAGATACTTAGAAAGATAGATAGATGATAGATAGATTGACATAAGATAGATAATAGACAGATGAGAGATAAATAGATGATAGAGACAACTAGATACATGATAGATAGATGATAGATAGATAGATATAGAAGATATAGATAGATAGATAGATAGAAAGATAGATACATACATACATCATACATAGAAGATATACATACATACATATATAGAAGATAGATAGATGATAGATGGATAGATAGATGATAGAAAGATAGATAATAGACAGATTATAGATACATAGATGATAGAGACAGTTAGATAGATGATAGAGAAGATATATATATATATATATATATATATATATATATATATTGCTTTTCATTCTGCTCATTTGTGGGTCAGAAATGATGTCACTATTTCTGAAGTTTTCCCATATCCCATTTCCAAAGAGCATATCTAAACTATTTTGATAAAACTTTAGAAGTGATATTTTTCACTTTGGTAAATTAATATTCAGAATGCAAAAATCCAGAGAAGGGAAATTGGTGAACTCAAATTGTTGACTGAGTAGAAACAATGTTATAACATTGAAATTTTGACAAAAATCGTAATATTATGATGCATCATTTGACACATGAAAGCATTTATAATGGATGCTTTTAAATGTCCTGTGGCAAATGTTGAATTATTTCCATGTGATTTGAATTATTATAATTTAAATGAATCAAAAGTATAACTGTTAAGTGATTGGAGGAGGCATTCTTGTGTGGGCATATAAAATAGAGTAGAAAATATACACTTTGAATTTATTACATTTCTAAACCAATTCCCACATCACCACATGAAACTAGCATGCAATAATTGGTGGGCAGTCGGCAAAGAAGAATGAAAAAACATGATCTGGATATTTCACATAGTAGAATTCTGAATAATCAGCAAATCAGTTGCCTGTGATAGTCTTCCTATAAGTAACATTCTTAGATTCATGTTGCTAGAAAGAGAAGCAGAATGTCTCATTTGCAAAAATGAGATGCTCTTTCAAAACATGTGGAAATTTCCAAATTAGGTGGAGATTACATAGTATCCTTCTAGAATGTTCAGTGTTTTATCCAGGGTACAACAGTGTGAAAGAGGTGATCTGATGATGCCCTTAAGGAAAGATACTCAGAGCAAATTATTCATGGATACCACCTGCTGGTAGATGTGCAGTGTTGCTACACAGAGGCTAGAAGAGCACACTCAAGAGAGAATGATGCTATTTGGAAATGGGTGAGTAAAGGTGAGTGGAATTGGAGCAAGCTGGTGACACTGCATATGCTCAAGAACTTTTCTAACCAAGTTTTGAGTTAGACTGTGAGATGTCTGCAGAAGGTACAACATGAAGCAGAGGGCCATGAACATAAAAGGACAAAAATGGCCCAATGATGGAGAATAAAGATTGCATGGTATCGGTCCTTGGACAGAACTTCAAATTAAGTATCACCCACCAAGGGTTCAGGAACCATTGCAGAAGAGGTGGTGGAAAGAACAAAGGGAGAAAGTGCAAGACCATATGGAAAGAGTCATACAGGCTCCTGGGACCCTGTTCATATACACTTACAGAAATGGTGACAGCATGCACAAGAGCCATGTAAACTCACACAGACAAAAATTCAACATAGAACTGTGGAAATGAGTAGCAGGCCCCAATCTTAGCCCAAGAACTATTGGGTAGCCAATTACTGCTGGAAGAGGAAGATCTGTTCTTCTTTAAGGGAATCAGATAAGTTGACTAGACCCCAGTGGATGAACTTAAACTGACAGACATCTGGGGACACTAGCTTGACTTGATAGCCTTAACACAAATGAAATCCAGCTGTAGGGGGCTATGGGAGAGTGCCTATGGGGAAGGGGGTATAATGGTTATCTATACAAAGTACACAGAAATTCAATAAAAATATACAAAAAAATCAAAATATCTAGGTTCAAACTTTATTCCTAACTTTATTCCTTAACTCTAGGCTTATCCAACTTTGTATACTTCAATTTCCTTCTTATAGAATAAAGATATGAATATTTACAGACTTGCTGCAAGAAAGATAAGGTAGGTGTTATGCCCAGTACACAGGGGACAATAAAAGCCATGAGAGCCATTAAATGACTCTTGTCATTATGATTGTAATTGGTAGACACACCACTATCCATCCAGTTCTAAATTCTCCTTTCTTTGTTTTTTGCTCCCTCACTACACACCGAAGCCTGAATATCAAGTTCTAGAAAGACTCCTCCCCTTGCAGTCTACTCCACTAAACTAATGACACTATTTCTCTGTCTACACAGTGAATAAAATCCTTAGAAAAGTGCATATAGAAATATATTTTCTTGTGTTTGTGACTTGTCTCATGTTAAATATGTCTTTATTCACATTGCTATTAAACTGAGTCTGTTTATCTTAGCAAGTTTCCATATAAATTCTTGTCTCCTATGTTATTCCATTAATTGAAGCAAAATAATTCCCTGGTCTCAACTAAGTAACAGTATAAATGATTCATTCTCTCTCTCTCTCTCTCTCTCTCTCTCTCTCTCTCTCTCTCTCTCTCTCTCTCTCTCTATATATATATTTTTTTTCCTCTCCTATACCCAGGAGAGAAAAATGTTCCTCCAGACTCAATTGGCATAAAGTAAGAATAAGTTCCACCACAATGCAAGGTATTCATGTACAATTAACATTGTCTCATGCACTGGCATGCTGTCAACAGTGATGCCAAAGTATGCTTATTTTATAATCATTCTCTTAGTATAAAAAATTTTATGCTCATAATTTAGACAAGAAACAAGAGAGGGTCTTCAATAATTCCTTGCATTGCACACAAGTAGATAGATGTGCTGGATAGCTTTAGTGTCAACTTGACACACCTGGGTTGAGGAAGCCTCAATTGGGGAATTGGCTCCATTGGATTGGCCTGTGGCCACATCTGTGGAGTATTGTCTTGATGGTCAAGCAGTGTGGAATGGCCTAGCCCACAATGAGTGGTGCCACCCTGGGCAGTGGTTGTGTATGGTATAAGAAGGCAGGCTGGGCATGAGCCAGAGGAGCAAGCCAGTGGAACAGCATTCCTCCATGGCCTGTGCTTCAGCTCCTGCCTCCAGATTCCTGCTCTGAGTTCCTGTCTTGGGCTCCCTAAGTGATGAACTGTGACCCAGGAAAAGTAAGCTGAATAAACCCTTTCCTCCCCAAGTTGGTGTCTGTCAGAGTGTTTTGTCACAGCAATGGGAGACAAACTAGGACAATAGACTTAAATCCACACAGAATAAATCCAAAGTACTTTTACAGTTATAATACCTCTTAAAGACAGAAGAAAATGTAGATCATGAATTGACATACCATCCAAACATCTGTGTCTATACCAAAGTAACCTACCATAACAATAGTACTGTTTAAATACCCATGATATCTAATTGTGTGCTCTTCATTAGTAGGATCGAAAGGCTTATATATTATACTGTTTAAATACCTAAATATCTAATTGCATGTGCTTCATTAGTAGGATCAAAGGTTAAGCCTGGACAAGCTGGCAAGCCCATGAAAGAAAACAGCCAGAACTGACTAGAGACCAAAACATCAGCTCCAGAGAAGTAGAGTGTTTTGCTTCTCATCCACCCGTGCCCCTTTTTAAGCCTAGGGAACAATCTGCAGAAGAGGGGGCGTGGTAGAATGTAAGGGCTTCGATTGGGGTTAATGGTGAACTATCAACAATATAGACTGGACACTCATTTGATCAACTTGATTGAACATACAAGCCCCCCTTCAGGATGGTGGGACCAGGGCTTGTGGTTTTGGGCACAACTGCTTGCAAATTGGTTTTACATGAAGGAAGCTTGTACTCAATTATCACCTATGTTAAAAAAATGAAACAAACAAAACAAAAAGCAGAGAAAGATGCAGAAACTTACGGCAGAATGCACGATCTGCGATGGGTAGGGGTGGGGTGGGGGGGAAGGGGATATATGCCTGAACTGAATTGGAAATGAGTATGAAATCACAAAGCCATCAATAAAAATAAATTAAAAAAGAGAAATGAGAAATGCAAAAAAAAAAAAAGAATGATTAAAAATACTTGATGTCCAGGGTAGCTGTGAAATGCCACATTTATGATAAGAGGTTCAAGTGCATTGACCTAGCCCACAGGATCCTGATACAATGATATCACTAAATGAACTATAGGTGATAGAGAGCTTGCAACCGAAATAAAACTTTAAGACTAAAATCCCCTCAGTCTCTGTCATGTCAACTATACTCAAATCCCATTTTGTATTGAAGATCTCATGAATTCTAAGAAAAAAAAGGGCTGAATAGTAATTGTCAATGAAAATCTCTTGCTCAATGTTATTCTGTACCTAAAACTTCAAAATCCATTGAAGAACATTAGAATTTTCACCTTTACTCCTTGAGAATATTTAACAGGTATTCAATTCTGAACCATATAAAAGGGAAATACTGTGTGTACACATGAAAAGTTCAGCCACTTGATTATGGGACCTATGCCATAAACAGGACTTAATAGAATCATTTCATCATTAAAAGAGGTCATCATGTGCTGTAGGGATAGTGCAGCCGTTAAAGGCTGAGGCTAAGAACCGCAAAAAAAAAAAAAAAGAGGCCATCACACCAATTCCTGGACTGTTAGTTCAGAGATAAGAAATTTCATAAGTGGAATCAATCACTTAGCAAGGTTATGGCTGCAACCACATTTTCACAATTGCTCAAAACTTCCATTGGTAGTAATTATTTGTGATTTACCATTATATAGGCAACCACCCATGAAGAGTCAAGAAAGTGAAGTACAGACTCTTTACCAAGAGTAAAACTACCTTGACAGAACATTCCATCTAATATTAAATTCAACAAGTCCAGCATTTGCCAAAATAAGTCTCATCTTCTGGTTTTAAGGAATCTTGACTATAACATGTTGGTAAAGGCCAAGGGTTATGACATGTTAGTGACTGAAAGGAGGCGTGTCTTCTAATCTACTTCAACAATCTGGCTTATAAAATGTAAGCCAATTCTTTCAATTGGCAATTAGCCTACACATATTATATATTTTTTCCACAAAAATGTTCCTTATAAGTTTGTCTCAGTGGAACTGTTTGTCCTTCAAGATTATGAGAGATTTTTCTTTTTAAATGGAAAGTTTTGCAGAAAAGGGATTTACTTATCATGATGGATTGATTCAAAAGGCTTAAACCAGTGGGAATCAGTGTCCACCAGAATGAAACATGACATGGTTTTCAAGAGACTGTTCAGAGTAGTTGTAGTAGGCAGAGAGGGAAGGAAGGAGGGCATCAGGGAGTACTTCAACCAAATTTATTCAAAGTGCCAATACCTCCGGAGCTAGAAACATGATTTTCTTTCACTTTATAAACTGTGTTTGCCAATCAAGGCTGTTTCCTTGGTGATACATGGTATGAGTTCAGTAGCAACTAGAGCTTTTCAATAAATAATTTATCCTTTGTAATGTCTGTAAAATATTTCAGGTGAATATTTCAATAATAACACAAATAATGCAAACATGGATATGATAAGAACTGGAATACTGAATTCTAATGCTTTAAGGAAGAGGCTTTGGCTGGGCCTTAGATCCACCAAGGGACGTCTGAGTATGTCTTAGCCATTTGTTTTACTTTATTGAAACCCATTAGAAGTGATGTCCAGGGGAAGTACAACTTGGGGAACTTGAGCAGTTGCATCCTGTGATTACTGTAGTAGAAATTTAAAAACTGTTGATACCTGAGATATAGAGGATCAGAGACAAACATCCTCAAGGAATAGACACCTTCTCATCCATGCTAGAATATCCACTGGATCAATCTCGCATAGGTTTTGTGCAGGCAACCATAGTTGCTGAGTGTTCATGACAATAGCAGTACTATCAGATCCAGAAGAAACTGAGAATGCCTAGAAAGCATTTACGGACAAAGATCCTTGTGTCCTACACATGCAGAGATATATTGCTTTTTATACATCTTATTTACTTTTATTTGTCTCACTTGAAATCAATATAACTGAATATAGGGATTTTTCCAATAGTTACACTTCATTATTCTATGGGAGTTATCACATAGTGGCCTAAGTGAATGGGAACCCTGTAATAATATAGCCCACAGAACATACAGCTGTACAAGGCAGGTTTAACACACACATAACCAATCTTGTCCTTAGGAAGTGGGGGTAGAAATTCTGAAAGGATAATGTGATAATGTCGCTAATTTTTCTTTTGTATATATTAGAGATATACTCTTTCTCTGTACTAATTCATGAGTGAAAACCAAAAATGATTGAAGAAAAATTGTTAGTAATAAGTCAAATTCTCTTAACATGAATTCTCTTAATGTGAATTTCTCTAGGAGTGGTTTGAGGAAACTGTTGGAAATGGTGGCAAAGAGGTCCCTTCCTTAAAGACAGACAAAACCTTTGAGCCTGTAAAATACCCATCTCTCTGTTCTGACTTATTACAAAGACCTGGAAGAGTTCCATTGCTGCTGTTTTGTTTTCTGTGTACCATATTAGATCCATAAACATATGCTTTAAATGTTAATTATATGGTTTAGAATTAAATATATGGGCAAAACTTTGTGAAGTTGTTTCAAATTATCTTTAAACATTGTTTTATTTATTTATTTATTTTGGTCTTTTTGAGACAGGGTCTCCCTGTAGTCCCAGGTGTCCTGGAACTCACTCTGTAGACCAGGCTGGCCTTGAACTCACAAAGATCCACCTGCCTCTGCCTCCCAAGTGCTAGGGTTAAAGGCGTGCACCACCATGCCCAGCTAAACATTGTTTTAAAATACAGACTCCTCTTTTTCTTTTTGTGAGATGGCTTTAGTTATTAACTAAGGGTAAGAATTTGTGATTTTTTTTTTCTTTCTAGCTACCAATGGTATCTATTGATTTAGACTTTCTGACTGACCCGACTTAATATAGAGTCACTATTTTCATAGGTTCCCACAGTGTTTGCATTCTCCAAGAAAGATATAAGCAACTTAAAACTATCTTCACCTTCAGAAAAGTGAACTTTATTAAAAGAAACTAACAAAATACAAATCGTAGAGAAATAGCACATAGTAGTAAGCACATTTTTTCTTTTCTTTTTTTTTTTTGAGTCATTTTTGCAGGGCAGATGCCAAAGTAAAGATTTTGCTGTGTTAGGCAAGTTCTCTACCCGGAGATATATTCCAAGCCTTGAAATTACTTTGTAATTTAGCACTTATATAGATCAATAGAAAAGAAGTACAATAGTGTCATACAATGGCAAATTGATTTCAATTTTGTCATTATTTCACAATCTATATTTTTGCATTTCTGTGCATTAAAACAACTTTTTCTTTATAAATATTTTATTCTTGTTTTGTAGAGTATTCTGTAAATAACAACTATGTCATCATAGTTGATTGTGCTGTTTAAGTCTTCAACAACTTTGGTGGATTATCTGCCTGGAAAGTCTATGAATTTCTAAGAGAAGATTGTTGAATTTCCTAGCTATAATGTAGTCTTTTTTTCAAAAGTACTAAATTTATTCAGAAATACTTATATTAGACTTCTATTTAGTAGAGATGTCATGACCAAAAATTGCCTATACATTTTTCTGGAAATGTATAATTTAAAAATTAAAAATCATTTTTTTAACTTTTGTGATGCAGAAGTTTACTGTTTGGGTAAGTTATTTGAGTAAGTCTTTTTTGTTGTTCCCTTTAATTTTTTTTTTCTTCAAAAAGTTCTGGGATCGCCATCTCCATCTCAGTGTCTTGAGTGCTGGGATCACCAGCTCCATCTTAGAATCTTGAGTTCTGGAATCACAGGCTCCTTCTCCATGTCTTGAGTCCTGGGATCACAGGCTTCATCTCAAGCTCTTGAGTGCTAGGATCCCAAGCTTCATCAGCATCTTGAGTCCTGGGATCATGGGTTTCATCTCAGCGTCTTGAGTGCTGGGATCCTGGACTCCATCTCAGAATCTTGAGTCTTGGGTTCATGGGCTCCATCTTGGCATCTTGAGTGCTGGGATCACCAGCTCCATCTTGGTGTCTTAATATTTTATCATATTTATTTAGAAACTGGCCTTGCTGCTTCACAATTAGAAAAATTTGTGTAGTAATATCTTTAAATTTCTTCTTTCCCAGTTATAAATAGCCTTTTTATAAAGTAAAAATAGTAGAAATCTCTATATTTCACATAGTTCATTGTGATGAACTGACTTGTATAAATTTTGAGCCAAAAGAAATATCAAATTCCTATAGTAGGGAGGAAATTTCAAGATCAGGAGCCCAAGAGTTTGTAAAAATGTAAGTCTATATATGTATAATTCTGTAACACACCCATATTGTATGAAAATTGTTCAATGTTTTTCAGAGAACAAAGTTTACTTTGTATTTTGTGCTAAGCATTGAGTGTTAATAGTTGGACCCAGACAGGTAGTAAAGCTATAACTTACAAAATTGCAAATGGAGCTGACTTACCGAACTTTAACTTTTACATTCTGTTCCATAGGCACGTTGTCCTTCTATGTATAAGTTATCCTTTACTATTTCATTACTAATATTTCTATTATTATAAGATTGAGAAGGTTCTTACTTACTTTGGATCTTTTCTACCACTAAGACTAAGTAATAACTTAGGGAACATTCTTCTTCATTATCTAATTAATCACAGCTCATTTTATTGGCTAAGTAGCCTTGAAAGAAAGTTTTATAATGTGTCCAGGATTCAATAATTGCTGAATAAGTACACCTTTATCTAAAAGAAAAATAAGGAAATTCTGCAGTGAGCATGTTGAACAAAATTTTAACAGAAAACATGATGTTTTATTTAAGCATTTTCAAAATATAAAAAGATGCAGGGCATCCTTGAAAGTGAGTTTTTATTTTTTTTATGTTTTTATTTCTGTGTATGAATGTACTTTCTGCATGTAGGTTTGTGCACCCGTGTCGTGCAATGCTGCAGGGGTCAGGAGAGGGCATCGGATTCCCTTGGAACTGGAGTTAAAGATGGTTCTCAGCCGCCATGTGGGTGCTGGGAATCGAACCCGGGTCCTCTGCAAGAGCAGTCGGCACTCTTAACTGCTAGGCCATCTCTCCAGCCCCGAAAGTGAGTTTTTAAAATTAACCTAAAAATTTTCTTGTCAAGGGAACTTGTGCACACTGCTAAAAATGAAAACCCTCTGTTTTGATAAGGTTTAATGATTGTGATATTTGGGAAACATGAACAACTTTCATACAGATATATTGTGTTATGGGCATTTAATATTTTTCACTTGGAGGCAGGGTGAGGGATTTGTGACTCTGATAAATTACATTAGATTATCACATAAGTCCTTCTTTAAAGTAAATTAACTAAGCATAAATAAATCCTACTTTGTTTTGAATGTACTTTGTGGTTTTGACTGTTTAAATTATATGTAACACATTGCATCACATAGAAAAGTCCAAATAAGAAAAATAGTCTATCACAATCTCACTAGAAATCTCCATGTATTCATCTCTGCCACTTCCAGAATGGGCCCACTTTTACTTTAGGAAGCTGTCACAGAGCCGTGAGCATTCCTGTCTCCATGGCAGGAAGACAGGGAAGACATTTTCATCAAACAGAACTCTTTGTTTCATTCATTTAACCTCCATAGCCATCGTTTTCTTGATCTTACTGTTACTTAGAGAAATGTACACTGCATGACTGAAATTTTCTCCACAGTGGTCTTTGCCTCTGGTTAACATCCACTTTCCCTTTTCAATAATTTTGCATTTTTCCTAGCCATGTATTTTACATCTTAAATTTTGAACAAGTTCAACTGTAACTCTATTTGTATAAAATTCAAATTATAGACAAAAATATTCCCCCATTTCTGCTCAGGGAAGATTTAAGCCCAGCAGTTTGTCACTAAAAAAAGTACATTTTTTTTCATGGCATCTAATTCTGTTTCTGAAGAATAGAAAACTGAAGCTCATGGGATACCAAGCAGTACATATCATCAAGCATGTGTCCATTAAATTTCATGGATTAATTTTTTCTAATATTCACAAAAATGTAGTGACATATATAATGTAGTGATATAATGTAGTGAGATATATATAATGTAGTGATAAATATATAATGTAGATATAATGTAGTGATATATATAATGTAGTGATACATATAATGTAGTGATATATGTAATGTAGTGATATATATATAATGTAGATATAATGTAGTGATACATATAATGTAGTGATATATGTAATGTAGTGATATATGTAATGTAGTGATATATATATAATGTAGTGATATATATATAATGTGGTAATATATATATATATATATGCTGTTACTAATTCATTCTACCATAAAAATAGTGAAGCAGAGAAAGGTGCAATAATTTTCTCAACTCAAGATTAGAATTTTCTTCAAATCTTAAATAAGAACAAGATATTACATTTCAATTATTTTATATTTAAAAAATGATATTGAGTACTTTAAATTTAACTTTAGAAGTATTTAATAGAAGATCAAGCAGAATGCAAAAGCTTTGAAAAGTTTTTACTTGTATTCCTAGCACACTGCACAGGAGTGAGAAGTCCATACAGAAGTCAGAAGAGAAATCAGAAACCCAGTTGTAATCCTCACATTGACTATAAATAGCTGTTTCTTTAGATATGCCACTTTCTTTTTAAATTAATTTCCTCATCTGGGAAGAATTTCCTAACAGAAACACAGGTTTTCCTCTAATTCACTGTTACAACAGCATTTAATATGAGAACTAACTTCCCAGTATATGCTAAATTTTTCTTAATTTTCCTGGTGCAAAAATTCAAGTACAAATGAAAGTAATTATATTCTGCCATGATACCTTTTTGAACTTGAACTATCAAATAAAAAAATGATGTACTTTTTAAAGGCATGAGTCTACAATTGTGTATGTTTTTGAGAGATTCTAAGTTCTTCTGTCACCAAATTTCACAAAGAAGTCTTGACTTTTAACTAGGAAAAATGTCAGGAGTATTTTGTTCATGAAACCATAATTTGCTATGTTGCCAAATTATATCAACATATTAAGCACTGAGCAATGTGAATAGACAGATGTTCCATCATTTGCATTCTTAAAAAAATAATTACCAAAACACAGAAAAATACAGTGACCTTCTCTAACATAGGAAAGTAAGAATATGATCCAAGACATGGAAATCTAAGGCAGATTTTCCTACAGTAAAAACAGAACTGATTCTTTGAAGTAGAGTAATGAGACCAGGCAAAAACAGATCAGCTTGAAGTGATTCTATGTCATGACTTAGAGTTTACAGGAATTTTTTTAAACAAAAGTTTGCTACTGAGAAAAAAATTACTCTTGAGGAAGCACACTTCAAATCAGTCACAGCTTGTCCTCAATTATTCACAGTATCATTTTGCATTTCAATGTTAGTAATTGCATTTAGGAATAGTATTCTGTCCTAATTTTCTTCGTTTGTAATAGTTCTATCTTTTTTATTGCTAAGTCTCCTTTTCTTTGTGCTTTATGAAAACAATTCTGAAAGCAGAAACATAAGTTTCATGGTATGCTTCTAAAAGCCATTCTATAACCCCATTTAAGATACAGTAAATAATCCTGGATGGGACAACTTAATTTTTTCAAATAGTTTATAGTAAGATGAAAGCATAGGAGGAGAAGATAGTGGTGAGATATGATAACACAACTTGGGCTCTGCTCTTTTACAATATTATCTCTAGGAAAAATGTTGGCCACAGTTTAATGCATCTATATCTATGCTACTGAAAAACCATGCACTTGATGTTTGGGATCATCAGGAAAATCATGAAACTTGGGAATAATGAAGAAAGTATACAGTGGTTTTAAAAATGTTAGTCACCCAAGTGTACTATTACTTGACAGGATAAGGTACGAGGATTACTTAAGCTTGGGACCAGCCTGAACTGTATAGTAAGACCCTCTCTCAAAAAAACAAACAAACAAACAAACAAACAAAAAAAACACCAAAATACCATAACAAAACAAAGATCAAGACTGAAACAATGTGAGATAAATAATGATGAAAGTCACCATCCTCATTTCCTCCTCTCCCCAAAACAATGGAATCTCGATGTTGATACCTGAACCATTAGAATATAGAAAGAGGTATATAATTCCTACCATAGAAAATAGAACCCGTTTCTACTTTTCTTTAAGTTTGTACTAAAAGATTTTATTTTGGATGGAATGCATACCTCAGTGAATCCACGTCCCACATCAGTAATCATTCATCTATCAGATAACATGATTTACATAGAGATGAGTTTCATGTGAAAACTGATGTTGGTTTATTGCTAGAAATAGATAATTTGGAGCAGACTCCAACTAGGCAAAGGAGCCAGTCATGATGAAAGGGATTCATTAATGCCCCCCAACAGTGCCTGGCATGCTTAGTAATTCTAAGAAACTCTTCATACTTTAAAACAGCAAAAGCAGGGTAGCCACAGAAGAATGAGATGTATTTTGAAATTATTTCAGAAGAGAAAATTTCTTTTATGTATTCACAATAAAAAGTTCTCTAGAATTTTTTAAAGCTCTACATTAGATAAAAGTAGGTCATGTGATTGCAAGGGAACTATGATTACAAAAGCAGTTTCTTAGTGAACTTTGATAAAATCTCATTTGAGAAAATACCTAGAACTTTTTATTTGGCCTTCCATAATTCCTAATCACTTTTAGAAGACAGTGTGCTTTGTTTTTGTTGTTGTTGTTGTTTTTGTTTTGTTTTGTTTTAAGAATTTTGAAAACAATTAAATTTAATTCATTTGTCACAACTCATAAGAATTCAAATAAGCAAAATTGAGCACCAAATTTCAATGCCACAGTTAATGGTCTAGGTACATTTAAAATATGTCTCAGCAGACATCAACATAAGACATAGACATGTACCTTCAACTATAAATAGAACATGTAACAAATGGAGGAAATTACTTGGGCAGTAAAAAAAAAAAAAACAACTTTATGTAAGTTTTTAAGCCAGAGTCTCTGAATATGAACTTTTTCAATTTGGCTGTTCTGGTTGGCCAGCACAATGGCAGGCCTCTTTTTTTTCTTTTTTTAATTACTTTATTTTTTTTTCATTTTTTAACAAGAAGCAATAATTTATGAGTACAAGCATCCTTCATGTAAAACCAATTTGCAAGCAGTTGTGCACAAACTCACACAGCCCATGGGTCCCACCATCCAGCTGGGGGGGGAGCTTGTAAGTTCAATCAAGTTGATCAGATGAGTGTCCAGACTATATTGTTGTAGTTTTACCATTCACCCCAATCACAGCCCTTACATTCTATCACACCCCCTCTTCCACAGATTGTTCCCTAGGCTTAGAAAAGGGGCACAGGTGGACGGGAAGCAAAGCAATCTACTTTCTCTGGAGCTGTTGTCTTGGACTCTGGTCAGTTCTGGCTGTTTCCTTTCATGGGCTGACAGTTTGTCCAGGAATATAATCTTTCAATCCTACTAATGAAGCACAAGCAATTAGATATATAGATATTTAAAGAGTACTAATTGTTATGGTAGGTTACTTTGTTACAGACACAGATGTTTGGATGGTATGTTAATCCATGAATTACATTTTTTCTGTAAAATATGACAGGGTCTTACTGTGGCTTATAACATCTCCTAACCACCAGAGGATGTAAGCTTGTGGCATCAGCTATGGGTTATTCCTCCAAGGAGAGAGCTAATAGCCAATTAGATTTGGGATATACAGGCATATGGCTGTCTCTGCTACACAGTATTTCCAGGCAGGTGAGGTGTAGCTGGTGCTGACGGAGGAGTCTTGCTTGATCAAGGAGACCTATATTTGCTTTATTGGTTTAGTGGCCTTTGGTAACACTCTCTGGTATTCCAGAGACTAACTGTACACTTGCAAATGTGGTCTCTATGCATCTTTCCCATGCTTACATCAGGTTTTGGACAGCAGGGCCTTATCGCCTCTCTTCTTGCAGGTATCCCAGTTTACAGGAAAGAAGCCTTTACCTTTTGGGGGGGCTTGAATCCCTTGGCCAACATCTCCTTGGTAGAATAATCCATTGCTGATACCAGAGCTCTCCTGTATTAATATATTTTGCTTAAGTGCATATCTTAAGGAGACTTTAGTATTATATTTGGATCTGAATAGAGAATAATCCTTTTCAGAGTTCCTATGTCTATTAGTCAATTAGAGAAGGCAGTTTTATAGAGACAGTTTTATAGAGGTAAGAGATTACCTCTATAGCAGTTGGCTCCAATTTACAGTTAGAGAACAACATCATCATCATCATATTTCTCCGTATTCTATGGGGGTGGAGGTAAGAAAGTCTCTCATATTAAAACCTTGTGGCACCTAGAAGGTAAGTTTCATTAGAACTCATTATAAATAGTTGTTAAAAGTAGGATTCACTGAGGAGTTTGATGTCTGTAGCAATCTGAGGCTTTTCTTCCTTTCAATGTTCAGACGGGCCAACCTTTCTGCTGGCAGTTCCTGATACATCCTACACAATGAAAAGCTGCATCTTTTCTTTCTCAGCCGTTAAGTTGGTGACATTTTGACCTGTTGGAACATACAATCTTTTCCCATAGTTAGTTTTAAGATTTGAATTGCAAGGCTTTTGACAAAAAGGTTTCGTATCTATCTGTATCTCCCTCTTTTATTTTAGGTTATTTTTTTTGACCCTCGAATCTCAAAAAAGGCAGTTGTATTACACATACCTATAGGCTGGAATCAAGGCGCAGATTTCATCAAATTCACCCATGCTGTTTTGGGTGACGGTATGTGGTTAACTTGGGAAGCAAACTTAATTTTTTAAGTTAAATCATCCTACAGGTAAAAGAGAATGCTACAAGGTGATACTGTAAAACAGAAAAATTATAGAGAACATTTGTATGTGCCAATGACAAAGTTATTGCCATGGAGATTTTAAGTAAAACAGATGTGGACAACAACAATTTATATTTCCAATTAACTCAGATGCATTACTGTTTTTATCAGAACCTTTAAACCAATGTTGTTTATATACACATATTTACTTTTATTAAGTCCTAAAACACCATGTAACCTGTAGACAGAGTCTGGGCAAAATTGGATACTTGTTAACTCACGTCAATTAAATATGTATTTATCGAATAACACCTATGTTCCCTCTCCTGCTCTCCTGCCCTCCCCTACCCTTCCGATTCACCATTTCAGTCAGTTTTTTGAAGCAGTCTTTCTGTTGTTGTTTCTTTTAATATGCATCCCTCTCCACAAGAAATATTTATAACTGGTATTGGCGCTAGCATCCACAATGAGGGATACCATTCGTCGTTTTGTTTTTCTGGGCTGTGTTACTTAATATAATGCCTTCTAGCTCCATCCATTTACCTGCAAAGTTCATGATGATTTGTCTTTCTTTTTTTTATTTTTTTTTTTATTTTATTTTTTATTTTATGTGTAATGAATGTATTGTCTGCATACAGTCGGCGCACCCGTGTCGTGCGATGCCGCGGAGGTCAGAAGACGGTCTCGGATTCCCCTGGAACTGGAGTTCTCCTGGAACCGGAGTCACAGACGGTTCTCAGCCGCCATGTGGGTGCTGGGGATCGAACCCGGGTCCTCTGCAAGAGGCGTCGTCGCTCTTAACCGCTAGGCCATCTCCAGCCCCTGATGTTGTCTTTTTTACTGCTACATAGAACTCCATGTGTACATGTACCACATTTTCTTATCACCATCGTCAGTTGAGGGCATTTGGTTGGTTCCAGCTTTTTGCTTATTGTGAACAGAGCTGCAATAAATATAGCTGTGCATGTATTTCTGCAGTAAGATGAGTCTTGTGGGTATATGCCCAGGAGTGGTATGACTGGGTCAAATGGCAAGCTCATTTTGCTTGTGTGTGGTCCCTAACAACCCATGATATAATCAATAGACCTGGAGAAGACCGAGTTGTGCATATTCTGAGGTAATGGCATATTTTCTTATTCTTTTCTTGTTAACTTTGTAAAAACTCTTTTTTTGTACTACTTTGTCTACAAATAGTAAATTAATATGTACAGCTTTATTTATATATATTTATGTAGCTTTCTACAATGATAGCAAATTTCTAGTGTTGAATCATTGAACTTTTATAAAACAATAGATGGCTCCGTGGTTAAGAGTGCCGACTAGCACTTGGGAGGCAGAGGCAGGCGGATCTTTGTGAGTTCAAGGCCAGCCTGGTCTACAGAGTGAGTTCTAGGACAGCTGAGGCTACAGGGAGACCCTGTCTCGAAAAGACAAAGGACCCGGATTCAATTCCCAGCATCCACATGGCGGCTAAGAACTGTCTTTAACTCCAGTTCCAGGGGAATCCAGCACCTTCTTCTGACCTCTGCGGTGCACCAACCTACTGCAGACAGTACACTCATACACATAAAAAAATAATAAAATAATAAAAAATAAAACAGAACATTTATGGAAGCATAGTGTTATAAATGGCTGTTTTTCCACCCTTTTCCACTAAGTCTCAATTTAAAAACTTTTGTTGGGGGGAATTTTATTGCTACTTTATGTCTTTGAACAATTTGCCTGGATGCACATAAGTGTACGTCTGCACACCATGTTTGTGGGGGCCAAAAGTGGACACTGGCTCCTCTGGAACTAGAGTCAGTGGTGATTTAAGCGGCAGGGCGCAGTGTTAGGGGGTAAGTACAGTACAAAGCGCGACGAGTCGGAATCTAGAAACGAGAGAGCAGGGTGAAGAGGACATCTTGAGCCTCGGGGGACGTTAAAATCGGTCAAAGTGATAGTGTTTTGTGTGTAGATTCAATGTTATCTATCGCGTGCTGTCTAATCAGAGAGCAAGTGGGTCTCAATTTAACACACAGGTAGGTAGCCCCCGCTGTCCTGGAACTTGCTCTGTAGACCAGGCTGGCCTTGATCTCACAAAGATCCACCTGCCCCTGCTTCCCAAGTGCTAGGATTAAAGGCATGCGCCACCATGCCCGGCTTAAATCTCAATTTTTAAAAAAATATACTTTTCACCATATCCCAGTAAAATAACTAAATTTAATATTATATTAAAACTCAAATAAAGACTACTATTGTATGATAAAAGCTGATATCTCTACTCTGTTATAGTTTAGTCTCTGCTAATGATATGGTTTTTATTTTAATTTATATTACTTGACTAGATTCATTTAGTTGATATAAGAAACTTGTAGACTGTATTCTTCAATTTAGGAAACACTGTTGCCATGAATCTCAAAATACTGATTCAAATAAGGAGAGAGCCAAGAAAGAAGATTCCTCTCCAAAATGAAAATGTCCTCTTTCTTCCGGGATAACCCACTAAGCCAGGCAAAGTAGGTAACTGTGTCAGACACAAAGACATATGCAACTAAATGCCTTTAAATATACCTAAAACTTGAGGGCAGAAGTCCAGCACTTCATGATAGTGTGTGAATCTCTATTACTGTACTTCAGCTCATGGGCAGTTCCCTTACTGCTTTCTGAGATATGGTTATGGATTAAATATAGAGGGGCTGAAGGAGTAATTATCTTTTTGCCTAGAATAAGGTCTTTGGGGAGAACACGAGGCCATCTTAAAGGTTGCGAGACGCCAGTGTGAATGTGACATTGTGACATTATTACGCACCTGGTGATATCAATATCAGTGTCAGCTAGAATGGGTGTCAGTGTAGATGGCTGACAGAGGCAGGAGCTCACACAATGGTCCCATGGTACATAAGCTGACCGGAAGTACTATCTTTATGCAAAAAGCATGTGAAACCTACTGTCTAAATTGATATGTGTCTATGTCTGTATATGTGTTCTGCTATCTTCTTGTATAATAAATTCTCAAACATGTTTTCTTGTTTTGTAATTATATATATACACACACACACACACACACATATATATATATATATATATTCTTTCTAATTACAAATTTAAATTGTACAGTCCTGAATCCCATTGAAAGAAAGAAGCATGGAGAAAATGTTATTCTATTACTAAAGAAAATACAGCAAAAATTATAATGAGATTTTTTTCCCTAATTTAAAATATTTTTCCTGGAAAAAATATTTATAAGGTCAGTATAAGGATTTATTGGCATACCTTAGTTGATGTGGTCCATTATCTATTATAATGTATTCTCTGATTATGGGTTATATTCTAGTCAAAAGAGAATAGAGGAATCACTGTTTAAAATCACATTACCTTATTCAGGCTTTGGAAGTGTTTATGCATATTGAAGACAGAACTTAGGATCCCAAAAGTTTTAATGAACCCATATAAAGTAAAGAAGGATATCTTCTTTCTGGTAGGTTTAACATGGCAAAAAGAAAGTCCTAAATACAAGAAAAATAAAGGAAATTCTATAATATAAGCTGCACTGAGCTTAATACAGAGCATACCTAGTCATTCTAAGAAAGATATTTTGTATACTTAAAATTATAATCAATAAAAATGTTTACACAAAACTAGGATTGTCTTATTATAGCTTTATGGTCTTTTGTCATAAAATGAAAAATTATAAAAAAGAAGTCATATATATGTGTGCATATATATATATAAAATTAATATATCTTTATCTCCCAGTAAAAGATAGTAACAGAGTATCTGCTGTTTTTTTATTTTTTGACAAAGGTAGAAATATAACATAGTTCTGATAAAATTTAATATTTAATAATATTAATCTGGTTAAATCTGGTTATGGTACATTCTAACTACTTATTTGACATGTAACGATATATATCTCATATCCCCAGTTGTAGTATGCATTAGAATTAAAGGTATTTAAAATTCCAATAATATCATGTAGATTCATATGTGTATATACTACTTCTAGCAGCAAAGGATGAAGTAAAAGTGATTTGGGTAAGAAAAATACAATTTGACAGACATAAACTGAAGTTGGACTGTCTCTGCTATTATAATATGTATCTAAACACAGTGCCACTGTTATTTTTTAGTATAAAATAAGCAATCTTTACTTAAAGATGTCATAAGTAATTGTAATCTGCTGAAATCTCAAAAGTAGACTTGAGATCCTGAGAGTAATTTAAATGTTGAAAAATGCTTAATTATTCTAGTATTAGAAGAGGCTCAACATCACTTCTCAAAAAGGCACTTGAAGCCATGTATGACTTGGTTCCAAATAGTATAGATATATATTATTAATCTCTAAATGTCAGAAAAGAAATTAGGATTAAAAGCCTTTGACTGCAAAGCTTCCTTTGATCACTAGCAAACATTTATAATGTAAACTGAATGGGGAAGATTTCGCTTTGCCTTAGTCATGGACTTTTGCTCCTTACCTGAAGCTGGTTATCCACCCTATTTAGTGTCATGAGGAAACATCTATCGACTGCACAGGATGCATTCCAACATTGTGTCCTTTGGCTAGAGGAGCTGAGGTGGAGGACTCTGATCATATATTTCCATGTGGACTGTAACAAAGGCTGTTGAGGTCTAGTTGAGTTCAAGCTAGTGATACTAGAGTAGCGTCAAATGATCTATTTCTCTAGATTTATCTTTCTTTCGCTCAGTGAGAGTGGCTTTTCAGACAATGGATTTCTTTCTTTTTTAATATTAGTGGGGAAAAGGGAGGGAATAACCAAAACAAAACTCAATGCCCACTTTGATTTGAAGTTGTTTCAATCTACACACTCACAGACCAACCTAAAGCAGTCTGCATACAGAAAAAAAAAAAAAGAATGAAACCATTAAAATGTGTTTGATTTGCCTAGTTTCCTTTATATGTATTTATCTTGGGAGCTGTTATAGGAGACAATCCCCAAACATCTCTTATTTGCTTATGACACTGTTGTTTCACTATTTAGGCAAGGCTAGCTGGGTGGCTTGTTTCTATCCCATATGGTGACATATGGTAACATCTGGTGACATCTGGCTCTTTGTGTGTTTGTGGTCAGCTGGCAGGTTAGCCAGGATTTGTCTGGCCTTGAATGGTTTCACTCACATGGAAGCAACTGGCCAAAGCACTTAGCAGAGGCACTGTATTCCTTTTTCACATGGCTTCTTATTACAGCTTAGGGAGATTTCCCTGCCCATTGGCTAGATTTCAATATAGCCCAGCCCAATGCCAGAGTGTTCTTCAAATCATATTGCATTACCTATGTTGACATTCAGTGGAATAAAGTCAGTCATGAGAACAATACTGTAGTCAGTATCAAAAGGAATAATCAGGGCATGGGTGGTAGGGTTATGGCCCTTTGGGACCATTAACGTGACAATATGCCACAATTATGGTGAGAATAATCCTCCTTTAGTGACAATGAAGAACAGACTGGTTCATTAAAAGGTAATGTGAGCCAAAGACACATAGCACACAACACACATGAGCTTCTTATAGGTAAAGGAGAAGAAATATTAGAGTGAACATTTGAATTATAATTATATTGTAAAGGAAAGAGTTATACATTTGCAAGGAAATAATTTCTACTTAGTAAGGAAAGAAAATAAAAAAGTTAAATTGTCCTGTTTGGAAATAGAAACTTTCTTGAAAATTGACTGGCCTATAGTGCCAACCCATTTCAATATGTATCACTGTCAGATGACTGTAATTGGGCAAAAAGAAGTATTAGTCAAGGAAGAAAAGAGAAGAAATAGTGAATCCTTGGTATAGCCCTGGTGTTAATGTTTCATCTTATCTACTGAAACTTCTGGAGGGATTATCAAAATGCACCAACAATATGGTGGCCAGAATGTGTGTACAAACATTTTGATAGTGCTGTCTCAGGTGGTAAGGTTTTTCTTCTCTAAGACTGAGTTGGATTTACTGACTCACTTCTGACCAGTGATATGTGGAAAGAAATGAAGGTTTATTGGGACATATGAGACATTTTGCCTTAAGCTTTGGGCAAAGTCTCTTCTCTTGGACAACACACTCTAGAGAAAGCAGCTTTCGGAATGCAGACACTTATATTGGCACAGAGGGTTCACTGGGGTGACCTAAGCCTCCAGCCAGCAACCAGCAACTGAGCTGACATGAAAGCTAGACATCCATCCCAGTCAAACTTTCCAGTGACTGTGGCACTTAGGTACCAAGTACAACCTCATGAGAAGCTCAGAATAAGAATCATCCAGCCTAGTCATTCCAACAATCCTCTCTTAGAAACTGTGAGGTAATCAATGGCTCTGCTTTTACCTGCTATGCTTTAAGGTAATTTGTTACCCAGTAATTACAATGAATATAGAGGAGACCTGCTTGTATCATTAATCCCAGATGCACAGGATAGAGTGTATCTTCTGAAAACAAAGCACCCAGCTAGTAGAGGTAGGACTCATTGATGTTGCCCTAAGAGTAACACTTCACCTATTCATGGACTTAACCTTCAATTGATGGAATTGAGAGAAGATGGGCTGGGGCTACAGCTCAGTGATAGGGTACTTGCATAGCATTCCTGAGGCCTTTTAATCCCCAGTGTCATAGAGAAAAAATTCCCTACTCCTATCTCTGATGCTGTATGGTCCTCACTGGGGAGATGCTAGATTCAAATGGGAGGTTTGAGGGGAAGTATCTTTTCACATAGCAAAAAAAGAGTTTTTCCATGAAGCTAAGCCTACATAATGGAGTTTTACACTGAGTTCAAGAGCAAAATCCCAATACAAGAATTAAACATATCTTTCTACATATGTGCTTTTTATCTTTTTGAGTGTGTACATGTATGTATATATATATATGTGTGAAGATAGGTGTATTCATTTATCCCTTGGTATACATAAGCGAGTGATTCCAGGATCCCCTTTACATATCAAATTTTTAGGCTGTTCAGATTTCTTGTATGAGATAGCCAAGTATTTGTATATAGCCTTCACGTTATCCTCCTCTACACTATATAGTTATACTATATTATTTAGGAAATAATAACAAGAAAAAGTCTGTAAATATTCAGAATAAATGCAATTTCCTTTTCAAATATGTTTAATTTGAATTTGGATGAATCACTAATAAAGAAATAATAGTTATGGAGGTCTTATCATATATACATAAATAAATAAATAAATATATATATATATATATCACACAGAGAGAGAGACATGTCTTCAGAGCTTTCAAAAAGAGCTGAAACATTATTGAATTGATAGTTGGTTCCAAGTGTCTCCTAGTTGTGTTGTTAATATAAAATTATTAATAAAATGTGGGAATTATTTCCTTGCATAATTGGTGGATCTAGTTGGAAAATGGATGCAATACTAGCAGCCTAGATTATTAGATTATCAAATTGTCACTCAAGCTAATGCACTGTAAAATGTGAGGAAATGCAGAATTATTCCAAGCAAGAATCAGACACTATAATAGCAGGCAAAATTCTGTAGTGTCAGGTTAAAAGTAAGGCACACTGGAGATAGTAATTTAGCATCCTTCATCCCAATTTTATAGTCTCTGTGGCCACCTTCCATTATTTGAGAAGGCTCTTTTGCCTGAGTATGAACTGTGGAATTGGATCACAGCTGACAAACTGTGAAATAATTTAACCACTTGGAAATGAAAGAATGAAAAAAAAACTAGTCATTATTTCCATTACACTGTCGTCATCTAAAGAATGGAATATTACATATTAAAAATATGTAGTGTCTATCTTGTCTATGGCAAATTCATTTTGTGATTATATTATTTAATTTCACTTTAGTGCCTATGAAGGCAGAGCTATTTTCATCCCTATTTTGCAGATAAAGAAACTGAGGCTTAAGGAGCTTGAACATGTCTATCCTAATCACATAGGATGGCTGCCCTGGGAATGTTTGCTCTTTACCACACCATAGCATTTCTCACAAGAAAGACTACTGAACATACCAAGTGAACATTAAAAACCACGATTAAATTGTGATCAATTTGAGATTTCACTCATAGAAATATTCAAGCTTTAATGATATCAAAGGGGAGAAATAAAGAACATTAATTTATTTTACTTGGTGACACTGGTAATTCTCTATCTATCTAT
Organism: Rhizomys pruinosus; assembly: GCA_009823505.1. NCBI lineage: Eukaryota > Metazoa > Chordata > Mammalia > Rodentia > Spalacidae > Rhizomys > Rhizomys pruinosus. The sequence goes on from VZQC01007984.1 coordinate 1,271,474, forward strand.
CTATCTATCTATCTATCTATCTATCTATCTATCATCTCCTTTCCTCTTTCTCTCTCCTCATCCCCACATCCACATACAATTTGCAATCCTCTCTTTGTCTCACATCCAAGTGTGTAGGAGACATTCTTTGTGTAACCCTAAAGTGCTATTCTTCTCCATTCAAAGCACAGAATAATTTATCCCAGGCTGCTGTGGACTCTTGTTACTAAACAATAGTGTTTAGCATCCTAGACACTATAAGATGTGTCCATCACCCTTGTAAAAGAAGCCATTGTAAAATCTCCTCTCTTACCTGCCTCTTTGAACAGATGGTTTTCCTATCCACTTCACCTGCTCTGGTACAGACTCTACAAAGTTAGCACTGCTCAGAGCCTTCAGCTATGTACACAAATGCCAGCGACATCTGCTGTTTGCCTCTGTATAATCTTCCCCCTTACTCACCAGGAGCCTGAGGAAGCTCCACTTATAATTTGAGTATCTCTTTACTTTAATTTAAGGGGAGTGGGCTCTGCTTTCTGTGAATCACAAATAAAAAGTGTCATAGACACATTTCCTCTCCCAGTCATGATTATCAGGAAGAGTTGAACAGGGCTGGTTCCCAGCTCCCCAAAGGGCCCTTGCCCCCACCCCCACCCCCACCCCCACCCCTGCATACACCTATGCTCCACAGTGCCTCAGGCAAATGGCTTTTGGCAAGTCCACAGCCACAGGAGTTGTGAGGTTTCTAAGAAATCACAATTTCCAAAAATATATTTAAATGACTATAGATATTTGGGGGATAAAGACTGAAAACTTTACATTTGAAGAGACAAAAAACAAAATTGATGAAAGCAGTGGATTAAAAACCAATTATGAAAATGCAGAGGATAAAAGCAAGAGTTGCTGTGGAAGTCAAGTGATGTAATAAAGGACTGTTCATTCCTTGAAAGCATGGGGATGTCTCTGTGAGAGAGGGTGGGCCATGTGGTCAGGAAGAATCAATAAAGGAGCAAGCTTGGAAGAATTTGCTAAATGATTAATGCAATTGGACAGAGGAATTGCCTTTCTAAATGTCAAGGCAATAACTCCCTAAAGCATTGAGAGTTTTTGCCATATCAAACTGAGTCATACTTTTCTTCTGATTTAAATGATGTTATAGAGTATACTATACTAAATTTATGCCATTGGTGAATCTACTTAATTTATAAATTTAAGTCTAAAAGTATTAAGTTGCAGAAACTTAGATAATAAACTCCTGTTATTGGATTAGAAAATTACTTAGTCAGTCTTTAAATATTTGATACTAAAACAACAGTGCAACGAGGTCTTGATTTTGGAAGACTGGTGATTATTTTCCCCAAAATCCATTCTTTTTTCTAGAAGACATTTGGGCTTTTATAGATAATATAAACTGTGAGATGTACACTTGTTTATAAATCTAAGGATATGTATTTACAACACATAAGAAATTATGTTGGCCTAGGGAAGTGACAAAAGTGGGTTCTTGTTTAAATAATGTATAAAAAGTATCTCCCCTACACACACACACACTAGCACACATACATGTACATATACATATACAAATGTATGCAAGCCTATACATATACACACATATATGATTCATTAAAGTTTTTTAAATATTAAATCTCAAGAATAAATTTATTGTTATAAAATATTTTTCTAGGTTAATTCCAAATCATGTTTAGGGTTTTACATTTTGATAGCAGAATTGTATGCAGTTAAAGAAACAATGTTACTTTACTTTTCTACATTACATAGCAAGTTGATGAGTAATATCAGTTATTATATTTACTAAAAAACAAAGAAATAAACAGCCCCGTTCTTACAATTCATGGCTAGTTAATAGAGCACAGGCTTATTTAAGGGAACAATTCTAGTTAATAGATGATACTGCACAGATTTTCTTACATCAATGGTGTCACTCCATTCATAAGAAATATGCAGGGCTGGAGAGATGGCCTAGCGCTTAAGAGCACCGATTGTTCTTACAGAGGACCCGGGTTCGATCCCCAGCACCCACATGGCAGCCGAGAACCGTCTGAAACTCCAATTCCAGGAGAACTCCAGCTCCAGGGGAATCCGAGACCCTCTTCTGACCTCCACGGCATTGCACGACACAGGTGCACAGACTTGCATGCAGGCAGTACATTCATACACATACAGAAATAAATAAAATTATATATATATATAAAAAGAAATATGCAGAAAACATATGAGATTCCAGGAGAGTGGAGATTACTTCTGAGGACTCTAAGGAGTGGAAAGAAAAGGGAGGCTAGATTTCTGAAAGCCCCTGTGGGCCATCACAACAGCAAGGTTTCCTTGCCTACCTCTGATTTTTCTGTGAGTGAATTAAAACTTTCCTTGTGTAATATAATCTGTTACTCTGGGGTTTTCCCAACTCATGTGATCAAATCTTAACCTAATCAAAACAGAAATAATTGGATTGAACAAGCATTGGTTTAGGATATTGGTAAATGCTAAATAATATATGTTAAAATCAAAGTAATCAATGATAGAGATAATTAAAGCAAGTTAAAATTTATATATGGAGTTTATTGCTAGTGTTTGCCTATGAATATTAACTACTTTAGTTATTTGAAAGTTGATTTACAAAGAGTGGATCAGAGTTAAAATTACCATGAGTCTTTCCCACATTTCCAGGATTTCCTACACAGAGTATACACCACCCAGAAAGCAAGAGTTGGGACTACTCTATGTTTAAGTAGTGCTCCATAAAAATGGAGCAAAAATGTTGAAAGTCATTTTTATTTCCCATATCCACTGAAGTGTATATAATTTCTATTAAGTTATGTTGCTAAGGAAAATACACTACTTCTAAAAGTAAGCAGATTCTTGAATATGACTTTTGGATAATTTTCTCTATGTGACATTAATAATAAAAAGAATGAAAATGTGCTGTGAAGGCTGGTGAGAAAACCTTTCTAAAATATTCCTATAATTTGAATTCATAACCTGTCTGGGTAATTCCTGACCAGTAGCCATGGTGCATCTCTAAGTGGGACATCATGTATTCTTTTGAAATCTCCTTAACTGGGAAAATGTAAATGTAATCAGTGATAAAATGTAGTTAAATTTAATTTCTATCATAGAATAGAGAAAGGAGCTCCACATAGCAACTTTTCTTGGCTTCCAAAAGGAATAAATCCATTTAAAGTGTCAATCCACTGGAAAATGTAAGTTGTTGTTTGTTTTTGCCCTTTATTATTGAATAATTTATCTACACCCAACTGAATCTTAGGTCTAGAGATACTGGTCAGAGGTTAATGGCGCTTGCTCTTGCAGACGATCTAAATTGGGTTTTTAGCAACCACATCCAGAGGCTCACAACCACCTTTTTCTCCAGCTGCAGGGCATCTGACACTACCTGCTGTTCTGTGAGGGCATTCACTTATGCATGCACATACATATAATCTCCAATGTCCATCTTCAGGCCTTACTTCTGCCCTGAATTCTATACCAAAATGCCATTATCCTCATATGGATATCCAACAGGCATCGGTAAAATATGATGAAACATGATGAAAACTTCAAACTTGAAAACAAAATATCCCTCCCTGCCCAGTAACGTCTCACCAACTCACATCCTCTCTGCCTCCATAATGCTCTCCTCCTCCCCTTCTCTCTCTCTCTCTCTCTCTCTCTCTCTCTCTCTCTCTCTCTCTCTCTCTCTTTCCCCCAACACATCCACACACATTTTCCCTGTATCAAATGGATTTATTTTTCCAAGGTAAGCAAAATTAATCTCTTCTGTTCCCACTGACTTTGTCAGTGATCTAAATTAACTGCCACCATTCACACCTCTACCCTGACCATTGGCATCCTCTTAATTGATTTCCATTCTTTCTGTTTCTTTCCCTCTCAAATGAAGATGATTTATTTTCTAAAACTCTTATCTAACCAAACTTAAACTGCTTTTCTTAAAACCCTAATAACAATTCATTTATGGCTACCTTTATATTTTTCACCACTTCTTGTTTCTTTCTTATGACTTTCCAATCTAGGACTATGAACCAATTCACATTTCTTCAAAAATGTGCAGTTGGGACGTTTGACTTATCTGCAACTCTGTATGAGTTTCCTTCTTTACTTTTCCCATCTGCCTGGTCATGTTAGCAGTAAGTGTGCCTCTATGGCACCTCCTGTCTCCTGCCCTGTTGGAATGAATCATTCTCTGTGCCGTTTGTGTTCACAAAGCCTTTGATATGCACATCTATTAAATATTTATCTCTTATGAGATACGTAAATTTCTTGAGACAGAGTCTCCCTGCCCTGGCTGGCCTGGAACTCACAGAGATCTGCCTACCTCTGCCTCCCGATTGTTAGGATCAAAGGTGTAGTCCACCATGGCCAGCGAGATATGTAATTTTTAACTTATCTTACCAATACTAGTCTGAGTTATTTGAGAGACTATGTTTTATCTGTTTTCATTTCTGCAGTATACAATACCTTCCTTTACATGGTAAGTGCTTGAATCTCAGAATTGGAAAAATATTTACTACTTTAGTTTTATTCTCAACAAGTAATGACTTGGAATTAGTAGAGAATGCAATCTGAGAGATACTAAGTATTTCATTTATATAACACATGTTAAGTACATCATAGTCCTTAATAATCATCATAAGTTTTATTAAAATTTAACTTTTCTAGTGAACTAAACTTGGTCTTGATAAATTTTGACAGATAAACAGTATATATATATATAATAAAGAGGTAACCAATATAATTTTTATAGCACTAGTTTTGAGATTTCTCCTTATGGAAATATAGGACCACATGACTTCTCTGGCACATGCCTTTAATCCTAGCACGTGGGAGGCAGGCAGATCTTTGTGAGTTCAAGGCCAGCCTGGTCTACAGAGTGAGTTCCAGGTCATCTGGGGCTATAGGGAGACACTGTCTCGAAAAGACCAAAAAAATAAAAAATAAAATAAAAAAGGCTTTCCTAAAAAAGCTGAGACTTTATTTATTGTCATTAAAGCAGTATATCTCAAATAATTTAAAGACTTACTTTTCCTTTATATAGCTAGTTGCTTGTAGATTACCCTTTTGAAAAACTTTAAATATTGAAACCGTCTATCACATGGCTTTGGTCTTCCTAAATAATTTACTCCACTATAAGCAAATGATCTGAGATTGATGCCAGAAGCAGCAGCAAAAATACAGAGCCCTGATTACTTCAGACATTGTCTTCTCTGCTTTTGGATGCAGGTTCTGTTTCAGAGAAATCTAGTAGATGCCCTCACATTCTACAGATATGCAGTTTCTGGAACTACTGATGTGATTCTAAAGGTTTGATCACAAGAATATCACACTCCAATAGGAGTCAGCTTGCTTAGCCCACTACTCCATAAGAAAGCTTCCTTTGGGCATCTGAATAAGAATACCCTGGATCTTTGTTGATTTTGTTTTGAATGTATTTATTAATTAGAGAAATTTATACATGCATACAATGTATTTTGATGGTATCCACTCCATTTCTTCTCCTGACTCCTCCCAAATCCACACCAGCAGCCTCTCCCAACTTCCACTCTGTTTTTCATCCCACTGAGTCTAGTTCCTGCTACCCTTATACTCATAGCTATGGGACCATCCAATGGAGTGAGATAGACCTCCCAGGAGCCAGACCCTTAAAGTAAACTGACTTTCCTTCCTTGGAAGCTATTAGCTGTCTACAGCTCCTCAGCTAGAGGTGAAGGCTTGTGAACATCTCCCCAGTCCATACTAGAATGCTAGCTGGCTTGATTCTCTGCAGGTCTGGTGCAGGCAAACACAGCTACTGTGAGTTTATGAATGCAGGGGTCCTGTCGTGTCCAGAAAACTGTTTCACTTCACTCAGGTCTTTCCATCTTTCTGTCTTCTCCTCTGAGTGTGGGTGTGTGCATATCTGTGCATATTCATGAACATGCAGGCAGGCGTGCATGCATGTGGGTACCTGAGGTCAACCTCAAATGCTGTTCTTCAGGAACTCTCTACCTTGTTTTATGAGATAGGGTCTCTCAAAAGCCTGGAACTCACCACTCCAGGGCTAGGCTTACAAACATGCACTTCAACACACACAGCTTTTTTTACAGGGTCTCTTCGGGAATGAACTCAGGTCCTCACACTTGCAAGACCAGCATGCTGCCAACTGAGGTATCTCCCCACCCCTATCTGTGGCTCTTGATTACACATCTTATTTATTCCTTTTCAGAGGAACCACATTTTTTTCGCCTTTAAATTTTTATAAGTGTATTTAGTTATAGAATATTTTCAACTTGCCAAAGAAATACAGAAAATACTAGACTTCCATAAACCTACAACCTAGGTTTGGCAGGTGCTATTATTCTGTTGCAGTTTACTTCTAATTAAAAAAAATAAACTATATTGTCATATTTTAAGTCTTATGTCTTGGCTTCATTTCCTGTCTATTCCCCTCAAGTAGTAATATGCAAAATACTAGGATACTTTATTATGAATGCATCTAAATCTAGGGAAAGCTTATAAAGAACTTCTTTTCCTGTTTGTTTTTGTTAAACCAGAATTAATACTGCAAGGCAACATTTACTGCAATTCATTCCTGATCCTCCCCTGATTTACAAAAGACAGGCTCTTTCATTTAACTAGTGATTTGACAAGTTTATAGAAAATGGGCTAGAGAGATGGCCTAGTGGTTAAGAGCGCCGACCGCTCTTGCAGAGGACCCGGGTTCGATCCCCAGCACCCACATGGCGGCTGAGAACCGTCTGAAACTCCAATTCCAGGAGAACTCCAGTTCCAGGGGAATCCGACGCCCTCTTCTGACCTCCGCGGCATTGCACGACACGGGTGCACAAACTTGCACGCAGACAGTACATTCACACATACAGAAATAAATAAAATTAATAAAAAAAAAAAACCAAGAAAATGGATTAATTCAACATTTGTGAGATAACATTCAAAGCAGGAATTGGCAAACTTTTTCTCTACAAGGTGAGAGGTAAACATTTGAATTCTCTGCTATAGCTCCCCAAATCTGCAGTCGTGGTAGGCGATGCACCACAGATAGTGCCCAAGTGAGTTAGCATGGCCATGACCACAGAAAGTCAAGTTTACAAAACTTATGGCAGCAGGATTTGGTCCATAGTCTAAAGTGTGCTGACTCCTACGCCAGACACTTAGATTACACTATTTAATTTCAGTAAACAGTACCTGAAACACTGTTACATACAGAATAAAATATAAACATTATTCATGGTGGCTTTTTTTAAATAGCCTTTCTGAAAGAGATTAAAACTTTCCCCAGTATCCACTGTTTCCTTATCTTAAATACAGAGTAGATTAGAATAAAGATAAATTTACTCATATTCCCCTGCAAATGGATATGTGATTATATGATGAGCCATAAGATTGTATCCAATGAGTTTTAAATACTACAGACTCATGGTGGGTTCTGAGAACCCCCCTTAAAGTTAGCATATACATTTTAATGCTTTTCTATTTGGTCCCTACATCCTACAACTTGAACTGTGGTTTTAGGTAAAGGAGCTCTCTTTTAACCATAATGGCACAGGCCTTACCCTTATAATGGAGAAGAAATGATCTGGAAGAAGCCCAGTCTTTGGAGACTTGATACAGACAGATGCTACTGGCAACATTATCCTTTGAAGACCTATATCCAAATAATTTTGCAGAGAGAAATAAACCATAATGTTATTAATCTATGATTACATGCACTTCTTTTGTTACTTGCACCCAAACAATTCCAGTTGCTCAGCCTTTTAGGTCTCACTCAACAGGCAATAAGAAAGAACATTTAAAATCACCAAAGATAAATATTCTGGTCTAATCTAATTTCCTACTTCCATATCTAGATTCCAGATTCTGTATTCTCTTTTCTTCATAATGAAATCTTCCAGAAAATTAACCACAATTTACTTAAAATCAGAAATGTCCAGAGGGTTTGGAAAAATAGCTCAGTACTTAAAAGCTCTGGCTGCTCATGCAGAGGACCCAGGTTCAAGTTCCAAGTACCCACATGAGGGACTAAAACCTTCCCTAACTCCAGGTCCATAGGATTCAATGCCTTCTTCTGGCCTCTGCAAGCATTGCACACATTGTGGTTCACTTACATACAGAGAAGGCACTCATGCACATAAAATAAAAGCAAATAAAAATATTTGTAACGTACATAAAAATATAAAGAAGTATGAATATCTTATCCGCAAATATTGAAAGAAAATCCCTGAGAGAGGTAAATGTAATCACTTGTATTTCCCTAAATCTGATCGACATTAATGCCTACAAGCAGATTTATGAAATTTTGAAAGTCTCTGTGTCTTTTGTTGCAAATACTCGCGTCTGTTAACCTGGAGAATGGACTCTCTGTAGCTGAACTAGTAGGTGCTATTTGTATACAGGTGTCTGTAGCTGCTATTTGTGCTGCTATGGTTGCAGCTGGAAAAAGACTCCAGAGTGAGAAAAATCTGAAAAGAGCTTCCAATTGCATGGAAACCATGCATTCTATATCTTTTGGGCTTTTAATCATATACATTCTTAGATCATTGTGGATTTGGCATAATTCATTTCACATCATTTTATATAAAGCACTTTTATTCACAAGATACTGAATGATGACTAGGAGAGTTACATTCTAAAGGGAATTACAATCTCAATTTAAATGTAATTTAAGAAAACAGAAAGATAAGCAGATACCATTAATATTTCTAACATGGAAAAACTAATAGGAAAAAAGAACCAGAATGTTAATGCTGCTTATCTCTGACTGGAGGAGTTATAGGCAATTCATTTCTTCCTTTTATTTTCTAAATATCCTGTAACAAACTTGTTTTTAATTTTGAAAATAGGAAATGTTTATAACTCAATTTCTTGAACCATTTGATTAAATAGAAAAATACATATCAGAAATAGAATGAAAAATATTGGGAAAATAGCCTTGCCAAATAGCAAAAATTCTCTTTCTTCTGCCTTGTAGGAAGAAGGTCACAAAAATACAGTTGCATTAAAGATCAAGCGAGGCAATGGTCTAGTTTTCTTTGATTGGACTATAAAATACCTGTCCAATTATCTTGTGGTTCCTTCCTTGCTCAGTTTCCTCCTCTGTAGGAGTGTACCTGGCCATCAGAACCTATGAGAGGACTGAAAATTGATGTTTTGAAAGCACCTGGACTTATTTCTATCCGATGAGTAATCAGTGCAGATCACTGTCATAGCAGATGTTCAATCAATTCAGGAAATACTATGTGAATGCACACTGTGAGCATCAGTGTGTTACAGGAAACAAAGATGAATGAGAAAAGCCTTCTGCCTCTATGGATGTCAAAACCCAGTTGGAGTAATAAGACTCATACCAAAACAGTGATAATGCAATGTTCATCCTAAAGAGGCATGAGATGCAATGAAGTTCTGAAGCAAAATTTTAAGTTTTACAAGGTACAATATGTCGATGTACTGAAATAAATATTCCAATAAGGAAAGTGAAACATCCTGAATCTCGGAGCTGACTCAACTATATGTCCCAAGCTAGGGTTAAAATTTTCACTGAGTTTCAGACTCAATTCTTTTCCAATCAGAATTTTCCTAAATGTTTAAGAGCACTTCTGCTTTGATAACGTTGATCAAATACTTTGTGCAAAAACTGATCTAGCTTCTTTCACAGCTATAGATTTCAGCTTGTGTGCATTCATGCACATATATGAACATGTGCTTACATGCAGATGCCATGTGGTATAAAAGATACTACATTTAATCCCAGATCACCCCTATGATACAAATATAACTATTAACATTCCCAGTTTTCATCTGTGGAATTAAGGTGATAAAGAATTTCTCTAAAGCCACAGGAATAATAATTGGAACTCTGGCAAGCAGTAGTATTTGGGTGAAGTATTTAATTTTTTTTAGAGCTTTATGTAAAACAATGAAGAAGGAAGTACATTTCAGAATGGGAGCTAACTATGATCAAGTAGGCAAGAGGGCAGCATGGTACCCTAGAGAGATTAAATCCAGTTGCAGGAGTTGGAATTGCCATTCATTTTGTAACACTAATAAAATTCTTGACTATTGTCATCTTTAATCATATACAAAGTAAGGATGATAAAATGGCCCTTGCAGGGTTGATATAGAGATCAAATAACACTGCATGTAATCTGTTCCACACTGTCTGACACGTGGTAGATATCTAATAAATTGAAGTTATTATTACTAATGGGCAAATGGCCTAAATTGACCAAATCAAACCCACAAGGAGTAAGAACAGGATAATAATTGAGTATAAAGGTATTAGAACACAATCTGGAAGAATCATTAGTACCTGAACAGGAGGTTTGAAATGTTAGGAATCATTGGAAATTTTCAAAGAGGAGACTTTGTATGTCCCCAGGTAATATTAAACTTGCTGGAATTTCCTAAACACATACCTGGTAATCAGGGGGAAAAAATGGTACCACATGAGGATCATGGGCTAAGACATAAAAACGTGTGGAAAATAATCCATATTCATTTACAAGGACACTGACTACCCAGCTATTGGATTACCAAAATGTCAAGATGGAAAGATGCATTATTAAATTCCGGAAGTGTCAATCTCTAAAAGCTTGAAATTATAAAAAAGAAATTATAATCAGGGACTGATTGAACTGCCTTTGCTCATTTAAACTTTTTTTTTTCTATGTGTATGAGTGTACTGTCTGCATGCAGGTTTGTGCACCCATGTTGTGCAATGCCGCGGAGGTCAGAAGAGGGTGTCGGATTCCCCTAGAACTGGAGTTCTCTTGGAATTGGAGTTACAGATGGTTCTCAGCCGCCATGTGGGTGCTGGGGATCGAACCCGGGTCCTCTGCAAAAGCAGTCAGCACTCTTAACCACTAGGCCATCTCTCCAGCCCCGCCTTTGCTCATTTAACATCTGAAGGTTAGGTTATTATCTAATTTATGACCTCATTTTGAACAAATGAAGATATGTCCATAAGAGAAACAGAAAATAAATATAAATAAAATTTAAAATTTTCAATTCAGCTCAATTGAAAAGTAACAAGCTAAGAATGAATGTGTAGTCAAGCAAATGTATCAATAAATAATCAACATTTGTTTAATATGTGCTTTACATTTTTCTAAAGATTTTGCATACTTCATTTCATCTCTAAAGCACATTCATATAATTATTGTTTTGCCACATTTTTAGATGATGAAACTGAGGCTCAAACAAATTAAACAATTTGTCAACATACATCAAGACATCAAATGACTTAAACCAGGATTGAAAATTGACCTTTGTTGCTCATTACTTACTGAAAACTCCTCTGCCCACATCTCAGGAACTATCACCATTATCAGTACAATCACTTTCACCTATGACAAGCACCACCACAGCTTCTGGCTTATTACCACTACTTTGACCATGACCACAAACCATCACCACCATCAAAACCCACAAGCACAAACACTACCCTGCCACCTCAGTCACTACATGATCAGCACCACTAATACTACCATCTCCTCCTGATACTAGCACCGCCTCCTTTCTTTAAAATCAAATCTTCTGAAAAAATAAATTATGTTTATACAAACTCCAAGAATAAATTTATTTCCCAGCTTAATGTAACATGAGGATAATGACCCCATTCAGAGAAATTGTCTCATTATGTCTTCTTATACATAGATGCTAAGCTATTTTTTGAGATCAAGAAAACTAGAATTAATCTCATTTCACAGAGTCATACAACATTGCATAATAAAGCATATTTCCAAATTTTAAAAGAATTGCAGTATATGAAACAATGTACATTTGAGAGGAATAAACAAAATCCTTACTTCTTAAAAGATGAGCTACAATCCAGCATCAGCAACATTTGAGCTTATTAGAAATCAGAATCTTGTATCTGAAGAGATGGCTCAGATGGTAGTATTTTCTGCATAGCATGAAGCCCTGACTTTGGATTTTCTGTATCTATATAGAAACCCAGGCCTTATGGCACACACCTGTAATTCAGTTCTAGGGAGGGAGAGACAGGATGGTTCCTAGGACTTGTTGGCTAGTCAGTTTAGTGGTTTCTGTGGGCTCCTGATTCATTGAGAGAGTTTACCTTAAAGAAATACAATAGAGGATGATTGAAGAAGACACCCAGTGTAAACCTCTGGCCTTCCCTTACACACACACACACACACACACATACATAAACCATAAATCAGAGAGAGAGAGAGAGAGAGAGAGAGAGAGAGAGAGAGAGAGAGAGAGAGAGAAACACATAACACACACAAACGTAATCTCCTGGTGGTTTGTCACACATTAAAACATGAGCAATACCAGTCTAAATACCTTAACCTAGTCTAAAATTCTGCACACAGCAGCAGGTGATTTTTGTCTGGCCAGTTCAGGTACATAAGAAATATAAACATTTCCTTTCAAATAATATTTTAGAATAGAGCTTCTTTCAGGAATCTAAGGATCTAGCTAGCTGATCACTGAGTGATAATAACAGGTGTGTTTTTTAAGAAGTTAAGGTAGAGTCCATCAAACAGAAGGAGAGATTTTTGAAACAGAAAAAAAAGTGCATCCTGAAAAGGGTTAAACAACTAGGTGAAATATGCAGAAATATTTGAAAAAAAAAAAAGAAACAGTAACAGAACAGAACCTTTAAACAGAGCAGTAGAGGACATGGGAAAATACTGCCCCCTTTAAAGTGGAGAAGGGAAAACTGGTAAACACTGCCGATGCTGAAGTACAGGGCCAGAAACAAGGCTCTGAAGGTGTGAGTTCACTCCCTTCCCCTGCTATATACTGTCATCTGTAATCAGTTTATACTCTGTAATCAATTTTGAAGAACAACAACCTGGGTGAGCAGCACAGTTCAGGAATCATCCCAAGGACGAAATTCTTGCTGTCTGCTAGTCCCTTCCTGCCACTCAATCCTTCACTGGTTCCTAGTCTTATTCTTTATATTTGCACTCAATGATTCCTTGCTCTTTTGAAGTTCCCCCTTTGAAAGGTTTGTATACCCTCTTCACCTTCTCTGAACTTCTATAATTAAAATAAATTCCTGAAGTACTTATAGATGTCTGCCACAGGCCTATTCTGTTTTCAGAATTATAGGATTTTTCTTAACATTGGCAAAGCCTATGAGAAGATGAGAAGCCATGCTGATAGTCTGAGTCTGTGCCCCTAACAGTTTTGTGTCTTTTCATTCCCTCTGCTTTCTTACCAACCAGGATTGGCGCTGAGGAAGCAGCTGATCCCACATTTATGAAGGATAGATTTCTACTTTAGCAACTGCCTTGCTCCTCTCTTATGTTTTCATTTTATAATGCAAATACCTATTCTCATTGCTTTATGCTGCTTTCCCTTAAAATCCCCCAGCCATCCAAACTAACCTTTCTATTTAAACTTCAGAGAGAAAAATACTGTGTCAAAACACAATACCCTAAAAAAATGAGTATGGCTAGCATATTCATTCTAGTGTTATACAACTTCATTCATGTGTGTTTTCCATATAATTTAAAATGTCAGGGCTGGAGAGAGGGCTTGCCAATTAAGAGCACTGGCTGTTCTTGAAGAGGACCGGGGTTTGGTTCCCAGCACCAACATGATGGCTAACAACAATCTGTAACTCCAGGGGACCCAATACCCTCTTCTGACCTCTGTGAGCATTCCATGACATGGGTACGTGGGTATATTTGAACATAGGCAGGCAATACACTCATACACATAAAACAAAAGAAAATAATAAAAATATATTTTTTTAATGTCAACTCTCATTTTATAGTAAAATGGGAAGATTCTGTTTCTGGGGGGTGTGCACAGCTCTGTGTCTCTTGCACGTGCCCACCCACAGCAGATTCTGTTAGTGCTAGACTATCAGATATCAGATGGATATAATTTTTAAAAATCTGTTCAGCAGGGCATGGTGGTTCATGCCTTTAATCCCAGCACTGAGGAGCAGAGGCAGGTGGATCTCTCAGCATGGTCTACATACTGAGTTCCAGGCCAGCTGGGGTTACAGAGAGACCTTGTCTCAAAAAGACCAAAAATAAAAATCTCTTCATAGGAAGAATTAATCCCTTCTGCTCTGCATTCCCTGGGTCCTGGGGCATCCTTCTGTTGCAGATGTTTGAATTGTCATTACTAACTTTAAATGGTTTGCCTCCTCCATTACCCTACTCAGCTGGGAAGGCAAAGATTCAGATAACTAAGAGTTGTTTCTGATTGGTTGAAAAGAAATGAATTTTTTGAAAGATTTTCATTTGTTTCTCATTTTTAAATATATGAATATATAATTCCTTTGAATGTATTTATGTGCCTTGCCATTTATATCTACAAGTTAGCTTATAACCACAATGAGAAATTATTGAAAAAGGAACAAATATACAGTGACATATCACTTAATGACAGGGCTATATTCTAAGGAATGTGTTGAGAACTGCTTTTGTTGCATGAATATCAGAATGTATTTATACAAACTAAAACGACTACAATATCACTATGTAACATAATCTTATGGGACTACCCTTATATATAGTCTACCCTTGGCTTGATGTAAATATTATTACTGAATGTGTGACTGTATGGGTTAATCCTAGTTACTTTGTCAAAATACTTAACCCATTCAACAGCTGCCTCTGCTTGTCTATAAATGGGAGTAAAACTGTGCTTATTTAATAGAATTAAAATTAAATAATTATAGAGAGGCTTATAAAAATAAAACATTACATTGTATGTATTCAATAAGGCAGAACCAGTAAAACTCTTGATTTTTCATTAGAAAACTGAAAGTGAATAATTGTTGCAATTTATTAAGACAATTTAAGTTCTGCTGTAGCTCAGGTGGAAGTTATGTATTCCTCTTAGCACTCCGCCAAGATATCCTAACAATTTAAGCTAAAACGTTAGTACCATATGAGATTTTTCCCTCCTGATATAACTTATGAACCAGCCCTAGAAGTACAGAAAATTATGGTTACTTATCCCACACCTCCCATCTTCCAAATTCCTGAGCACAGACCAAATACACCTAAATTACAGAGAGCCTTTTACAGAGACACACATGCCCACACATGCACAATCCCAAAATGAGTAGATTCCTGCCCAAATGATATCCTTAATGGGGGTGGGGGGTAGAGCACATCAGAAGGACTTTCCTAGGAGGCTGGGAGGGGCTTAGGGGCTTAGCTCAAGATGAGCCTTCCCTGAGCAGAGTGCGGCAGCACCTCTCCATGGCACTATGCTGTCACTCAGGTCTCTGTCAAAGAGCTCCACAATAGACATTATCAGAAGTTAACATTTCCTGGTTTTGTTATGATTTGCCTCCTTCCACTAGGATGTAAGCTTCTGATGCCCAATTATTTGTTATTCTTTGAAATAATGGATTCACACATTTGTCTCTGCAGGATTTTCCCCCTGGCTACTGGGTTTCTCCCTCTGAAATTCTCTTTATAAAATAGGAAGTATGTGAATATTTCCCAGTTTCACCAGAGATGGAATAACTAGTTTCCATTGCTTCTCAGAGGTGTGTGCCCCACCATCCCCTCCTATTCTGAGTTATTTATTCACTAAGTTAACAGTTAACCCAAGTAAAGTTTGTGTTAAGTACAATCAGGAAAGACACTTCCTAGTTCAAGTGGAATTTGTTTGTTGTTGGTTTGGGTTGTTTTTGTTTTTTTCTGCTGCCAGGAGAAACATTCTTTAGAGAAATACACCTGTGCTGCTGCACCCTGTGAGAGATGAAGACAGACAGACTTACAGATGTACCAACTCCATTTCAGGAAAAGAAGCTGAAAATCAAAGCAGGCTTCCTTCCAGAAAAGCATGATATATCAGGTCAAAGTTCAAATTGTTTCAAAGAAAAACATTTATTTTTCACCAAGGTGAATTATTATTCTCCCTGTCATCCTGAGGTCTGTAAATCTGAAGGGTAATTACATACATGATAATCACCAGCTGCTGAAGGAGACTAAAGAGAAAGAGACTCGTGTCCTCATGTAGATTGTGGGCTTCCTGGGGGTGGGGGCTGCGTATTAGACTCTGTGAGTCCCCCAGAGTAGAGGGCCAGTGACCCACGCAGAATTAAATATGCATTAAATTGCCTCACGTGAGTATGAGGGACTGGGTTGTATCTCAATGTAAGGAAAGCCTGGCCGATTAGGAACTACTAAAGCTAAAGATTAGGTTCCTAGGAGAGGACAGAAACTTTCTCCTTTTTAAAAGGCAATAAACCCAGGGCTAGGGAGATGGCTCACTGGGTAAAGTGTTTATTCCACAAGGATGAGGGCTTGAGTTCAGATCCCAGGTACCCACACGGCCAGCAGCTCATCCCTGTAACCCAAGTGTTGGAAGGTTGACACAGGCAGATCCTGGGGGCTTGGCTGGCCAGCCAGCCTAGCCAGAATGGTAAGCTCCCTGTTCAGTGAGAAATCCTGTCTCCAAATGTTAGATGGAGAGTGAAAGGGAGATATGTCAGGTATCTCCCTTCACTGGAGTCCCATCTCTGATCTCAGTTCTGCTATGTCACCGTCCTGAAATCTGCCTGCAGAGACTTCTTGTTCTCTCCAAGATTACTTCCAACACAATTAGTCTAGGTTGCTTATGCTTACACCACACCTGGTTTAAGGCTGTATAATGATGTTAACCTCTCTCCTACACCCAGTGTGGCCCTCTGGCCTATATGTGTGCACACACATAACACACACACTCACACACACACACACAGAGGAGAGGAGAGGAGAGGAGAGGAGAGGAGAGGAGAGNGTCTTTCACCCTGGCTTGGAAAGAGCATCACAAAAAAGGGGACTGTTGGAAACTCTGCACACAACAGATTTTGCCTAATAGGTGTGAAGAATGGCTGCTATGCATAAATGATTGTTGGAAAATAATTCTCTGTAGAACATGACCAAACAAGCAACCCCATTCAGTCCTGTACTCATTTCCAAGACCCAAAACAACACGGCACATCTTATAGATGCTGGAATTATTTCCTCATTACTTACTTACCAAACGCCTATTAGGAAAAAATCCACAACTTTAAGTCTCTGAATTGTAATACCCAATAAAATGGAGAATAAAACTTTTGAGAGAAAATTCACATGAACAACATCATAAAAGTCACGAGAAATCAGAGAGCAGCACTTCAACACGAAACTAAGCTATAACACCTTCCAAGAACACTTATTTATGTTTTTCTTTAATCAAGGCGAAAGTGGAGCCCCTGAGACAACGACGTGAGCCCCCCACAAGGGAACCTGTAACATCACAAACTATAGTTTTGCAATAAAAATAAACCAAGTATCTTGCACACCTCCACCCTTAGCTAACCATGGGACCCCCCAAGCTTTGAGTCCCACTCACCCCCCAGACCCTCCTTACCAGGAATTCTCTCACTGGGCTTCTGGGCGCAGCTCAGGGGAAGCAGGTGGTTCAGGAACTCAAGCTCCAGCGCGCATCTCCTGGGAAGAAGATGCCAACCTCAGGGTGAGGTGCGGACGTGCGCACTTCTCCAACCCAGGAAGGTCAGGGAGCCGCAAGGTGCAGCCCACCCAGAGTCTGGGGGGCTGGCTTACCTAGTTTAAACAGGGAGAGAGCAAACTGCGTTAGTCTTAAACACTCTCTCTTGCCTTCCCTCCCGATTTCCCAACACTTTAATCCTCCCTTAAGGGCTGGGTTCAAAGCCCCAAGTTGCCAGCTAGGCTCAAGGCAGAGTCCTTTCCCAGTGGCTCTCCACCTTTCCAAAGCGCGGGAGCACACCTTGGCGGCGCCTTCCTCTGCTCGCCCCGCGATGAGGCTGTGCGCAAACTTCTCCGACTTAAGTCCTTTTCGGTGCGCTCCACCCCCGCCCTTCTCCCCACGCGCGGCCGAGGGGGGGCGGCCGAACGCAGAGCCGGCCCCGCCCGGACCCTCCCTGCACGTCAGCCCCTCCAGCCCGCAGAGGGAGGGGCGAGCAGCTGCTCCTCGCTCCTCCGGCCCCCGCGCCCAGGCGGGGAGAGGGGCTGCGCTCTTCGCTGCTGCTCCGCTCCTTGCCCTAAGAGTCCCCGTCACCCGTGCGTGCGGAGCCCCCGGAAGCAGGAAGGGACCCCAGTTAGACCTTTAGGAAGGAGTAGGGGGAGTAGAACGACAGATTGGGCTGAAAGATTCATAACCTGGTCCCTGGAGACAGCTTTCTGGGAGCCCAGTACCTTCCCCGGAGGATGCAAATTCCGGAGGGAGGTGAGTTTCCCAAAGAACCCTACCCCAGACAGAGAGGCACCCTGGCTCTAAGAGCGGCCACTCAGGGGACCACACTTGGGAGCTAGTGGAGAGCCGGTCCGTAGTGGGGCGAGGTAGTGGAGGTGGGGTGGGGGACATGAGAAAACAGCTGGTCCAGACCTGAGGTACAGAGAAAGAAGCTGGAGGAAGGGTGTAAGAAAAAAGACCTTGAGGTCCCACAAGCCCCGAAGGCTCTCTGGAGTTGGGCAGCTGCAGCCTAGGGTGCAGGCTGGATTTGGGGTCAGTGCCCTCCACTTAGGGGGGTGCTGCTGGGAGGAGCATATTAGGGTGAATGACAGAAGTGAGGATGACCGGAGAAGACCAGGGTCAGAAGTGCCTGGCTTAGTGTCGAGGATAATCACTCCTCTCCTAAAACCCTCGAAGCCCAGCCCCTGAGAGCTCGGGACAATTTGATTCCAGGCGGGGCGCAGCCAGGGCTGGCTGGCGCACCCTGGGAGGCAGGCAAGTTGGTTCCAAGGACGGGCTGCCCTCCAACTCCTTCAGCCCGGTGTTGGGTCCCGCAAGGCAGCACCGGACACTTTTTTCCTTAACTGTTCAAGAGATGATGGGCTAGGGAAGCAGCTACCTGTGTGTCTGGAGAACACAAGGTGGCTGTGCGCCGTCGAGGTTATTCACACTCTAGCAAAAGAAATAATAGAACGGGGGAAAAGGCAGCTGGCAAGACAGAACACTTTCCTAGGCATTCTGGGGTTAACACCGGCAGCTGTGGGTGACTGAGATGCAGGTGTCCTGTGAAAGGGGCTGGCTCATCCATCCTTGGATCCCTTGCCCCCGAAAATCAGGGACTTTAGGCAAAATTGTGTGTGGCTCTGTCCTGCTTTGGCCCCTAACCCCTCAGCCCAGAGAGACTAGAGGGACCCCTAATTTGTGTGTTTGGGGACTATCAGGGTCCCAGTGGAAGGGAGCCCAGGGGTCCCAGGACAAGATTAGATCAGCTCTTTGACCAGAATTCCAGAGTGACAAAATCTCTTCACAGCTCCCCTCCGCTGTACGCCCCCTTCCCTTCTTGACACCTCAGTCTGATGACCCAGAGGGCTGGATGTGACTCATCATGCATTCAAACCCTAAAGCACCGCCTACTGCAGGGGAAGAGTCTTTAGCCTCTCCATTCCGGATCTCTGTGGGAAGAGGGTTGTTAGCTGAAACAAATGTGACAGGCAAAGGAGGCTGGGCATTAGGGCGAGAAGGAGAGTTGCAAAGCAACGCTTACGTAGAGTCTATTAAGCAAAACCTGTACGTGAAACTTTCTATTTGCAAAATTAGTATGTGCTCATATAAAAATGAAGACACCCTCTAAATTCGGAATTTAGGTACAAATCTTTGTTCTGTGCTGGCACCTGTCCTGGGGTCAAAAGCTGTCTGCTTTCCCCAGTTACTGCTAATCACCTAAAGTCTGACCAAAGCTTCTTTAAAAATTTTCCTTTTGAGATCTTTGTGGGTACACAGACTTATTAAAATTATACATATTCCAATAGCAAATGTCAAGAATTTCCCTTTTTCGTAGACCAAACGATTGAAATATCAATGAATTAGGGAACCGACTGCTGAGAGGAAGGTGTGGCTGCCCCTGGCATTGAGTGATCAAATAACAGGGCAAATTTTTGTTGGGGCAAATCCTTGTGCATCCTCCCTTAATGGCAATGAAGACCTGTATTTTGAGAGCAGATTGGACTTGGTTCTGTAAAGCCCCTGCTTTAAACATGACACAAAGTCTAAAAATTAGCAAGAAAACATCGCGTGTATATTATACAGCCTTAGACCATGTGTGGTGCAAGCATAAGCAACCTAGACTAATTAAAGTGCTAATTGTGTTGGAAATAATCTTGGAGAGAACAAGAAGTCTCTGCAGCCAGATTTCAGGATGGTGACATAGCAGAAATGGGATCGAGATGAGACTCAAGGGGATTACACAGACTTTGGCTGCTACATAAATTTATTGATACTAAAATGGTTGTGCACCTGTTGGATGCACTTGAATTCACAAAAAGTGTAAATGCATTGTTATACTAATGCTTCCAAACTATCTTCTTTGTAGACTCTGTAGGTCCCAGGAGGGCAGATGTGGACACAGGGATGGTTGACTAAGGAGGACTTGCAGTGCTAGCTATAGAAGATGTGAGATCTGTTTTCCTGTCTTGAAATCAGTTTAGTAATGTAATGTAGAAAATAACAGAGTTCAGCATGTTTGACAAGCACAGATGTGGGTTCTTAAAACCTGCATCCCCCTTCTGTATATGTATGCCTGTACTGCACTGTAAAGGAATGCATTTAATAATCAAAGGGAACTTCATATACTTGATTTAGAGTAAGCTACTCTTCAACTGGTTATCTCATATTTGCTAATAAACCATCAAATTAAAAGGTCATCAAAGGGGCATTCAGAAAATAAGCACCTTAAAATTTGGTAATCCTATATTTCTGGTGTTTTAACTGACCACTTTCAACTTCAAACATCTGGCTTTGTGAGAGGTTTGCTGCTTTCCTTCTGTCTTCAGAAATTTTGTCCTTTAGTCAGCTACTAGTTTGGGGAGACTCCTTTGTCAATTTTGTCTTCTGTGTTTGGAGACCGAAAAACTGCTTTAGATTCAGATTCTACCCTTTCTTAAAACTTCCAATTTTCATTTCTCAGAGAATAGAGTCTCACTACTCACTAGGGAAGGATTTAGGACCCTGAGGCTTTCTGCAGAATGCTTCCTTCTCGGCAAAAGCAGGGTATGGACTTTATTGCTTTAATGCTATCTATGGTTCTGAACGAAGTGGTTTTAAAAAATCAGTTTTTATAATTTCTGCTCCAGTTAGTGAAAGGAAAATGTATCTTTTAATTAAGGACTATATCTGCTATTTATGCCTTCTTGATAAACATGTAAATGCAAAGAGAGAAGGCCAAACTGTGAGAGAGGAGAAAAAAAAATCTTTACTAGGTTGAATGGTGAGTTTCTCTCTCTCTGATCTCCTCTCTCTCTCTCTTCCTCGTCTCTTCTCTCCTCTCTCTCTCTCTCGCCGCTCCCTCCCGCCCGGGGCCCTCCCCCTCCTCCCACCTCTCCTCTCGAGAGAGAGAGAGAGAGAGAGAGAGAGAGAGAGAGAGACACTCAACCAACAATAGCTAAGCCTTGAATGCTAAATCCAAAGTCTCCTGACTAGGAAGTTTGTGATCCCCCTGATATACCCAGTTCATCTGTGTGTGTGTGTGTGTGTGTGTGTGAGAGAGAGAGAGAGAGAGAGAGAGAGAGAGAGAGAGAGAGAGAGAGAGAGAAACTCAACCATTCAACCTAGTAAAGATTTTTTTTTCTCCTCTCTACAGTTTGGCCTTCTTTTGCATTTACATGTTTATCAAGAAGGCTATAGCAGATATAGTCCTTAATAAAAGATAATTTTCCTTTCACTAACTGCAATGAAAAAATTTAAAGCCACTGGATTCTAGAACCATAGATAGCATTAAAGCAATAAAGTCCATACCCTGCTTTTGCCGAGAAGGAAGCATTCTGCAGAAAGCCTCAGGGTCCTAAATCCTTCCCTAGTGAGTAGTGAGACTCTATTCTCTGAGAAATGAAAATTGGAAGTTTTAAGAAAGGGTAGAATCTGAATCTAAAGCAGTTTTTCGGTCTCCAAACACAGAAGACAAAATTGACAAAGGAGTCTCCCCAAACTAGTAGCTGACTAAAGGACAAAATTTCTGAAGACAGAAGGAAAGCAGCAAACCTCTCACAAAGCCAGATGTTTGAAGTTGAAAGTGGTCAGTTAAAACACCAGAAATATAGGATTACCAAATTTTAAGGTGCTTATTTTCTGAATGCCCCTTTGATGACCTTTTAATTTGATGGTTTATTAGCAAATATGAGATAACCAGTTGAAGAGTAGCTTACTCTAAATCAAGTATATGAAGTTCCCTTTGATTATTAAATGCATTTTCCTTTACAGTGCAGTACAGGCATACATATACAGAAGGGGGATGCAGGTTTTAAGAACCCACATCTGTGCTTGTCAAACATGCTGAACTCTGTTATTTTCTACATTACATTACTAAACTGATTTCAAGACAGGAAAACAGATCTCACATCTTCTATAGCTAGCACTGCAAGTCCTCCTTAGTCAACCATCCCTGTGTCCACATCTGCCCTCCTGGGACCTACAGAGTCTACAAAGAAGATAGTTTGGAAGCATTAGTATAACAATGCATTTACACTTTTTGTGAATTCAAGTGCATCCAACAGGTGCACAACCATTTTAGTATCAATAAATTTATGTAGCAGCCAAAGTCTGTGTAATCCCCTTGAGTCTCATCTCGATCCCATTTCTGCTATGTCACCATCCTGAAATCTGGCTGCAGAGACTTCTTGTTCTCTCCAAGATTATTTCCAACACAATTAGCACTTTAATTAGTCTAGGTTGCTTATGCTTGCACCACACATGGTCTAAGGCTGTATAATATACACGCGATGTTTTCTTGCTAATTTTTAGACTTTGTGTCATGTTTAAAGCAGGGGCTTTACAGAACCAAGTCCAATCTGCTCTCAAAATACAGGTCTTCATTGCCATTAAGGGAGGATGCACAAGGATTTGCCCCAACAAAAATTTGCCCTGTTATTTGATCACTCAATGCCAGGGGCAGCCACACCTTCCTCTCAGCAGTCGGTTCCCTAATTCATTGATATTTCAATCGTTTGGTCTACGAAAAAGGGAAATTCTTGACATTTGCTATTGGAATATGTAAATAATTTTAATAAGTCTGTGTACCCACAAAAGATCTCAAAAGGAAAATTTTTAAAGAAGCTTTGGTCAGACTTTAGGTGATTAGCAGTAACTGGGGAAAGCAGACAGCTTTTGACCCCAGGACAGGTGCCAGCACAGAACAAAGATTTGTACCTAAATTCCGAATTTAGAGGGTGTCTTCATTTTTATATGAGCACATACTAATTTTGCAAATAGAAAGTTTCACGTACAGGTTTTGCTTAATAGACTCTACGTAAGCGTTGCTTTGCAACTCTCCTTCTCGCCCTAATGCCCAGCCTCCTTTGCCTGTCACATTTGTTTCAGCTAACAACCCTCTTCCCACAGAGATCCGGAATGGAGAGGCTAAAGACTCTTCCCCTGCAGTAGGCGGTGCTTTAGGGTTTGAATGCATGATGAGTCACATCCAGCCCTCTGGGTCATCAGACTGAAGGTGTCAAGGAAAGGGAGGGGGCGTACAGAGGAGGGAGCCTGGAAAGATGTCACTCTGGAATTTCTGGTCAAAGAGCTGATCTATCTGTCCTGGGACCCTGGGCTCCCTTCCACTGGGACCCTGATAGTCCCCAAACACACAAATTAGGGGTCCCTCTAGTCTCTCTGGGCTGAGGGGTTAGGGGCCAAAGCAGGACAGAGCCACACACAATTTTGCCTAAAGTCCCTGATTTTCGGGGGCAAGGGATCCAAGGATGGATGAGCCAGCCCCTTTCACAGGACACCTGCATCTCAGTCACCCACAGCTGCCGGTGTTAACCCCAGAATGCCTAGGAAAGTGTTCTGTCTTGCCAGCTGCCTTTTCCCCCGTTCTATTATTTCTTTTGCTAGAGTGTGAATAACCTCGACGGCGCACAGCCACCTTGTGTTCTCCAGACACACAGGTAGCTGCTTCCCTAGCCCATCATCTCTTGAACAGTTAAGGAAAAAAGTGTCCGGTGCTGCCTTGCGGGACCCAACACCGGGCTGAAGGAGTTGGAGGGCAGCCCGTCCTTGGAACCAACTTGCCTGCCTCCCAGGGTGCGCCAGCCAGCCCTGGCTGCGCCCCGCCTGGAATCAAATTGTCCCGAGCTCTCAGGGGCTGGGCTTCGAGGGTTTTAGGAGAGGAGTGATTATCCTCGACACTAAGCCAGGCACTTCTGACCCTGGTCTTCTCCGGTCATCCTCACTTCTGTCATTCACCCTAATATGCTCCTCCCAGCAGCACCCCCCTAAGTGGAGGGCACTGACCCCAAATCCAGCCTGCACCCTAGGCTGCAGCTGCCCAACTCCAGAGAGCCTTCGGGGCTTGTGGGACCTCAAGGTCTTTTTTCTTACACCCTTCCTCCAGCTTCTTTCTCTGTACCTCAGGTCTGGACCAGCTGTTTTCTCATGTCCCCCACCCCACCTCCACTACCTCGCCCCACTACGGACCGGCTCTCCACTAGCTCCCAAGTGTGGTCCCCTGAGTGGCCGCTCTTAGAGCCAGGGTGCCTCTCTGTCTGGGGTAGGGTTCTTTGGGAAACTCACCTCCCTCCGGAATTTGCATCCTCCGGGGAAGGTACTGGGCTCCCAGAAAGCTGTCTCCAGGGACCAGGTTATGAATCTTTCAGCCCAATCTGTCGTTCTACTCCCCCTACTCCCTTCCTAAAGGTCTAACTGGGGGTCCCTTTCCTGCTTCCGGGGGCTCCGCACGCACGGGTGACGGGGACTCTTAGGGCAAGGAGCGGAGCAGCAGCGAAGAGCGCAGCCCCTCTCCCCGCCTGGGCGCGGGGGCCGGAGGAGCGAGGAGCAGCTGCTCGCCCCTCCCTCTGCGGGCTGGAGGGGCTGACGTGCAGGGAGGGTCCGGGCGGGGCCGGCTCTGCGTTCGGCCGCCCCCCCTCGGCCGCGCGTGGGGAGAAGGGCGGGGGTGGAGCGCACCGAAAAGGACTTAAGTCGGAGAAGTTTGCGCACAGCCTCATCGCGGGGCGAGCAGAGGAAGGCGCCGCCAAGGTGTGCTCCCGCGCTTTGGAAAGGTGGAGAGCCACTGGGAAAGGACTCTGCCTTGAGCCTAGCTGGCAACTTGGGGCTTTGAACCCAGCCCTTAAGGGAGGATTAAAGTGTTGGGAAATCGGGAGGGAAGGCAAGAGAGAGTGTTTAAGACTAACGCAGTTTGCTCTCTCCCTGTTTAAACTAGGTAAGCCAGCCCCCCAGACTCTGGGTGGGCTGCACCTTGCGGCTCCCTGACCTTCCTGGGTTGGAGAAGTGCGCACGTCCGCACCTCACCCTGAGGTTGGCATCTTCTTCCCAGGAGATGCGCGCTGGAGCTTGAGTTCCTGAACCACCTGCTTCCCCTGAGCTGCGCCCAGAAGCCCAGTGAGAGAATTCCTGGTAAGGAGGGTCTGGGGGGTGAGTGGGACTCAAAGCTTGGGGGGTCCCATGGTTAGCTAAGGGTGGAGGTGTGCAAGATACTTGGTTTATTTTTATTGCAAAACTATAGTTTGTGATGTTACAGGTTCCCTTGTGGGGGGCTCACGTCGTTGTCTCAGGGGCTCCACTTTCGCCTTGATTAAAGAAAAACATAAATAAGTGTTCTTGGAAGGTGTTATAGCTTAGTTTCGTGTTGAAGTGCTGCTCTCTGATTTCTCGTGACTTTTATGATGTTGTTCATGTGAATTTTCTCTCAAAAGTTTTATTCTCCATTTTATTGGGTATTACAATTCAGAGACTTAAAGTTGTGGATTTTTTCCTAATAGGCGTTTGGTAAGTAAGTAATGAGGAAATAATTCCAGCATCTATAAGATGTGCCGTGTTGTTTTGGGTCTTGGAAATGAGTACAGGACTGAATGGGGTTGCTTGTTTGGTCATGTTCTACAGAGAATTATTTTCCAACAATCATTTATGCATAGCAGCCATTCTTCACACCTATTAGGCAAAATCTGTTGTGTGCAGAGTTTCCAAGAGTCCCCTTTTTTGTGATGCTCTTTCCAAGCCAGGGTGAAAGACATCAAGAAATGCCTTAACAAATTAATTCCTCTTCCCAAAACATTCATTTTCCCTGATCTAAGGATATCCAAAGTCAAAAAAAGTGGACAATCCAATTAGAGTTATATCCTTGTGGGCCAGCTTCCCTCAAGGAATCTTCCAAAAAACAGTCGTATGTGGAAGCTTTAGTCTAATATTATACAGTAAATATGAGAAGAAGTCGGCTTCGGGAGACCATGATCACCTGTGTGGTCATGGAGAATCTGAGTAAAGCCAGGTATTTGAAGCTGTTTGTTGAAATTATTGGGCAAATGAAAGTGAAATGTTCAAAATGAACCAAAGTTTGACCATGTAGTTCCTGAAATTAATCTTTAAACAGCTGAATATCCAAGTTTCGGTGTCTGAAATTATCAGAGGACGAGTATTTTATAGAATCCAGCCGATTGGCTTACCTTTAAGGTCAAAGTAGGAATGCTTTTAATGCTATGAGGTTTATTAAGTATGATTATGATTTATGATAACTTCTTGTTAGCCTACCACGTCTGCAGGAGTTAGCTCAACTTTAAAAAGTTGTGACTGCTGGTTTCAGATGCTAATATTCTGTGAAGAGCTAGATTTGCAAAACTCTCCAGTTTGTCAGTATTCTCGGTTGACATTCATTTGTACTGTTTTAACAGCCCTAAACAACCCTCAGCCAGGATTTGTTTGGGTTCAACAATGTCTCTAGCCTACAGTTAATTGTAGGAACTAAACCTATAAGAATAATATTTAACCATATTGTAAAATGCTCTGAGATTGCTTATTGACCACACCAATCACACAGAGTACAACAAGCATAAAATTTTCATCATAACTGATTCACGAGAACATGTAAATAATCTCAGAGGGAGTTGTATTGTTTCATGATGCTTAGAGTTGAAAAACTGAGTTCATATAAATATGGCCTCAGTTTCCCATTTTCTTGTGTTTGGGGAAGACAGCAGATGAGTAAAGATAGCCTTTGCTTTAAACAACTAAAAAGACGGAGCTAAATTAGTGTGATTGTGCCGTGGCATCTCTATTCTCCACGAACCTCCCAGACTCTGTCAAAGTTAATATGAATGAAAATACTGTCTCTTGTTGGTTTTTTTTATTAAAGTAAAAGTGAAGTGAAAATAAAGGATTAATGATGTTTTCAGTGATAACCTAAACCAGTATTGTCAACTTGAGCTTCAAATTATAATCTATGGGAAAATTTTTAAAAAATTTTAAAAAGGATGCCTGACCCTACCCCAAACCAATTAAATGAGACTCTTTGGGGAAGGGGGGGTCTATGTTTTGATGCATTTCTTTGGGTGATTATAATCAGGACTGATAAGAATTGACTGATATGATTTCCATCATATTAGATGGAGCTTGATAACGTCGGAGGATCTTGGTGAACATAATGCCGTTTACTGTACTGCTGGTCTAATTTTTGGATTTCATAGATCCGGTCAATGTTCGGGGATCTTGGTGAAAATAAATATTTGTTGTATTGCCAGTCTATTCCTCTTTTTTTTTTCATATGTGTAGTACATGCAACTTGACATCCTAATTAGAAGATGGATATTTTATTATTTGATATTAGATGTTTAAAAAAATAACAGATTCCAGGAAAAAAAATTCTTTCCCGAGAAAGCAAGCTATGGAGTTTGAAGCTATCTGGCCATCCAAAAAATTCCTTAATAAATAAACTCTAGCTTTAAGAAATGTTAAAAATAATGCTTTATGAAGCATAGAATTTGATCTCCTTTTGCTAAGACTTACATGATTTACAGTGTACAAATATGTACCTTTTGAAAAGGGGAGAAGGGGAAAATGAAAATTATTCTCCTTGGCATACCAAGTAACATATTCTGGGTGCCAGCTATGTTCTAATATTTTCACACAAATTAGTTTCCTAAAACTAATAATAGATTTTTGAGCTACAAACTATTAATTCTGATTTTATACATGAGAAAATTGAGAATCCATTAGATCAATAAATTTGCTTAAAGCCACAAATCAAGTAAATTAAATTATACTTAGACCAATACCTTCTTATTCTGCATTCAATAATATCATAAAATATACATTGATAAGCAAATTTATATTTTTTAAAAAAATTTAAATCAACATCTATTTAAAAGCAGTATGGGGTAGAAACAAAGATTCTGTCATGGCTCTTTTTGAGTTGAGCTTCTGACTCCATCACTCTTCGGCTGCATGATTTGGGCAAATAATTCAGGCTTTCCCAATGAAACAGATTAAGTTGATTTAAAATATTTTATTTTAATGTAAATTAAATAAATTAATATTTGTAAAGTATTTGGGTAGATACTTTGTGCATAGTAGGTTCTATGTAAGTGTTATATTTTAAAATAGCATTTATTCACAATTACCCTGAAATTACATAGACAAATAGCTTGTATCCATGTCCTCAAGGATTTTGCATCTAGTAGAAAATAACCAATGCATAAATAGAATGATTATTCCACTCAGATATTGGTGTTTGTTCCTTCTTAATTATAATTAAAAGCATGGCTTTGTTTGACAATTATGTGTTTTTCAATGTTGAAATGATCTTCCAAACCTCCATGTGATTCAAAACTAAGTGATCATACCTTATATTGTCACAATGGTATTAATTTATTTTCCCGTAAAATCTAAACACAGAAAATTGCACTACCATATGTTTCTGGCTTCAGTTGATAAGGTTAGAAAACTGGTATTTGAATAGATTACAGATCTTTAAACTTTTATTTTTCATGTAAATTATGGGGCTGGAACATTTAGGGGAAATCAGGGGAAAATATCACGGTAATATATTTTCCAAAAGCAAAGTTGCATGCTTTGAATGTAGTTTTGTTTGTATTTGTAAAGAAAAATAGTTTTTAGAGAAGGAAGAGCCGATCAAAAAGCACAGGTAAACTCTCCAATACGGAATCGGCTTCGAAGACACATTTCATCTGAGCTAGTTGTGCTTCCTAAACTATCTGCAGCTCTGACCAACTGCCCGACACCTAAGCGGCACCTGTGGACATCTGAGGTATAAGATTTTGTTTTCTTCCAAAGAAAATCTCTTTTTATTTAAAGAAAGCATGTAAATTAGTATCCTTTGTAAAACAATAACTCAGATACTCTAAACACAAGGAGTTAATTCTCAAAGAAACAGAGTATCTGATCAATGTGTCAGTATTTCTGTAATCAATATTTAACTGTCTCATTGCTCTAAAATTTATTTTTGTCGGTGTATGCCTCTCTCACGTCTGATCATGTCTCAACGGTACTTCCAATTTCAGACGGACGCTATGTTTTTCACCCCCACAGTTTTGCTGCAACTCTTCTTAGTACCATTATTAAAATATTTATATATTCTCCTAATATTCAGTTACATTCAATTCTGTGTGCTGAATTCATGATACAACCAGAATTGTTTCAAAACCTCTATTCATAACTGTTCAGTGATTGCCCAAGGACGTAGACCCTCAAAGCCTGCTATTTAAGATGTTTCATGATATAACCCTGTTTGGTTTTTCCTATCCTTGGTAGGCAGAAAACCTCAACAGCTTCTTAATTTTAGTCCTGGAGATATAGTTATGCTAGAAAAAAAATTGACTTCATATTTGGAGTCCACCCTTCACTTTCAACCTTGTATCCTTGCCCATCAACCTCAATTAACATTCTATTACCTCAAAATTTGGGGGTGTTTGTGCATGGTGTGTGTGTGTGTGTGTGTGTGTGTGTGTGTGTGTGTTTGTGCCTTTATATTATAGTTCATTTGCTAGGCTGTTTTGCTTTGGTTTATGTTTACTCCAACAGCCCTTTTCCAAGAAGCTGTGCTTTATTTGATCGGCAGTTTAGAATTCAGCATTTCAAAGCTGACCTACCTCCATCCTTCAGAATGTGTTCATCATTTCCCCGGAACACATACAACAAATTCCCATCCTGATAGCTTTACTCATATTTTAAAACTCAATAAATATTTACTAAACAACTATTATATCATAGTCAGATACTATTATGAGAGATTACAGCCCCTGGTTTCATGGGGACTAGAAGAGACAGACAAAGCAAAATCAAACAACTGGTGGCATGCGCTGCCATGCAGAGATGCGGTAAGCCCTCTGAAGATGGGAAGCAGGAACACTTTATTGGAAGGTGACCCTCTTGAAGAGGACAGACAGGATTTGATAATGAAATGATGAGACATACAAACCTGAATAAAGAGAAGACATGAAGTTGTATTACAGGCAGGACACTAGATTAAAAAAAAAATCTGAGAAGCTTGACACATGGCAATTTGGGAAACTGCAGATATTTGGGTTGCCCGTTAGGTTTATAGGACACTTTAGTGTATCAGATGAGGACGGGGTGGGGGGTCCGCTGAGGAAGCTAATATAAGGGACATAAGTGATAAAATTTGCCATTTGAATGAATCGCTCTGTTGAAAAAAGAAGAAAATTGGATTGAAAATGGGATGGATACAAATTAGTTGGAAGCCGGAAGCCTTATTGCAGTAACAGAAAGAGAATCAATTAGGGCCACTTTATTGTGGATGGAATAGGGAAAAACAGTCTGGAGATTATTTAAAGACTTTTGTAGGATTTGGTAAATAATAAAAATTGGAGGTGAGGTGAGTGTGAGACCAACTGCATGATGAATTCCAGGGTTTTTTTGTTTTTGTCTTTGTTTTTACAGACAACAGGAGAGCTACAATATCAACCACCTAGCCCAGACAAGAAATATTTTGGAACAGGAAGATAAAGGCTTGAATTTTGGAAAAACATGATGCATTTTGGCTCATCTATATGATGATATTTCATAGAAATAAATATAGAAATTTCTGCCTAAAAAGAATTTGATACTAGTTTGAAATTTTAAAATAGCATAAAGGCATTTTTACCAACTAACATTATGAAGTTAAAAAGAAAGAAAAATATTAGACACAAAATTCAAAAGAAAAGTTAAACATCTAAGACTCTAATTTTTAAAAAAGGAACAAATGGAAAACAAGCTTTAAGAAAAGACAGAGTTGGAAAGCTAAGTCAAAAAAAAACACACAGACCAAGTAGTTCTGTGGAAGCCAGAGAGGAAGCCGTGTGTCTGCAGAGGGTAACCAGTAGATCAGATGGTAAAAGAGGAGGCAAGACCCAGCTTCAGGCCCTACTGCTGGGGGAGGTGAATGGGAAGGGTGGATCCAGTTCAAATCACAGAGTCCTTTCAGTCAGTTTGAAAAGCACTTTATCTCCCATTTTTGAGACTGTACAATCTCCTAAAGTTTAACTGAAGTGCATTTTCTTCTTTTAGCTTTTTCTGACAGTGACCCCTCAAATAACATGTAATATTACATCCTTATATCAGCTTTTTTTAAGACTCTACAGGCTCTGTGCGTGGGAGACTGTGTTTGTGTGTGTGCAATAATATATATGTATGTATATTATATTTACCTTTATGTTATTAGTCTACTGAAGTAAAATTTCTTGTTTATCATAACAGCATACTACGGGGAAGACCAATGTATTTTTTTTAAACCCAGCCCTCGAAGATAAGAATCTAGAAGACATAATTTTTAAGCATATACAAACTATTTCCTAGAAGTTTGTAGCATAGAAGCTGCATACCAAATTAATTAGGCCAAATGTGCCATATTTAGATCATGAGATGAGACATTTTCTAACTGTTTCATAGAAATGCATTTGCTTTTATTGTTATGAACATCTTAATTTGTCTTCTTTCCCTTCAGGATTACACAGGAAATTCGTCTCTTTTGTCCAGTCTTCCCAGCAAATCCAAGCAGCTTCTATGCTCTTACTGGAAAGAAGTAAAACATTCAAATTTGACTATCGTGATGCTGATTTTTTTTCCTGAAGTGATTTTTGCCACACTGAAGCTCCAGCTTTTTTCTTAAAACTTTGTTCCACAACTTTGAGATATTTTTCTGTGATACTTCTTCCAAATCAATAATCCATTTTCATTTTTAACCTTATCATATACATTCTCCCACTGAGGCTCAAGTGACTGTCAACCTACTGTGCCAGTTCTTTTCTTTAGGGAACACAGGTTCCCAGCCCATCACTTCAGTTAAGCCCATAGAACTGTTTCCAGTGTTGTCCTCCTTGTCCTTCTAAATTACAAAACACAGATCCATTATTTATAGTTTCTGTGTCCATGGACTTCTGCATCCATATTGAAAATGTTTTCTTAATAATTACATCTGTACTGAATATGGGCAGGCTATTTTTTCCCTGTCACTATTACCTAAACTATATTAGTTAAACAACAATTGCCGTATTACCCAAGCAACAATTTAAATAGCATTTACAAAGGCTGAAGAAAGAGATCATCACTTAAGAATGCACATTGCTCTTGCAGAGGACCCAAGTTCAATTCCCAGCATCTATGCCAAGCAGCTCACAACTGCCTGCTACCCTAGCTCCACAGAGAAACCTGAAGCATCTGGGCTCCTCAGGCCCTGCACTAGCACGCACATACCCATACACACATACACAGAATTACAAACAAAAAAAAAGCCTTTAAATAGGATTTACCTTATAGCAGGTGTTATATATAATCCCAGAATGATTATAAAGTATACAGAGGGATGTTCATTAGTGATATTCAAATACTATGCTATTTTATATAAGGAAACTGAGCATCTACAATATTTTTTTCCTGAAACCAATACCCCATGGATACAGAAGGACAGTTCTGGCTATGCCTCTCCTCTGCCTCGTGCAATGTACTGAAAGTGCTTGGGTGCTATTATACCTCTGTCTACAGAAACAAAATAAGGATTTCCTCCTTAACTTTCCAGTATGGACCAGAACCCTGGAAGGCACACATTCTAAACTGCTTGAAAAACTCAAATCCTCCTATATTTAAGAATATAATAAAATCATAACAAAAGCAGTTACATTTCAATATAGCCCTACTGTGTGCTGGATACAGTAGCATTCAGTCACTTTTTAAGGCACCCTTACAGGATATTAGCAAGCCCATCCCATAAATGGAAAAGAATGACTAAAACCTGCCAGAACTTGTACATTGTTGACTACAGCAGAGCCACAACTCAAATCTAAGTTTGCCTAACAACAAAAGACTTGTTCTCTCTGCTGCGCCAATTAATGGCATTTGACAGTGACTTAGAGATCACTTTTTAAAACTTTAAGTAGAATTTTATTTGGCTTGAATGATCAGAGCTTTTGTAATGATGGGATAAGGAGACATATCCACTAGTCTCTCTGAGGCTTTAAGCCTGGCTGTTCACTTAATGGGGCTACAGGACCTGTGACTATAAGTTATAATCATATCCCAATATATTGGAACAGCTTGGAATAGTGCAAGATTCACTTACATTAAGGGAACATCCCAATGCTTAATTATATAAGCAGAACATTCTGCCACAGCAATAAAAAATGTGAAATGTAATAGAGGTTTGGATTTGATGTTCTCATTGTTTGATCAAATCCATCTATTAAGTCATTGTCAAATGAACTTACTAATTGTGAACACGGAGGAATTTGATGGCAGCCAAACCCGAAAACTCTGTCCCTGGAGTTTCACAAATGCTCAGCCCATGGATGTAATGGAGGAAAATATCCATTCGATAATAAGTAAGGGTAATTTCTAAAGAAAAGCTTGGCTATTTGTGGAGATTTTCTCTCTAGAATGCTTTTTATAAAGTCATCTCAGACAACAAGGGAGAAAGGAAAGGCAAATTGTATTGCTGCCAATTTTAATTTTAAATTGACTTGATTAATTAATCAATTAATTAATCCAAATTTCAGTATTATTATTTCTAGCCCTCAGTGTAATAGGTAGGGTTTTAACAACCATGAGGGTGTCTTCTAGAAAGTGCTGATGTTTATGGGTGTTTGGATGGGATCTCTTTAGCCTGAGATTCAAAGAAGTTCATGACACAGAGCACACAATAATGCAAATCGCTTCAGCACCTTCTTGCCGGGGCCTACTACAAGGCTAAAAGGTCAGGACAATATTAGAGCACTTTTTCATTTCTAACATCACATAGACCGCAAAGATGGCATTAAGGCAAAACCCCAACAAAGCAAATGATCATAGCTCGGGGGCCAATTCAAGAAAAATAAGAATTTACTGGGTTGCTTCTTTTCTCATTCAAAATGAAATTTTATTGCATCCCATGAGGAAAATATATATTCTTACAAATTAGATGTATTATCTTAGTGAATAGGAGGTCAGTGAGAAACTTGGCTTTTCTTTTTAGCTACTAAAATATTAATATCTAGGCACATTTGAGGAGTAGCAGCTTGATGTTCAAATTGGAAGTTATGATCTCATTGAGCTGCATTTTAATTTGTTAAAATAGCACTTCCAGCCTTTGAGATGATGTTTACTTAGTAATTAATATTTTACCTTTCTTAAGATCAGGACTCCCATACTTTCATTAAAGAAGAGACTACAAAGCCGGGCGTGGTGGCACATGCCTTTAATCCTAGCACTTAGGAGGCAGAGGCAGGTGGATCTTTTTGAGTTCAAGGCCAGCCTGGTCTACAGAGAGAGTTCCAGAACAGCTGGGGGCTACAGGGAGACCCTGTCTCAAAAAGACAAAAAAAGAAAAAAAAGAAGAGACTACATAGTTCTCTGGAATAAGGTATATTTCTGCCAGCACAATTCCAGCCTCCTGACTTCACATCCAGGGCTCTCTCTGAGGAGCCTACAAAGTTGCAGGGGGGTATAAATATTTGCAGAAATCTATACGTATTTCTGCATTCATAGGCAAACTTGAATATCAAACATATTAACAAGAGTGGTCCTGGATGTATAGTACCCATGTTGTGTATTTCCTGCATTCTCCTACTTTGTCCTACACATTCAACTCACACGGTGTTCCTGTCTGTTCCAGAAGTACACTTTGCTAAAGAAAAAGACCCTTTGCTTGAGCATCACTACAGTTCTCCCTCCTCTCTCTCCCCTTTTGGCTATCCTTCCACATTCTAACCAACTATTTCTTTTACCCTATTCCACAAATTATGCTTTCTTCATATAATTTCATAGTAGGGTAAACTGTGACTCTCTTCAGGAAAAAATATATTATCAGCATTAACGATTTTTTTTATCCAATGATTTTGGATGCTAATTCCCAAGCGTTAAGCTTTATACTACACTTAAAGATGTTACTATCTAATGTAAAACTAAAGAAATAGAGTACCCTATCATTATCAATGTGTTCATGGTAAATTAAAAAACTTTAGTGATAATGTTAGAACTGTTAAACTATAATCTAAACAATGCCACGTAAGAAATTTTTATCCAATATCTGAGTCCCATGAAATGTTTTCCCATCTTTTAGAAAAAGCACATTTAAAAAAAAATCTTTCAAGAAGCCATGGATATAAAATAAAGATATTTCTTAAAACATCTTAATAAAAACAATAATGATAACAAAAACAATACCTGACACTTACAAGGAACTTACCATGCACCATTAATGTAATTCCTTTCATTGATTTTAATCCATTTAATACAGCAGCTACCTAAGGTAAGAACTATCATAACTCCTTTTACATGGAAATACAGGCAGGTAATTAGCCCATGGAAGAACATGGATGATCAACAGCAGATTTAGAAATGAAGCCAAGGAGATCTGGCTGCAGTGTGTAAGTAAATATAGAAAGAGAAATGTGCTTACAAATAAATGTATAACTGCTTTTGCGAGAGGCATTTTACATGGTAATAACAGAACTTTGAACAGCGCATCCATGGATTCCTGTCTTAGAAAATGTGTGGAAATAAATAATGATTTTCTTTATCCTAAATATTGATCTTTGCAGCTGCCATGCCTATGCCCAGGTTTATAGTATTCCACTCTTCACTGCGCTCTGCTGGAAGGGGTTGATGGTGCTATTCCAAGATAACAATTTCACTGCTAAAATGCAGGATCGAATGCAAACAATTTGACTTATTAGTTCAAAGTCACAATTTCTCCCAAAACATGAATTTAAATAGAATTTCATAACTACATTTTGCTTACTTCCATGAAAACTAGTCAGAAACCCGTGGCATTTGTGGTTTTAATGATGTGGAGGGGAAAAAATGCGGCCCCCCAAATGGCAAGTAAAAATACACTGAATCTTAATTGGTCTAAAAATGGCCAGTTTTCCTATTCACTCAGAGATGATCAACTTCCCAGGCCCTATTTTGGAGCATGGCTATTCTTTTCCATGTTCTCTGAGTAGTGCATTTCCCTGTCTGGTGACTACCTTGGCACTCTGTGTACTTGTACAGCAGGGGCGGGGTACTCATTCTGACATTCACAGGGAACTGTATGCCTTCGAGCATATTCAAGCCACTCAGTCTTTGTAAGTGATTTTTATTTCCTATGTCTATTTTACATTTATTAACTACATTTATTAACTACATCTGAGCTTGTTTTATTTTCTGATATCAATTTTACCTCTTTTATTTACCACTGCTACATGCTTCATATATTCTGTGTAAATGTGCTTACTCTGAAACTTCCTTGTCTCTGGTGCTACAGCTCACTTTCAGTATAATGAAAACAATATTGATGTAACCTGATCTACTTTGCAACAAATCATCCAACTTCCGTAAGAATTGGAAAATTGTTACAATATTATTAAGTAGCCAAGATTATAAAAATGAAGGTGGATTTTACCTCTCCATCTTACTCCATCACTGTTTAAAACTTCTAGCTGGCAAGACATCATCTTAATAAGAAAAAGGGTAGTTTCAGATTTAACTACAGCAGTACTAGTAGTGAGTAGGTTTAGGAGACAAAGGTACTTTGGGGGTCTCTCTGAGTCCTCCAGGTAGACAGGCTCCTAGAAATGCAAACAGGTGGGGGAAAAGCTGGAAATTTCTTTAAGTTAATGTCTTTATTGGCTTGTATTTCTCTTTCCTCTTCACAAAATTTCTAAGCAGAGCTCCAGAACAAACAGTTCTTATTATTATTTGGCTTCAGATACATCTGCCACACTATGTACAGGTATCTATTACCTGATTTAAATTGCACAGTAGCCCAGAAAGTGAGTTTTTTTCACCATTCTATGAATACAAAGAGTGAAAAGCAAAAGAAGTGAAATACATTAATAAGAAGAAATTAGAATGAAATGTTAATTCTAATTATTTAAGTCTCTGTAGACTAAGCTGGCCCTGAATCCACAGAGATCATCTATCTGCCTTTGCCTCCTGAGTACTGGGATTAATGGCATATGCCACCATATGTAATTTAATTCTAATTATCAGTAGTATGTTAATATAATTATTTTAAACTGATATCAACCAGGGCATATTGTGAAGGTTTGGGAGTGGGTTATCTCATTTGATTCATTCAGTAATCACAAGTGTTTTTGTTATGCCCATTTAACCTCAAAAGTTTGGTGATATAAAGAAAAATCATGGGCTGGAGAGATAGCCTAGTGGTTAAGAGCACTGACTGCTCTTGCAGAGGGCCCGGGTTCGATCCCCAGCACCCACATGGCGGCTAAGAACCGTCTGTAACTCCAATTCCAGGAGAACTCCAGTTCCAGGGGAATCCGAGACCCTCTTCTGACCTCCGCGGCATTGCACGACATGGGTGCACAGACCTACATGCAGACAGTACATTCATACACTACAAAAATAAATAAAATTTTAAAAAAATAAAAAATAAAGATCATATAACTTAAAACAGAAGCAGGATTTAAGCGTAAATCTGACCTGCCACTCTAAGACCCAAATCACTGTCCTGTACTTCTACTGGAGGCAAAACTTGCTTTGTTGCTCAAATTGGTTTGCTGCTGAACCTGTGACTGAGTATTCAGGTTTCTGCATCGGCTTTTAATCTAAAATAGTTGTTTTCAAATGTGGTCACTTTGTTTTCAATGTCTGGAAGCAAATGAGAATCTCAAAGATAGCATTAAGAGTTTTTCTTCTTACTAAGTGCATTTAAAATATAGGATTGAACTCTGGGAATATATTCATCCTTTTCTGGAACAAAAATATCTCTTTTTAAACTAATGGTGGTAATAATGAGTAATGATTGTTTTTAAACATCTTTATCCAAAACTTGTCAGCACAATCCCCTCTGCCTCATATTGGGACTATAAGAGAGTAATAGCATTTATTCATCAACTATAAAACTCTAACCTTTTCTGAGATAGCAAAAGAATGTAATAATGAAATAAGATACACAAAATATACTCCATAGGTTTTCCCAAGATTTGAGCCTTACGCTTAAAGTGAATATTGTTTTATAATTTTAAAATAAATTTCCAGGAAGCAGATTATACTTGAGGAGGAATGATAGTCTCAGTGTCAGATACACTTTTCTAGAACAGCACTCTCCATATTCAAAGTACCTGAACTCTGGCTGAGAGATCTGCACACAACCTGTGAAGTGTTCTCAGTCATGGTGTCTCTTTTTATCAACACTCACCACTGAGAACGCATTGCTGGAACAGCAGTAGTGTACACTACATACCAGTAGGTTTTGGCCTCTCTTAGCCATAGATTTTTATTATAAGAGGATTTTCATTTCCTCAGTGCAATCCTTCATGGATTTTGAATGATACAGGAAAAGTACCACACATGACAGAAAGCAGGCAAGAGTGAATAACTGATTCTAAAGAAGGCTTTCTTTTGTTCTTTTTTTTTCTATGACCGTGGGTATCAACCTTGGCCCCCATACACATTTGGCAAGTACTATACCACTGAACTACACCCCAAGGCCTTTATACATCCTTGGAAAATTATTTTGAACCTCAGCTTATAAAAGAGACAGTTACAGCTGAGATTAAATATGAGCTGAAAACACCCATCTAGTTAGGTGAAGGAGTCAAGGCTTGACTTTTACCCACCTTGCATCCCAAGTATTATTTTGGTTATCCTTCTCCCACAGTTCTGTATGGATCCTGACCTTTGTTTTCACACTGTCCTGTGTCACAGTTCTGGTAATAGTGAACATGGGCTCACATTGTTCCAAATGTGTGTCTATCATCCTGAAGATGTGCACTTTGTATGTCCTTGTGCATCTGGACACAGCATGAAAGCTTCTCAGTAGGAAAATCATGTGAAATCTAAATGATCCATTGCATATATCAAGCCAGTAAAAATTGCCTTAAAACAAACTCAAGCATGTATAGAAATTGTAGAAGACCATCAGATGTCGTGAAAAGTAAGACTATTCAGTGCATAAAGAAGGTCTTAGCTGAAGGGCAAAGATTCAATGAAAAGATAAAACTTGAAGGTGAACCAATGATTTTGTATCTGTAAAAGGAACTTCATTGTATTATAGGTACATATCAGCAGATGTATTTTCTAAAGTGCAGATATTGGAGGTGATTTTGTAGTTTGTGAGTCTTTGGTTTCTGGTTTAAGTTACCGGGGCAGTGACTTAACCTGTTTAGGGTGCAGCAAAACTTTAATTATCAGCGAATGATAGAAAAAAGTAAGACACATCAATTTCTTAGCCAAACACTTGATTTTTATCCTAATCCTAAAGAATAAAAGGGTTCTGTCTTTTTAAAGAGAAAGCAGAAGTATGCCACAATTCAGTCCTCAGAAGAAACACATGAGGAAGGAAAACCAATTCCTTTTCCTTTCACGGGGTTTATTTTGCTCTTACTATAGCATGCTTTTTAACATTCCATTGCTTGTTCAGAGTTCATCAGACATCTGGAACTTAAAATCACTATTTCTAATATATTCAGAGATAAGTGTATACCAAACATACCCTGGTGTGAGAATAAGTATCTTGAGCTTAAAGAATTTAGCAGATATTAATTATGCCTCATATGTTTCTGTAATTTAGGGTGCAAAATTGCAGCAGAGTAGTTGTCACATGGTGTGTCAACTAATAGGTAGGGAAGATAACAAGACTGAGTCTCCAAAGGGAAGTTCAGAGCTATACAAGTAACAGAGATACCATAGACAATTGTGAGGGAGCTAATCGGAGATCATTTTGAGATTCTCCTTTGTTGCACTAATTTCTGAAAATGTATTTAAAATATTTATGCTAAAACACCAAAATATTTCTTCAAAGATTAACTTTGCTTCATTAAAAGTAATGAGTAGAAATATTCAAAACATTCTTTCAGGGGTTTGAGTACTTTTCCAGCACCTCACCACCACCACTCAAAGTAAAAACGGAAGAAACTCACACACTGATCTTCAGGCCTGAGGGTATAGTGCAGGTAATGGAAATAATCTGGATGAAAAATGTGCTTGACATGTTAGGTAAATCACTTTTCTGAGCTACAAAAGCACAAAGGCCTTTGTATATATCCCAGAACAGTATGGAAGGCACTACCTAATAATAGATAAGCTAGAGAAACAGATGAACCCAACTAGGCTGGGAGGAAAGATGAGGACTGCTTTGTTGTGGCTCTCTGGATGCAAGGAGGTATCAGGATAGTTTGTCTCATCAGCATCCAGTTAAGAAAGTCTATCCTTAGCTGGGTGTGGTGGCACATGCCTTTAATCCTAGCACTTGGGAGGCAGAGGCAGGCAGATCTTTGTGAGTTCAAAGCCAGGCTGGTCTACAGAGTGGTTCCAGGACAGCTGGGAGGCTACAGGGAGACCCTGTCTCCAAAAGACCAAATAAATAAATAAATAAATAAATAAATAAATAAATAAATAGTCTCTCTCTAGTAGAGACTATTCTTTTTGTAATCTTGGAAAAGATTCTATGCAAACAGGCCTAACTTTCACGCATTCTTTTTTTTTTTTTTTTGGTCTTTTTGAGACAGGGTCTCCTTTAGTCTGAGCTGGCCCGAAATTTGCTATGTAGACCAGGCTGGCCTTGAACTCACAGAGATTTGCCTGCCTCTGCCTCCCAAGTGCTAGAATTACAGCCCCGGCTTCAGCTTTCAGGCATTTTAAATGTCAGAAATGTTACTAGTTGTCCAAAGTTTTGTTTTTGTTTTTGTTTTTCAAATACTCTCAACTTCCTTTTTATCCTTAGGACATTGATCTTGATCTCTGAGGGCAGGATTTTAATATTTGTTCTAGTTTTTAACCTCCCAGCTCTCCCCAGCTTGTCCCTCTTCTTTGTGCACCAAAGGGATTGTTCTACCATTCCTTTCTTTTCAATATTTCCAAATTCGTATCAGAAAAAAATTGGGTGAATTAAAACAGGAAATTGTTTTTTTCCTTATTTTTCTTCAGTCTACATAAATATTGATGAATAAAATAAACAGAACTATATTTAATGAAGTATACACTAAAATATATAAAATTCAGTTTCTCAGCCAGGTGTGGTGGCGCACGCCTTTAATCCTAGCACTTGGGAGGCAGAGGCAGGCGGATCTCTATGAGTTCAAGGCCAGCCTGATCTACAGAGTGAGTTCCAGGAAAGCCAGAGTTCCAGGGAGACCCTGTCTTAAAAAGACAATAATAATAATAATAATAATAATAATAATAATAATAAAATTCAGCTTCTCATCTGTCATCTTCACTGTTTTGAGGAGCTAAAGAAGAGAAATTAATCTCTACTCAATGGCCATTCTTCTAGATCATAAAAGATGAAAGTTTTGAGAAATAGCTATGTTTCTCCCTAAAACAATGGCAGTGTAAATAATGTTTTCTAAATAATTAAAA
Source organism: Rhizomys pruinosus (assembly GCA_009823505.1). NCBI lineage: Eukaryota > Metazoa > Chordata > Mammalia > Rodentia > Spalacidae > Rhizomys > Rhizomys pruinosus. The sequence continues at coordinate 1,312,964 of VZQC01007984.1, forward strand.
TAATCACTGTCAAGCCATCCTTTATATAGAAATAAACTGTCTAACAATATGACTGCCTTTTTTTTTTTTTTATTTCTGTATGTGTATGAGTACTATCTGCATGCAGGTCTGTGCACCTGTGTCGTGCAATGACACGGAGGTCAGAAGAGGGTGTCAGATTCCCCTGGAACTGGAGTTCTCCTGGAATTGGAGTTTCAGATGGTTCTCGGCCACCATGTGGGTGCAGGGGATCGAACCCGGGTCCTCTGTAAGAGCAGTCGGCGCTCTCAACCGCTAGGCCATCTCTTCAGCCCCCAATATGACTGCTTTTGAAATCACTGCCATTGGCATAATACTTATGAAAAGGACAGAAATTCCTTTATTTCCTACTGAAATGAGATAGAGGGGAGGAGTTAAAAGAGCAGTGGTACCTTTTGTTTTATTTATTCTCTTTATGATCAGTTTAATAACTGAAATGTTCTAAGTGATAGAAGAAAAGTGCAAGTCTAAAGGAGTATATGATTTAAGTTTGTTTATTCAAGTCACAAATATATCGAATTCCAGCTAACTAACCCCTGTTATAGACAATGGGATGAAGCAGTAAGAGAAAGACAAGGCCACATAACCCTGGAAATTCTTGTAAAAGGAAAATAGGAAAATAGTAAGGAAATAAATACATATTACACAAGTAAATAATAATTAAAATTAAAGAGGTAAAAGAGTTGGGGTTTCGTTTTATCAAGGGTCAATGTACCACGAAGCTGAGGGTAAAATCCCAATGGTACTGATGAAGAAAAGGACAAATTAGTAGAACATAGTAAAGAGTCTAAGACACACCAGGATTTGGTGTGTGATAATAATGACACATAAAATCAATGGGAAAATGATAGTTCTAAAAGAAATATGCTTCTATTGTATTCACAAGTAAAGACCAGAATGCTAAGAGAAATATTGAACAGCGTATTTGTTAGGATTATAATCTTAAGCAAATTACAAAAGATGACTATATCCTAATGTAAATTTTCTATAGGCTAATTTCTTAAAATAAATCATAATTAGCAATGACATAGTTGTAATGCATTGAGCAAATGCATTTTCCTGAACTAACATTCCTTACAAGCACCATTCAAAAATTTGTAATCATTACATAACTTAAGCATTCTTCCTTATATATTCAAAGGAAATAAAAAACTATTCTTCTTTTGTACATTTTCATTAACTTAGTCAATTTATAATTTACACATGCATCGAAACATTAAGTTGTATACCATAGGGGTTTATAATTCTTGTAAATTTTAATTTTTAAATACACTAGCAAGAATGAGCTTTTATTATTATCATCACATATATAAAGCAATCTGAGGATTAGACATTAGAGAAAAATACCAAGACTTGCAAGAAAGAGACAAAACTGGGTTGGAACTCAGATCGCCCATAATTAGAGTTAAATTAACATGGATGTGAGAAGAATTTCTGTAAACCCAAAAGAAAAAGTAAATAAATCAAATATTTTAAATAAAGTTATAAATAGGGAGTTATGAAGGATGTGCCAAATAGTCAAGATTATTATGGCAAAGGATTCAACCTTCTTAGTAATCAACAAGCAGAAAATTTAATATTTTAGACCAAATTATTGTAGCCCAATATTTCTACTTATTGTCTACCCAACAGAAATATGAGTCTTTAATGCTTTTCTCTTGGTCCATCTCAAATGTTCCTTCTGATTTTATCTATAATATTTCAAAAGTGGATGGTGCCAATACACCAAAGAAGGAGCATTTAAATGTATTATTGCACACACTGTGCAGCACTATAAAGACCTGTATGTACTGACCTGGAAACAAGCCCATCAATTTATGAAAGAAGAAATTCTCAGGTGACTATATCTAAATAGCTAAACTGATTATGTCCTATAATATTAACCATTCTACATATATCTATTTGCACAGAAAAAAAAAAACCTGTGTAATGTTAAAACTGTTTACTAGTTTTACTTTTGAGAAGTCATATTAAGGAATTGGTGTAGGCCTGATTAATTAGTTAAAGTACAAAGTAAAGGTTCTCCCTTTTATTTTAATAATTTAAAATGTAAATTTGTATATTGTTAAAGGTGATAAAATATATATTAGAAAATGTGCTTAAACAACATTTATTTTAAAAACAATAAGCACATAACAAGATTCCTGGGAGCCAAAGAAAATCCTTTCCTTTCTTGACTGGAGAGCATCTGCATCCTGGAGTTCCAGGTCCTCCTTTTCCAGATAGCAAACTACTGACAAAATAAATAAATAAATAAATAAATAAATAAATAAATAAATAATCCTTCCAGGTTCTATCTCTGCTATCTTAAAACAAATTCTTACCCTAACGAAACAAATTCAAGTACCCACAGATGTATTGGTGACTTAACAGCTAACTGAGGGATTCAGAAAGAATCCCATAGCCAGGTCCACAGCGGTCCTCTCTTCACATTGCAATCTTTGTTCACAGTGAGCCATGAAATGGTAAGTGTTGGTTTCATTTGGTCCCCCGAACTCTCCCTGCTTTACAGGTAAATTTTATCCTTTCCACAACTATTAATAAAGATTTCAAAGATTTCAGTGGATATGGGCTATTTTAACTAAAACTTCAAGTGAGCATAAGTGTGATAAAACTCCTCTATTAGTCAGCCCCGAGTCTGGTTTTCTTCTCATCAAATTCTTGTTTCTTAAGACTTTCTGTTAAAGATATGACTTGGGATAGATGCTAGTATGATGTTTCTGCCTGTTTAAATAAACTTATAAGCACAGTGCTGTACTTAATGCCACTTTGCTATCATTACAAGCCACATCAATAAATGATTTGCAAGTTTGGAAATCTAAAACTATGAAAGGATTTCAAAACAACTTGAAGACTGGCATTGTTCAAACTGTTGTTTTTATTCTGTTCCATAGTGACTTTTTGATGTAAAAGCCATTATCAAGTTTATTTTGAGGTACCATCCTAGCTTTATCCCAGCTACTCCAAATGAGCCAAGGAGTGTGAGAGCCTGTTATTTCCTCCTCTCACAGAGTTTAAGGATAAAGAGTTAGTCTTCCTCTAGCCCCGCCCACCAGTCCCTTGGAGGCCTGAGTTAACAGGGCCTACTCTGTCAGCATGGACTTGGTCTGTCCTAGTTGAAACCCCTATCACATTAAAGCCCCCTTCTGAGTGCTAAAACTCCTGACCACCTACTATGTCTCTAAGGGGTGCTCCAACCCCACGCAGAGTTCTTAACAAATGAACAGTAGCTCTGCTTGATCCTCTGTCATCTGGCTGGGACTTGTTTGGACACAAATTCCTGTCACTCCTCAAGTCATAGGGAAGTGGGACATTGAAGTTTCCCATAACTAGCATCACAAGCCTGCTTGGTGAAGGAAAGTACAGAGACTCTGGTGTCAGAGTTCTAAGATCAGACCTTCCACCCTGGCAACGTGGTCTAAGGCAAGCAGTTCAACTTTCTTATCTATGCCTTGGTTTCCTCACTCATTCAATAAGGATTCCTGCCTCTCCAACTTACCATAAGTCTTTCGCCATACTTGACTAGTACAGAGTAAATAATCAAACATTCCTGTTATGGAGCACTACATAAAATGGCTTGCAAGCTCATATATTATATAAATGGAGTAGCAAATGGAACAGTCACTAGCTGTTTTCAGAATTTTGCATTTGTCCTATCCTTGAAGAGGGACCTCCATTTACAACATAATACCTGGCTTAAACTAGAAATAATATTGCTGATTGATTTTAAACACTCTCTTCCCAGTCAGCGAATGCTGTACTTCACATCACTATGTACTTCACATCCTATGGCTCTCCATCCCTTCCTTAGGTCCACAACTGTTTTCTCAACTATACATAGGAAATGATTTCAAAAGAGTCACTTTTAACTATTTGAGTCACTTGTGCTTTCTAACTTCTATCTCATTTGATCCCCTCCATTGTAGACTTTCCTTCTTGAAGGAATGTTTGTATACCTAGCATGCTTCTAATCTATAAAAAGAAAACAAAAGCAGATCTCCCCTAGTAAGTGTTGAAAACTTTTGTCAATTTTTTACGAAGCAGGATTTCATGATTAAGTAAATATAATCTTGAGTAAATTTAGCTTCTAATAAAAAGGATGCTTCAATATACCACACCAATTTCCGTGATAGTTTATTAAAATGTTGGGCTGGAGAGATGGCCTAGCCGTTGGGAGGTTGGGAGCGCCCACCGCTCTTGCAGAGGGCCCGGATTCGATCCCCAGCACCCACATAGCGGCCGAAAGAGAGAGCCGTCCAATACTCCAATTCCAGGAGAGCTCCAGTTCCAGGGGAACCCGACGCCCTCTTCTGACCTCCGTGGCATTGCACGACACGGGTGCACAGACCTGCATGCAGACAGTGCATTCATACACATACAGAAATAAATAAAATTAAAAAAAAATAAAAAAATAAAATGTAACCTTCTCATATATCAAAACCAACATAAAACACGGAAGCAAAGTCATGGGTAATTGACCAAAAGCACATGAAAATATCACACTAAAGTAAAAACCAAATCCCCATGTAAAGTTTAACTCTTGGTTCTGGAAGGTTTCAAAGTTAAAGCTGAGGTCCAAATTTCTTGAACAAACTAACATAATAAAAGCAGAAATGTGCAAGTAATTTTCTTATTTGTCTACTCTAGAGCTTTGTTTTGTAGAGAACACTGGTGTCACATCTAGGTACAGTGAGAATGACACACTAGAAGACTAATGCGACCATAGGAACAGGAAGGGGTAGTCTCCCCTACATGGTGCCATTCCCACTTGATTTTGGAACACAGTTGTTCTCCTTGTATCATCATATATGATACTCATTTCATCTAGAGGAGATTCCAGTCTAGTAAACCTAGCACCATAAAATGCCAGTGTACAAAGGAATGTGGCTGGATAACAGAATCGAACTGCTACCTGTTGAAGGAGCCAGTCCTTAGTACCTGGTCCCTCCTCAAATTCTCTAGAGCCTCCCCTTATTGAACAGCTTTCCCAGCCCTTCCACCTGAAGCAAAGTCTACTTCCATGTGACTTACACCTGTGAACCGCTTATGCTCACCCTGGGCATCAGTGAACATCTTGTCAAAGACAGAATGAAATTTGATAAGAAAGGAGATACCAGATTTCAGAAATAACTCATAATTTTTCATGGAAGGAAATTTGTTTTAAAAGTTTCTCTTTCTAAGCACTATGCTTGCCAGGAGAGAAAGAAAATTAAGGTTCAGTCTTCTTGGAGATAGAAAGATAAGAATATTACCATCTTATTCTTGCCATAAAAATAAATGTTTTACCCATGTTATTCAGTGGGATTGAATTTCTTTGTTTTTTCTCCAAGACTTGCCAGACATGTACACTAAATGTGGTCTATCATGTAATAAATGACCAAAAGAAACTCCATTTTATCATTCAGGAGGAATATTGCCTAGGAGAGAAGAGAACTTTATTAAGGTGAATTTTTCAATCATCTCTTCTCATTACTGGCCCTTTGAAATCCACAGATATTCCTTAATTTAACACTCTATTAATATAATATCACAATACTTCTGGAAGGGGGTTAATGGTCAAAAATAAATAAACAGAAAGATGTAGTTAGTGCATATAAAAATTGTAAAACAAACTGGATTCACCTATTCTCCAGGCTAGGAAAGTAGCTTTTTAAAAATATATCTGAATGAGGGCTGGAGAGATGGCCTAGCGGTTGGGGGCGCCGATCGCTCTTGCAGAGGACCCGGGTTCGATCCCCAGCACCCACATGGCGGCTGAGAACCATCTGAAACTCCAATTCCAGGAGAACTCCAGTTCCAGGGGAATCTGACACCCTCTTCTGACCTCCGCGGCATTGCACGACACGGGTGCACAGACTTGCATGCAGACAGTACATTCATACACATACGGAAATAAATAAAATTAATAAAAAAAAATTAAAAAAAATATATCTGAATGAATTTTGGCAAATCAATTCACAAAAATTAGCTCTTGATCTTGATTTATTTGAAATTGTGTGCCAGGCATGGTGGTTCATGCCTTTAATTCCAGCACTCAGGAGACAAAGGCAAGCGGATCTCTGTGAATTCAAGGCCAGCCTGGTCTACAGAGTGAGTTCCAGACCAGCTAGGGCTATAGGGAGACCCTGTTTCAAAAAAAAAAAAGGAAAGAAAGAAAAGAAAAGAAAATGTGTATATATGTGTACCAGTGGAGTAGAACCTATACCACTTGTAATCTTTATTGAGCAGCTACTAGGTTTGAGACTTTAGAAGGGTAATTTTTTTATTCAATCTTATAGTCACTTTGTAAGTTAAATAATAGAGTCACCCTATAGAGACGAGGAAATTAAAACTTTTGGAGGCAAATTACCAAAGCACAAGATCCATTAGCCTTAGTTTATGTCTTTGATGAAGTTACTTCTAAGTGCTCTCTATATAACTCTGACCTTCTATTTCAGTATAAGTATTTAAATGTAGTATCCTGGATTATTATTAGTAGTAATTATTTCACTGCCTGCTGAATGACATCTTTCTTATAGTATTACCTATATAGAACATTTATTTTAATCATATTATCAAATCATCTTGAATTGGCTTAGTATACCATGTTACTATGATATAATTTTATATTTGTGATATTTATGAAATAAAATCTTACAGAATTTGACCACTATACCAAAACCACAAGTGCTTTTTATTGCTAATATTAAAAGTGCTGGAACTTTCTGTCCCTCAATTCCAAAGGTATTACCTGCCAAACTTGCTCCTGAATGTGTTTAAAAAAATAAAATAAAGTGGCGATGGTAGCTAAGAAGTTCCTACAACCTGCCAAAATTCTCTTCACTTTAGACCTGGTGTCTATAAAATCAATCTGTTACTGTGTGGAAACAGACATTGAAAAGTCCCACAAAGAAGGTTGTGCTGCTATTGTTCTTTTGGCTTGAGTATTTTAGCATTGCTTCTGAATATGGAGTCACATTAGCAAGAAAAAGGGGGGGGGAGTCGAGAAAGAAAAAAAAAAGTTCACAGAGTTTTGCTGGACATCCAAGTTTCATCCATGTTAAAGCCTAGACACTGAAATATACATTTCAAACTACTGAATGCATTTCTTAGGAATTGACTAGCTGTCCAGCAGATGGCACAGTGTTAACACTCTCTTGTGTCTTTTGTTTTCAAAAAAGTATAGTCTTCAACTTTGCTGAAGATCTCTGGATGTAGTTGCTTTATATCTAGAGTGCTTAAACACACCCAGAATATTACATTTGTTTTGGTAAATATATATTTTTGTATTAAATAAGTTTTTATTTATATATTTCTTTTGGGTTTATATCTTAATTTCAAACCCAGTTACTATGCCTTCTTCCTTCAAAGACATATATGTATTTTTTTTCCTTCCTGAGATATACATAAAAACAGATATAAGTTGAAAATGGCTCTATAAATATTAGAAATAATTTTAGTGAACTTCTTGAAAATTTGCAGAATGGAGATTGTTGGACAGTATTCCCTCCGGTGTTTGTTCTGCAAATGAAATCTAGTAATAGCTAAGCAGATGCCAGGAAAGTCATAACCACAGATAATTTAGATAATTTAGATGTCGCAGCTATTTGAACATGCCACATAGGTAGTGTGACTTGCATGATGCCCTTTTACAATCCTCCCAGTCCCTACATCTCATTTCCTCTGTGTGTGGGGTGGGGGTTGGGTCCAAATGTGAATGCCTGTTTGCAATAACTGGGAGTCTAGAAGTATTATAATCTGTTAACATTGATTAAATTGACAGCTTTGGTCACCAATTTGTCTTTAAAACTAAAATAACATTGTACAGACTATAGACTGAAGATTGCTTAAACGAGTCATTATTCTGAGAAACAAGTGATTAAAATGTCCTGGGCTGGGAAAAATAAAAAGAATCCTGCCTCACATTTTGACATATCCTGAAATTTAGCGAAAGTGGACCAAAGGATGAACTCTGTCACTGCTTTGAAGTCAATGACTGCATTTAATTATGTTGTTGCTCTGATCTCTTCAGAAGATGCATTTAGTGACTGAGACTGAATACCCTATTTATACTATGTAAAGCCCTTTCCTATAGCACCACATGGCAGTGGTAGAGAGCTTATCACCTCTCACTGTGTGTGCCTTGCAGCCAAGTTAATAGAGCCCAGAACTGCCCTTCCTTTGCATTTCCATTCTCTCTACAAGTAAGGACTTGACCAAACCTTAATCTACAGACAGATTCTACAGTCAGATGTGTTGCGTGTACTCTGAGATCAGTGTCATTTTGACACTCATCCTAACCACAAGTCTTAGCCTCAAATTGTTCCCTATGAAAAATTATGATTAACTTCATTCTTTCCCAAAATTATTGTCTTTATGACATCTAGTATCAACTTCTAAAACCGATTCTGTTAAACAGTCCACAAATTAATAATGCTTAAGAGGCTAACTAGAAAATCCAGTAGCTAGCAGTAGTTAGAAGGATCTTATTCCCTCTTTTTCTGCTTGATGTCTTCTTTCTCTCTCTACTTTCCCTAGTGAAGAAAGGCACATAGAATTTCTTTTTTGTTGTTTTTTGTTTTTTTTGTTGTTGTTTTTTTTTTTTTTTTTTTTTTTTTGTCTTTTCGAGACAGGGTCTCCCTGTAGCTCCAGCTGTCCTGTAACTCACTGTAGACCAGGCTGGCCTTGAACTCACAAAGATCGCCTGCCTCTGCCTGCCTCCCAAGTGCTAGGATTAAAGGCATGTGCCACCGCACCCAGAAAGAATTTCTAATCATGAGTATCATCTAAAAAGTGAGATAGTGCCCTTATTTATAAAGAAAAAAGAGGGGCTGGGAAGATAACTCGGTGTGTAAATGGGTGAAGAGCTTATTGCACAAGCTGAAGGACCTAAATTCCAATTCCCAGCACCCAGGTAAAGCCTGTCTCTGTAGCCGACATGCGTAGCCCCACCCAGGTAAAGCCTTCTCTGTAGCTGACATGTGTAGCCCCACCGCTTTGGGGAGGAAACAAGGGGATTCCTGGAGTTCACTGACCACCCGGCCTAGCCCAAGTGGCAAGCTCCAGGTTCAAGAAGAGACACTGTCTCAAAAGATAAGGTGGAATGCTCTAGAAGACACACCTGCACACACACACACACACACACACACACACACACACACACACACCCCATACAAACCAGATAAGTAAATACATGAAAATAGGAAAAAGTCAAATAAGAAAAGGAGTCCAAAGTGTTCTAGTATTCTCACTCATCATTTAGTCTCTAAGATTCTATCTGAATCAAGAGTTCCACAATTAAAGCAACGAATGGCTTTAACCCAACCCCTCAGTGCTGCATAGGATAAAATGAAGACACACAAAACTTAAATGACCATCCAGATAGCCTGCCTTCAATAATTAGCAGATAGGTAATAATTTGAAAGTTTACTTAATTTGTTTTTGTCACATGTTTTGTTTAACTCATATTCCTTTTTTTTTTCTTTTTGAAAATAAGGAAATAAACTAAATACAATGAGATAGTTTCCTTACATGAAAATAATTTATATTTAAAATCTATAACTGTTATGCCTGCTTGTGTGTAAGTGCTCCTGTGTCATGCAGTGCCTGTGAAGATCAGAAGAAGGCATCAGATCTCCTGGAACTGGGGTTGTGGACCATTGTTAGCTGCCATGTGGGCTGAGATTCAAACCCAGGTCTTCTTCAAGAACACCCAGTGCTCTTAACTGCTGAGCTATTTCTCCAACCTTATTTGAATATTTTTTATCATACCTTTATAATTCTCAGGAATAGAATAATCAAGAAACTCAGGAATAAAACTTCAAATTCCTATACATGTACATAGGCACATACATAAAACTAAAGTCTTTGGAACTAAATTATCCTTATAATTATTGTCAGTTAATAATCAGCCAATATAAATAAACACATCATGAATTTTAATAATAATTAAGAATTTAAAATAAAATTGTATTACTAATGCTTCCTTTAATGTGATAAAGTTTTTGTTTGTTGATTCTTTTTCTTTTGTGTCTTATTTTAATTAGTTGATGTATTCATGAGCAAAACATATATTACTAGAACTACACAGAACTCAATATTAATCTCCTTCATAAATTTTTGGTTTTGTTTAACTTCAGTGTTGAGAAAATTTCTTTATGTTAAGGAGAAGATGAGATGGTAAAGAAATACTATTGTTTTATGTTTATTGGTTCTTTTAATTCTTCCCTAGCTACAGGTCAAATTGTCACATGATGTTTGATTATTAAATTAGGAAATATGTCTAATATTCAGCACAATAATTTATTTATATCCTCCCTAACAAAGAATCAGAAACAATCTGATTTGTAAAACATTCTTTTAGCAAGTTATTAGATTATTCACTTTATGAATACAATTAATTCTTAGAGCAAGAAAGTTTCTTTACATGAGATCTGGGACTAATGATGAGTCCGAGGTAGGCTTTACTGTTTTATCTATTTGCTTCATATAGTTGGAGAAGTGTTTATGAAGAGGTTAAAGATAGAAAAAGTCTAGCACTTGGGAGGCAGAGGCAGGCAGATCTTTGTGAGTTCAAGGCCAGCCTGGTCTACACTGTGAGTTCCAGGATAGCTGGAGCTACAGGGAGACCCTGTCCCAAAAATACCAAAAAGATCATTTGGAAGAGGTTCCATGCTGGAAATTTTCAAAATGAACTCTCTAAGAGTAGAAATAAAATCGAATTTTGGATAAGGAGCATTGTTAGATCTGCTTTAGATGTTTATTATGAAAGAATGATTTTTTTTGTTATTAAATAAAATGGTTCTGAGTAAAAAAGCAAAAAAAAAAAAAAAAAAAAAAAAAAAAAAAAAAAAAAAAAAAAAAAAAAAAAAAAAAAAAAAAAAAAGACCAAAAAGAAAAAAAAAGATAAAGTATTATGCCTCCAACAAATTCCAAAGCAGATCAGTCCTAAGCAAGAGTACAAAGACTGAGTCCTACTACCACTCAAGTTATTCCTGAGCCCTACACCTTAGGTAGAGTCAGGGCTATGTGTGGACTCATTTGAAGGTCATAGAGTTACGAAGTCCAGAAACTCTAGTGTCCTGGACCCTGAGCCGTGTGGACACTTAGCCTTCACGATAGTTCAACAAAGTCCTTTTTTTAGGGGAGAGTAGTCCCTCATTAGCATTTTGGGAATTTGATGAAATGGCATGTCTGAACACCTCAGGTGATAAAAGTGAGTACAGAAATGGCTCATTCTGTCAGATTAATTTATTAAGAGCAACTTTTTTTTTTTAATACGCAAGTGTGATCTTCCAAATGTAATGAACCAATGCCTGGAATTAGGTACTGATGGGAGCTCCTCTGCTTTCATTTAAACTCTACCTGTCCAACCTGTGTGACTTCCAGAAGATCACTGAACTCTTCTGCTTCCCTGGAATTAATTAACTTTACTTTTCTTCGAGTCCATTTTTGAAGGAGAATTCATATTAATGTAGTTGCTGTGGCCAAAAGTCACATAAAAAAATATCTGATTAAAATTTTACTTAAATTTGGAATTTTAAGTAAATTTGTTAACATAGCTGACATTTAAAAATGTGGTTTACTTAATATACTCCATTTATTTTTTTTTCAAATGTCTAAAAGAGCTTTTTTAATCCAGAACTTTGAACACAATAAAAGACAACTACCCTAAACCTATAAACATGATAAAATTCAAAGAGGAGGGTGCTCTGTAAATGAGCACATGTTATCTTCTAGCTGTAGGCACTGACTACTAGCTTGAGTGTGCAGGCTGGAGCTCCCAGCCCAGCTGTACCTGTCCAAACCTGAAGAACAAAGTTTATACACACCCCATAACTATTACTGAGCAGTCCAGCCCATGAGATAAGAGGTCTACATTTTTTGCTTTACGAAGTGTCTAGGGTCAAGAGCAGAATGTCCTTGTCTTGTTTTCATTAGGTGCAGGGACACTCTTCTTGAAGATTTGGCTGTTCACACATTCACAATATCCTTTACTTTCTGTGAGAGGATGCAGAAGATGGGACAACACAGAATAGTTTCTCCTGATGGGAAGAGCCCAAGTCTAAACTTCTGCTCAACTGTAAGAATAGATGGAATTAGGAGTCACTCATGGAAGTGGTAGATCTCCAAGTTTAAGTGGGAATCTGGGTCCATTAATGACTTCTAATTCATGGTATGTAGAAACTTTATTCTGCCACTTCCAAACTGTGTGGCTTTGAATAAATCATTAACGTTTCTGTAAATAGGTTCCTCATATGGAAATTGAGGATGATGATATTATAACCATATCTTCTTCATGGCTGTTATTTACATACAGGATGGTGCATTACAAAAATAACATAGCCATGTAAGTGATCCATGTTATACTTTATAAGTGAATAATATTAATAATTGTATCAGGAAAACAAGAGTGAGCTAGGATATCCTTGGGAAATCCAGGGTGTATGGTTTTATCTATCATAACACACCTACCATGAGGAGTGGGCCTTGTTAGAGTTAGTGAACTCATGATATCCTATGAAATAATATTAACAGTTCCAAAGCAATTATGGGGAAAAGTTCCTGAGAACATGCCATTTACTTCCATATTTGCATTTTCTAAGCTCATTCATTTGCAAGCAAGAAAGATACATCTACTGTGTCTATCTGCCAGTGTGCATTTTATACTTTTAGTTCCATCTAGAATCCAGAGTCAGCTTTGGTTGGTGAGGAAAAACTCAGTCTACAAGAAACCAAACAATGAGTGTAGCTGGGAAGTTTCTTTCTTTCATTCCAATCCTCAGCCTTGTCAGAGAGAGGTGACATGAGGTCTGTCTTCTGGCAACAGCAAAACTACAGCTTAACTTCAGGAAGTAGACAGTTATTTTTGTTTAGATTTTTAAAATTTAGAAACCTTGTGTCAAAAGTCTAGCAAAAATAATTGGTAATAAAAGCAAAGAAATTCCAGACTCAGAAGTCCCATGAAGTCATCTCTACCTCTGCTGCCAGCTTAGGGTCTTTTTAAAACATGTTCTCAGGATCCTGGCCAGCTCAGCATCAGCTGCCCAATGATGAGGCTTCCATCATTTCTTTGGCAAACACCACCAAAGTCCAGCAAGCAAGTTCTCTTGACCTGAATTTCTCAGATGACTATAATCCCAGCAAAAGTATATGTCATATTAAATTTCTATTAAATTCAACTACTTAACACAGAATTTGTTTTTCTTGATATTATGCATCTGGAAGCAGAATGTACATTGTATAGTTTAAATTCTTTTATTATGCATCATTAATATCATCTTTCTCTTCTAAATCCAAATTTAACTAAGATAGTCCTCTACACTGAGAAGGAGGGTGAAAATGCTAATCTATGACACCTAGAAGGGAACTACATACATAAAGGTCATGTTTTATTAAAGAACCAAGTAGGTCCCTTTATTCCTAATAAAAATGCCAACAAGAATAGTCTGTGTTCAGGGCCCCCAGGCTACAAAGCACACCAACCTCAGCTCCTGAGTGCTTTCCCCCTTCTACTAACTTAACACATAGCAGATCCAACTGTGTCTATGAAACATCTTAAAGAAAAATGTGCAGGCCACTTTCCTGTGTCGCATGTTTTCTGTCCTCTTGCCGTCTGAAGAAAGTGTGGGACAGTGTGCAGGAAAGATGAGTTCATGTTCAGCCTGGGAAAGCTGCAATGCTGCTTTTCCTGCTGCTCGGCATGAAATGAGCCCTGAGCAGCGTGAAATCCCCGACCGCAGGTGTGGAGACTTGCAGTGACATAAATATCTTTGCTGCTTAGCAGTTGGAGGATGGCTGTGGGAAGATTTGCCACAAGCTCCCCTAGCCAAGTCTGCCTTTATAAAGAAATGGTCATTTGAGTTCCACTGATGCCAAGGCCCTTGACAAGTCCTGCCCAATCTTCCAAATAAAAGCAGAGTTAGAGAACAATGTAGGTGAAAAGGGGGAAAAGAATCACACAGTATCAGTGTCATGCTTGACCACAAACACTTAAACCTTCTGTGCATTAAAAGGAAAATAACTGCATCAAAAATTAGAAAGACCAAATTCTATGCTTATGACAGACTATTACCCATATAACTATATAAGGTATTAAATATTTTCCAAAAATGACCAAAATTAATATGAAAATATGCAAAAAACTGCAAAGCAACTGATACAGAAAACCTCTGAAAGGTTAACAAGGCTTTAGTGGATGGACCCATGCCAAAGGACATTTGGGAACTCCAATATTATTCTAGAGGCCTTAATGCGCATATATATATATATATTTACATGTATATGATAAGGTATGTGAAATTGAGCAGGAGGTAGGCAATAAGAGGCATGCAGATGGGGAGGGGATCTAAATACAATTGAAATGTATCTATGAAATTGGCAAAATTTCAATAAAAAGGAGGAAAAAAATCCAAATTTCTTCACAATGAATGTGGGTATAAGTTAATAAATATACCATGATTGTCTATAAATCCAGAAATCTTATTTTATTTTACATTTTAATTATAACAGCCAACCTTTAGCTCAGGAAAGGAGACTTGGCATCTAACTTCAACTTTCATAATTTCTTCCTTTTTATTTGTTATCAGATTATTTCTTCTTTCATAAATTTCCTTATTTGCTTTATTTTATCAAAGTAAGCAGTATTTTTTCAAGAAAATGGAAAGTTACTGTGTATTAATTGTAGAATATTTTTAACTGTATTGTCATAATTGATATATTTGATCTGAAGATTTGCTATAAAGTTTTCTGGTTTTCATTCAGTTTATCTTTGTTACATATTCTATGTTTTATTTAATTTTAATTTTTTTTAATTTTAAAGTTAGAAATCCTTGGCAGTTATTATCACATGTAAACATACTGTTAAGTGCTAGAACTAGGAAGAGACCATTTACAGAAGAAAATACAAATAAACAACTAAAACAAATATAGGGGCAAATAACCTTCCTCTAGCTTCAAGCACTTAATTTCAATTCTCCTGCTCTTTGATCTGAAAAAAAAAATATCAGTGCTCAGTTTGGTGCTTCATTTACAAAACCATAATTTGATTTTGTTACTTTGGAGCTTATAATCCAATTTGTATCTATTGTTCAGCTCAGTGGAGTGAATTTGCATGGCAATCATATGTTACAAGTTATAAACTGAGAACACATCTGAATTTTTAGTGTTTAAGGCTACAGTGAAATTTAATGTCAAATTACTTGTCTTTTTTCTTAATGAAATTGAATTTTTGCTACCAATATCGAAGTAGTTACTAATAAATCTTTCCTGATTGATTATAAACAAAAGGGATGTTGAATTAAATTGACTTGCAGAAGAATCTTGGTGTGAATCATTCTGATTCTCCCTTGTTCCACTTCAGTATAATAAAGATGGATATCTTTTCCTCAGAGCTGCCTTAGCTTTTGAATTTTTTTTTTAATTAGGAAGTTGTATATAAACACAATTTAAGTTGTTTTAAAAGAACAAGAAAAGGGAGAGTGTAATAGATATTTAAATAAATTGCTATTAGGCAGTAAATTGTCTCCAATTTTGCTTAAAGTAAATGTAAAGGGAAAAAAATGCATTGAGTTACCTGAAGATCAATATAGGAAGAAAGCATGTCAGAGATAAGTGTTTTACCGGGTCTCAATTAAAACAAAACTTTTAGCATCATTCATTTAAATTTCAAGAATTAGCACAAAACACTTAATTACAGTTGTACTAAAGATAAAATGGCTGTAACTGTGCAGGACAGCAGCTTCTCCTGCTATCTGTATAGGAGGGCAGCATCCTCACCAGGACTCCTGGTTTTAAATCTACTTATGTATACTCATGCAATTGTCACTGCACTGAAAGCTCACAAAGTCTAAAGCTAAAGTAACTGCACCTCAATGATTCTAAATTAATCAGTGGTTTTGACTGTCATCAAAAACTAAATTGCATGATTTAGTTTTTAAGGGCTTTATATGTGAAGGATCCTAGGTCAGCTTAAGGAAACTGAAGGCAACAACAATACTCCTTCCCCCAACCTACTCCTATATATAAGTGTAGATGAGTTCCCCAAACTAGGACATTTAATATTGTAATACTATATATTTAGCTCATACTCCACACTCCCCCACTAATTTGTCTTATCAAAAATGATTCAAAAGGTACTTCATGAAGAAAATTAAGAAATGCTAAATATGTAAAAGAAATAAAAACTTTCCTAGTAGGAACAAATAAAAACAACACCCCCTTTTGTTCCCTGTAACTTTCAGAGATTCTATTTTCCACATTATGTCAGGAAAATTGAGGATTTTCTATAAGGCCTCTGGTTTACTTTGCAAAGTCAGTTAATAGGAAACATTAACATTTCTTAATCAGAAGTGCATGCTACTATAAGACAGATTTCTTTAAGCTGATCATCGGAGCAGAAACAAAATTAATACCCAGACCTGGTGACAAATCGTGTCACTCGCTTCCATGAAATAGCATGTATCTGTCTGTGAGCACGAAGCATTTAGCATAAAAAACAGCAATCAGGATTTATTTGGCACTTTTAAAAACCTCTTATGCTTTCTGCATGCACTCAACCTAAAATCAATGCTCAGAAGCAAGAACTTCTGGACAGCCTCACCAGTTACTCCTTCTCAAAAGGAACAGTAAATGCTAACTCAAATGTATTGTCTGCCTTGTCAACACACATGTAAATACATAATGATGAATAAATAAGCAAAATTATTCAATGTGATACAGGTGCAGAAGTCTAAGATTTGAAGATATGAGAAGAAAACTATTTCAGAGGTTTAAAAACAAGCTGAAAATCCATTTATGAACAGCAAATAACTTAGTATTGGCTGAGAGTCTTCAGTCTATTTGATAGTTCCCAAACTCCTGCATTGTAACTTTGTCTATACCTAACTTCATAATGATAAGTCATCTCTTCTACCCTTAGGTCAAGACAATTCTTAACATACACACCCAACGTTGCATAGATGAGCAAATATACTAACTTCTATCCTTCAATACTAAGTTACCTTAACTTTGATAATCTGGATAAATTTTCTGTGTATCTCAAATGAAATTACTAAACCATAAAGAGATACCCTGCGATCTCTGTGGCCTTGATTTAATCATTCATATTTACAAACTGTCAAATTCAGTTTATTAATAGAAGCAGTAGATTATAATGTTCACTAACTCTATATCAGTTTTCACTATATGGAAACCTTTATAGAATGTAATGTACTCATTATGCTTATTTCTGAAAAGTATACAATTTCAGTGTCTCCACTGTACACGAAACAGTGCTTAGCACTAAGGAAAATAAAAAGTTAAGACAGGACTGTGAACTTAAGGAATTTAAGCTTGCATAGAGATGTGTTCAGGTAGTTGGAAAAATTTTTAATGTGAAGAATAAAGTTTTGACTTGTTGGGATATAGGCTCTGGCTCTCCAATATACTTTAGATATATTACTATTTGGGCCTTGTAAAAACTATGTATTGTTATTACAAGAAGTGTTGATTTATGCACCTAGAGAAACAGAGTATAAGTACAGAATGAAAAATCTTAATCCATACAGATTTAGTGAGAGTTTGATTTGTACCCATTTCAGGAAAAATTGTGGATTATTAACGTCAAAAAAAAACAAAACCCTCTGACAATGAGGGGCACTGTGCTCAGGAAGTTAGAAAGATTATTATCACTAGTTAATCACTCGCTAATTTAATAGTCTTGGGCAAGTTTTTACTTCTGTGAACTTCAGTCTTCCCATCTCGATGATGAATGTGTAATCAGTCTTTGTACTGTTTTTTAAATCGATTGAGACACTTGATAAAACACCTAGCACAAGTTGTTTCTGTATTTGAATAGTTCTATATGGAATTGTCTCTATATGTCACAGCACTGTAGCCTACATAGATTTTGGAAGGCTAAACTTTTCCTATCGCAGTTATGCATTTCTTCAGTGAAACCTTAACGATTTTACCAAAACAATTAAGTCGGAAGAGAAAATTCGGTAAATCTATTGTTTCACTAGAATAGTGCTTGGTCCTCTGTGGGTACTGGACACACCAGAGTCAAATGAAAGAAAGTTGGAGAACTATTTTCCCCAGTGGTTTGACAGTATTGACCTTTTGTAAAGCACATCAGACAAATGAGTTTATCCTATGTCTAGTTTGTCAAACATCACCTGATATTGATCAGGATTTGAGAAAATGTATTTTACACCAGGGACATGAATACTCATATATTTCTGAAAGTCTACTGTTTAGGCCATGAGCAATCATGGACCCACAAAGTATATTTGTATTGAATTCCTACAGAAGTCCTCTTGGGTCTTTTGGTGAAGTCACCTCTGCCATTTATATCAGAAAGAATTGCATCCATACAATACAATCTGCCCACCTCTCCAAAACCTGACCGGATGGACTGCTAGAACATCTGTTCTCATTTAGGGAATGATTCCAGTGTCTGAAATAAAATGTCTTAATAATTTGTGCTATGTATATCAACCACTGACTAAAGTTTTGGCTCAGCCAACAGAGTGGTTACTCCTCTCTCTCATTGCTATCATCATCCATCTGGAGTGAGTCCTGCCAGTAAACTTCAATCCCTGCTGGCTGGAGTCTCTTTCACCCTCACCTTTTGAACATTACTGACATAAGGCAAAAAAGGGCTACAGCAAACCTCAGCCCAAACAACAGAAGGTCTTCTCAGGGTAAATTAGTGATTAGTGGAGAAGGGTGAAGGCCAAGGAACCTGGCCAGAGTTCTCTTCCAGGCCTCAGCACTGCCGCATCCCTTTAGCCAGAAACTTTGAACCCTGGCAGCTCATTGAGTCCTGCACTTGCCTTTAGGAAGACTGCCCTAGGAGCCAGCTTCCCTAAACTTCAGACAGAACTTTTGAAAAGTGTAAAGACTATTTTAGCACTCTTAAAATGATTTTTATTTCTTTGTAACTATCAATGGACAGCACTTTATAGAGTGTTTAGTAGTATTCCTACTAATATTTTTTTTCTGTGGTGCTCAGGATGGAACCTGTGGCTTTGTAGCATGCTTGGCAAGCATTCCACCTCCATGCTAGCCTCGGACACACAAAATGCATATTATTCTTGTACCCTGTTTAAGTATTTTTTAATATATCAAAAGAAAAATATTTTTAAATCTGAGTATATGTTAATAACATTTATGAGCTTTCCTTATTTATTCTGGGCATATGTAATAGCATTTATAAGCTTTGCATATTTATTCACTACACTAAATATGCTTCAGCTATAATGACTTAAAACAACTTCTGTGATAATTTATTGATGATGATACACTATTATCTACTTGCACAGTGACTTTTAATTAAGAGCTTGTTAAAAATCTTTGATATATTTTAACTGTCCTAAGCTAGAGGGCTTCTCTTCTTTGTTTCTAAGTTTCCATTTGTGGGGAATTCACATTTGGCATTGTTGACCTAATCATACTTAGCATGAGGATTGAATAGAATTAAACTAATAAGGGTACAAACATAAATATAGTAATAAGACCATATATCTCTGTATTCATATAGAGTTCTGGAGTTGGTTTGATGCATAAGTAAAGATAAATTCAAATTAAATGAAAATTTCTATATTGCTTCTCTAGATGGACAATTTGTTAATTTCACCAGCTCTCAGGATTGTTTGTGATCTAAAGATAATATACAATTGAAAGAAATACTCCTGAAATCATAGAGCATAAAAGATGGACACGTGACATCAAGTGAATAGCTTATTATATGAGCTTCTATCAATGTGCAAAAAACACACTTAGCCCAAGTCTCCACTCTTAACAATGTCCACATTTTAAAATAAATTACTCTTCATAGAATGAACTCATGCTTAACATCGAATAGTACTATGCTGACAAATTCTTAATTCAACTGAATTAATTTTAACTAAGTCAAAATGAAGGAAAAAAAGATAAAAATTAAACATCTTGCCCACAACAAAATGTTTTCTAGTTTAAATATAACCTAAACTAGAATAACTTACCTTGCACTTTTCTATTGTGCTCTCTCCAGAGAAACTTTTTCTTCAAATATATCTAAATGATTTTCAACAAAAACTCTTTTAAATTTTTCCATGAGAATCATCTAGAAAGCTATGGCCTTAACAGCAGTGTTTCTCATTTAGTAGATCTTAAGCAAAGTATTTTCACTTTTTTTTTTTGGTCCTTTTGAGACAGGGTCTCCCTTTAGTCCTAGCTGGCCTGGAGCTCTCTCTGTAAACCAGGCTGGTCTTCAACTCACTGAGATCCGCCTGCCTCTGCCTCCCAAGTGCTGGGATTAAAGGCGTGCGCCACCACGCCCAGCTAAGTATTATCACTTCTAACAAGCTCATAAATGTTGACCATACTGGTAGCTCAGGAATCCTTGGAGAATCATTAACCTGAAGAACCCTTCAGCCTCCTACCAATCACACATTTACGGAGTTTAAAATGGAGGACTTTGTATAGAATGTAAGAAGACTGTAGGAGATGCTTTCAAAAGCATTGAGTCATTCTGTCTCCATAGATTGAGAAGGGTTATTTTTTTGTCTGTAAACAGTACTGATTTCCTCAATCAGGAAAGTTAACCACCAACACCTGTGTGACTAATTGCCATCTGTGCTCTCTGGAACCTTTCTAATAGGAGAACATGTCAAAGATCTCTAATGAATTTTAAAATTGCCACTTGTGGATGGATGATCTTAAGCAGTTTTTATGTTATAGAAATTATAGGACTCCTGTCCAATATGTTATATTAATCCTCCAAAATTAAGTTGAGCTAACACTTTGTATACAGGGACATTAAATTGGAATTAAAAGGTAAAAATTGTCATAAATAGATATCATTTCTATAAATCGACACAAAACATTAGTTGGTCTACCTTCTAAGTAGTCACATAGTCTAGCACTGAGGAAAGGAAGACACAGTCTAGATGATTTTTATTTATAAATCCAATAAAGTGTAAATATTTTGCTTTATAAATCTGGAGTCTCTGCTGTCAGACCTTCCTCTGAGGCTCTGAGCCTCTCAGTGTTTCCTTCCTTCCACAACAGGGGATGGTTTTTGACCTGTGTCATAATTGAGGGTTGACAATGTAAATGCAAGAGTTCTTTTAGAAGTTAACTTCCAAAGACTCAAATACCAGTCCAAGTGCCTGTTAGTACATATTGGCTCAACTTGGCTGGGCAACTTCCTGAGTGATCATGCTTGTGGTGGTTTGAATGAGTGTCCCCCATAGGCTCTAGGTATTCAGACGTTTGTCTCCAGTTGGTGGCGCTGTTTTTGGAGGTCTTAGAAGGTGTGGCCGTGCTGGAGGAAGTGCGTTATTGGGGGCAGGCTTAGTGAGTTTTAACAAGCCTCGTGGTCTATAGTTGCTCTCTGCTTCCTGTGCTCTTTGCGAGATGACCCTCGGTTTGCTGCTCCAGATTCAGCCGCCATGCCTCCCGCCACAATGGACTCTAGTTCCTTGGAACCGCCAATCGTAAGCTCAAATAAACTCTTCCTTTTATAAGTTCCTTGGTCATGGTGCTTTATCACAGCAACAGAAAAGTGACTAATACAATGCTATAAACAAGAACATTGATGAAGAGCAGCTGAAACAAGAACATTACCATATAGAAATGCACAACTCTTTGTATTTGTGAGACTTTGCTAGTCAAAGAGGAACACAAATTGAGCTGTTATTCTAAACACAAAGGAAAAGTTTGTCCTGAATTGTGCTAGCTTTTTTATAGTGACTATTCAAAATGAAATGTAATCACTGATATTACCCAGACCTTTGTCTTCTTTGCAATCATTCATTTATTCATTGTGCAAACCCCAATGCCTACCGTTCTATTTAAAGGATTCAAATCTGTGCCATGAGCCAGCATTTTAATCAAACATATAAACTCAGGTATGGTATATTCAAACATGAAATTAGAAGAAGTAAAGATGATAAATGAAAGCATACCTAGTGTATATTGGATAAATGACTTGTAATTAAATGAAAAATCACAATAATAAACAGGCAGCTTTTGTGGGGCTTTAGATTGTGGCTTTATTTTGTAATTCTATGAAATTTTTATATTTATCACATGTCCAAACATTCATTCATCTGTTTTTGCATGCATGTCACCAGCATTTTAAAAAACCTAATTTTTCCATAATCATATGCACAGCTACAGAGCACAGTATCACTACAATAGAAACTGCAGACAAAAGTGTGCTGCAGAAATGAAGCCAAACATTCCTCTCTCATGACATACTCAATGCAATAGCTTAACTATTCTATCAGTTTTAGTTTCAGCCAGCAACTAGAATACCATAAACAGACTAAGCACTTGGGTGGTAGAATACAAATGATATGGAACTTTGAATTTAGGACTTTTCAGCTGGACTTTTCTTTCTCAATTCATTTATTTATTTTATTTTATTTATTTATTTATGTGTGTGAATGTATTGTCTGCCTGGAGGTTTGTGCACCTGTGTCATGCAATGCCGCAGAGGTCAGAAGAGGGCGTCGGATTCCCCTGGAACTGGAGTTCTCCTGGAATTGGAGTTCTCCTGGAACTGGAGTTACAGACGGTTCTCAGCCGCCATGTGGGTGCTGGGGATCGAACCCGGGTCTTCTGCAAGAGCAATTGGCGCTCTTAACCACTAGGCTAAGGCTAGATATGAATAAATGAGATTTCTGATCATTTTTCTATCAAATTCTTTAAAAATTATTAAATGAAATAATCCATTTTATTATGTTTATACAGAGAATAATATTTTAGAGCTCATTTTTATTCCAGCAAACTTTTTTAATTTCTCTGCTATTTGCAAAAATGTTTACTGAGGCTGTACTTTGGACCAAACACTGCTCTGGTAGGCTGTACTGATCCAGAAATAAGCACAGTCCACTAAAAAGCTGAACGTGTTCAGGCTGCTGCCAATCCTTGTTATTATTCTATAGAACTTATTTAAATGTTTTACTGTCATAAAAAGTATCAGAGATTCTTCTGAACAATTTTAGATCCTGAGAGGAAAATATTACTATTTCCAAGCTGACATTGATTTCTTGTACTCTGCAAGCAGAGTAAGCTTTTCTGATACTAAGTTTTCATGTGCTTAGTGTACTTGTTACTTTTCTTGTTGCCATGACAAAAGCAACTGAAGTACGGGAAGGGTTTCTTTTGGCTCACTGTTTAAAGGTACGATCTATCATGCCAGGAAGAATAGCCAGTAAAAAATAGATCTAGGTGAACCATCTGGTCACCATGTGTCAAGTTAGGAAGCAAAGAGGAAATTCTGGTACTCACCTCACTTTTTGATTTCTTTTTAGTCAGTTCTGAAAGTCAAGGCACAGTATGGTGCCATAAAATACCATAAATTTTGTTTTATTTTTTTGTGAATTTCATACAATATATTTTGATCATAATAAGGACCCTCCTATGTCTCCATCCCCCTCACCTACCAACTTTCTGTACTCTAAATATAGAGTCAGGATTTTGTCTGTAAATAACCTTTAGTGTGGTTTCATCCACTAGACCCTAGTCAACCTACTAGAAATATCACCCTTAAATTAGATTAAATCTCCCCTCCCCAGTATTCATCAGTTGCCAGTAGTTCCTCAGATAAGGTTGGGGTTTCTTACCCATTTCCCCCAAGTCTACATTGGGATTTTGTCAGGCTTGAGCTTACATGGGACTTGTCCATGTAGTCAGCATTGCTGTGAGCTCATAGAAGTAACTAACCAGCTTTCTGGAAAGCTGTTTCCTTGTGGTCATCCACTTCCTCTGGCTTTTACCATCTTCTGCTCCCTTCTCTATAATGGTCCCTGCACCTTGGAAGGCAGAACTTTAATATATGTGTCCTATTTAGGCATAAGCAGTTTACAGCCGCTTATTCTCTGCATGTTAGCCAATTGTTATTCTTTGTGTTAATTACCATCTGCAATAAAGGAATCTTCTCTACTGAGAGCTGACAGATTCATTAATCTATGGATATAACAGTAAGCCATTACAAATTAGTAATACTATACTTATTTAGTAGAATAGTTGCATCAATTGTTCTCCCATGGCTTGTGGGCTGTCTAGTCTCAGGCCTCTAGGCCTGATATCAGTATCAGATATGGGCTTCATCCTAGTAAGTGGACTCTAACTCTAGTTAGGAAGTAGTTGGTTACTCCTCTACTATTCGTGCCACTATTGTGTAAGTAGGCCTGTCTTCTAGGCTAACTATAGCTTGCAAGATTCACAGGTGGGTAAGGTTCATGAAAAATTTTCTCTTCATCTAGCTTGAATAGACCTTCCAGCACTAGGCAGTAAAGATCAGCTTGATTTCTCCTGGTTTGTTCTACAGTTCATGAATTTTGAAGGTGGGTCTTCCCTCCTCAGTTAAGCCTCTTTGGAAATACCTTCCCAAACATCCAGCCATGTCTCCAAGGTAATTCCAAATCCAGTCAAGCTGACAACAAAGATTAACCAGCACACTTACTAAATTAAATTGAAAATCTTGACATTTCAAGTGATATTTGTAACATTTAGAGAAGTTTGGAAAAGATTAAAACTTAAAACTCTACTAAGTCTTTTGGAAAACCCTGCAAATAGAAAGAGGTAGTTGGTATCCCTCATCTGTGGATGCTAATGCCAATTACCTAGTTGTAAGTATTTCTTGTGTATGGCCCCCTGAGCTTTTGTCCAAAGCAGTTGGGAGTGATACATATTGGAAACAACAACAACAACAACAACAATCGAAGAACTGACTGAAACAGTGAACTTCTGCTCAAAACAGTCAACTTCCTCATGGAGAATATTGAGAAAGATTGAGAAAGAGATGAAAAGCATGTTTGACAGAATGCATGAGCTCTGGTGGAGTGGAGGAATGGGGGGGAACACGGGTCTAGAGTTGTTAAAAAAAAATAAATTTATTAAAAAAGAATATATACTTAAATGTATATTTTAAATATTTTAGTGTAAAGATTTGAAAATATTACACACACACCACACACACACACACACACACACACACATACACAGAAAGAGACAAAGACAGAACTGGTAAATAACCTAGTCGCTGACACCTAACTAACAGATCAGGAAAGGAGGAAGATAAATAATTGAGTAAACTTAAAATTCTAAAACTTTAGTTATTTTCATAACTAAAATATTTCCTAATACAAACATAAATTTGAAATAAAGAGAACAGGTATAGAAAAACAATAAACTTTTCCCCAAATTCTTTCATTCTGAACCCTAGTTCTTTGTTCACAATGAATCCTAATAGAGCTAACCTAAAGCCTGGAATTTAGAAAGAGTGAAGTGGTCTAAAGCTAGAATTGTGGTATCTTATATTTGTTTATAATTTTATGTTCTCACACATAGAATACATTTTGCCTTTAAAATATGTTGGAGCTTTCAATAACCATCCTGTTCTATGCCTCTAAAACTCAGGTAACTGTAGTTATCACATGGTACTATTACCTTTCTATTGAACAAATGGGTAGCATTTATTTCTTCTTGAAACAGCATGCTATTTAAATAGTGTGATCTGCCTAATGGGATAGAATTTCAAAAATTATTACTTTATGCCATTTCATGTTCTCTAGAATACCTTGGAATCTTCTTATGAAAAAATGAACTACTCATGGCTAGATTCTATATGATGCTGATACAGATCTACATTATAAATTGTACCCTAGCCTTGTCTGTGAATCAGTGGTGGTGATACTCTGCCTTGCCCCTCTCCATTCCTGGGTTGTAGAGTGGGTAGTGGCTATTCATCTTTAAAGGATAAGTAACAGCATGATGAACTGGTAAGATAAATGCCAAGGGAAGTAGGATCTCATCCAAGCTCTGCCACTGTTGGCAGTTTCACCTTGGGAAGAATCACATCATCTTTCAGAGTCCAAATTTCCTCACTTAAATAAACAAAAGTAGTCCAACTCACATAGATGGGCTAAAGGCTTACTGTATCTCACTGACAATAAGTCATTTTGGTAGTACTTTCTAATCCTTTTGTTGATTCCAAATCAAAATACAAAACACCCCATCTATCCTTGTTGTTTCCTATTTTAAATCTCAAAGCTTCATATAAACTGCGTGCACAAGCGATAGTGGAAGCAAAGTAGAGTAAATTGCAAATTTGCACAACTGTTCCACTAGAATTGAACATGAAATTCACCTACAGAAAAACCAAAGGAAAATGTTTAAAGACATATTGAAATGTTCATTTTTTTAAAAGAAAAGAAATTTAAAGATGAGATGAGACTGGGTGCCTTCAGGATGGTATGGCCGAGGATTGTAGAGGCTCTCCCAGTCCAGCCAAATCTCCGGAAATGATTCAAGGAGCTAAAACATGTCAGCTGTGGCCTCATTTGCTGGACCGGTTCTGCAGGGAGAACCTCTGGATGAGATTGTCCAGAGAATTGTTCCCAAGTGGGAAGAGAAAGAAAAAGAAAATGGTAGCCATTTCTACATTGCTTTGTATAGTATTTACTGATTCAGGAAACAAACACAAAATTCTGAATAAAATTACTTGGAAACTGCCCCCCCCAAAAAAGAAATTTAAAGATGAATACTTGGTAGCTACTGTCAATCTCATTCCTAAATGCTGAAATGCCTTTAAATTGACTTAGTGACTAAAATGTCTAGTTTAAATTATTCATCTTTGATCTCATTGAATAAAAAATCAATAAATAGTACTTATGGCCAGAAGGAATACATTTATAAAGCTGAGTTCTTGGATCCTCTGGCTTTGTTTTTAACATGCCCACTAGCTCTACCTCATCTTCTACTCTCTCCTTTAATTGAAAGGCCATCTCCTTTTGATAGAATATTTGTCATGCTGTTAGTATAAACATAGTTATAGGAAATTCAACCATTCTTTTCTTAGCTTACAAGCCAGTCAGTGAGATCTTGGTTCACTGGAAGATGCCATCTTAAAGGCTCCACCTCTGGCCTCCGTGTGCATATATACTACACACAACACTACATGTACCGAATATTTATATGATGGTCTGAAGAGAATTCTAGTCTCAGCAGTGTTAATAAGTCCAGAATCCCCCAAACACCCATCACTCCAACCCCAAGGAACCATACAACTTCTTCTGGCCTCCTCACAGCACCCACAAATAAAATAAATCATGACAAATATCTATATGAGCCTTTTATTTTTAAACATGGAGAGGCTGGTATCTAAAGAAGTGATATGGCTTGCTCTGCAGGCCAGTTTTATAGTGAAATCAGTCTGGGATTTTAAAAATTCATTATTGGGGCTGGAGAGATGGCCTAGTGGTTAAGAGCACTGACCACTCTTGCAGAGGACCCGGGTTCGATCCCCAGCACCCACATGGTGGCTGAGAACTGTCCTTAACTCCAGTTCCAGGGGAATCCAATGCCCTCTTCTGACCTCCGCGGCATTGCATGACATGGGTGCACAAACCTGCATGCAGACAGTACAATCATACACATAAATTAAAAAAACTAAATTCTTAAAAAGAATTCATTATTATTGAATTAATTTTCTAGAATGGTTATTGCATCTCATCTACTTAGGGGTAAAGAGTTAGAGATACAGATATTTGTGAAAATACAAACTTTTGCATATGTATATACTCATTGCTTCCATCTTTATGAGATTATTTACTTGCATGAGCTTATGAGAAGAAAACATAAGAGTAAACTGAAAAAAAATGTGGAATTATGTTTTGTTACTTATTACTAGAATATATTCCCCTCAAGCAGAAAAAATAACTATGCGAAGTATAAGAATATAATTAAAATTTGATTCAATTTTGTTCTCTATAATGTTAGTTGTAGAGAAAAGTCATAGATACATGTTTTTAAAAATTGAAAAGAGATAATCCAAAATATTGAAAATAGTCATTTCAAAATGGTGGTATATGAGCCAACTTTCTTCTTCTTTGAATATGTTTTTCCATTTTATTTGATATGGGATTATTAGCCCTATAATAAAAATAATTATGGAAATGAATCATTATCTAGTGTTATAGAGTCCTAGAATTATAAATACATCATAGAGAACAATTTTAATATGAGAAGTAGTTATAAAAACTTCTATTTGTGGACTGGAGAGATGGCCTAGCGGTTAAGAGCTCCGGCTGCTCTTACAGAGGACCCGGGTTTGATCCCCAGCACCCACATGGCGACTGAGAACCGTCTTTGGCTCCAGTTCCAGGGGAATCCGACGCCCTCTTCTGACCTCCGTGGCATTGCACGACATGGGTGCACAAACCTATATGCGGGCAGTACATTCATACACATAAAAATAAATAAATAAAATTAAAAAAAACTTCTATTTGTTAGAATTTGAATCTTAGAAACTTGCTACTTCAAAATATCCAATAATAGGATTAGGACGCTGGCTTAGTAATACCTAATTACTGAAAGATTTTGTAAATTTTACTTCAAAATTCTGGATTAGATTTGCAAAAATAAGAATAATATCTAGGTCTTAAAATAGAATCAATAAGGTATGGATATGTAGCCCAGCAGCAAAGCATTTGCCTAGCAAGTACAAGCCCCTGGTTTCAATCCAGCATTGTAAAGATAGTTGACAGACAAAAAATTCAAAAGTTAATTTAAAAAACATTTTGAAAATTTACAAGTACCTGTTGTTTTGATATTTTTTGTGGAGACAGAGTCTGTTGTAGCTCAGTCTGACCTCAAACTCACTATGTAGACACTTTTATCCTTTTATAAGGCACCTTCTATATAGCTGCCCCAATAGGGGGAGTAAATGTGTGTGCTAAACACAAGCATATCAAAGTCTTTGTGGAGAAAAACTTATATCTGGAATGAGGCAGGGAACTGTTTGAATCAGAAGCTATTGGAAAGGAAATTCAAAGCAATTCTTTTAGATTGTAAGTGGTTAAAACGAAATAAATCAGCTGCCTGATTAATCCAAGAAGACACTCACACATGAAGTGTTCTTGATCGTTCATTTTAGTAATAAATTTTAAATTATTATAGTCTGTTATATTTCAAACTGATCAGTGTTGCAAAACTTTATTAGCAATACTAATTCAAAAACTTAGCTTTAGTAATGTATAGTAATACAGAAGAATCATCCACATTTTCTTCCATATCTTTCTATAAACTAGAAGAAAACACAGAAAACTTACTGAAAAGAAATTGAATATTCTCCATCTTACAGTTTTTCCTTCCAAAAGTTTTGCCATTGGAATAAGAAATATACCTTTTCCAAAACATTAAATAATTGCCTTTTTACTTAATTGCATATATTGTCATAGCAACATTAAAGAG
Source organism: Rhizomys pruinosus (assembly GCA_009823505.1). NCBI lineage: Eukaryota > Metazoa > Chordata > Mammalia > Rodentia > Spalacidae > Rhizomys > Rhizomys pruinosus. Next base: position 1,342,190 of record VZQC01007984.1, read on the forward strand.
ACTGTAGAAAAACAAGTTAGAAGGAATTGAAAGAGGCCTGGACCACAGATGGCACACTGAACTGTTCCTGGCTCTGCCTTAAATGAGTTTTGTGAGCTATGTAAATCACTCAAGCCCTTCTGACTTGGATAATTAAGATAGAAATTGTGAAAATTTGAAGAAAATTATAGAAGTAATTACTTGCAATTCTAAAATACTTAATATAAATGTCACACCCAAATATGTATACAAACAGGAGCCAATGGAGTAGCTCAGTCAGTAAAGGTGCTTGCTTCAAATCTGATGACCTGAGTTCCATCCCTAAGACCCATATGGTGGGTTTCTCTGCAATGGATAGCCTAAAGTTTTCCTTATAAGGAATTCTAAACAGTGAATTCTTTAATAATATGTGTACAAACCTTTAAAGCTTTGTAAAGGGACTTAGCCCAGAGAAATGGCCCCTTAGTGAAATATTCTAATGAGTTTGCAGTAGAGATTGAGAGAATTCGCTTCACAACAAACCACACAAATATGCCACTTGCTTCTTTTTCTTTTTTTTTTTTTTAATTTTTATTTATTTTTGTATGTGTATGAGTGTACTGTCTGCGTGCAGGTCTGTGCACCCGTGTCGTGCAATGCCGCGGAGGTCAGAAGAGGGTTTTGGATTCCCCTGGAACTGGAGTTCTCCCGAACCGAAGTTTCAGACGGTTCTTAGCCGCCATGTGGGCGCCGGGGATCGAACCCGGGTCCTCTGTAAGAGCGGTCGGCGCTCTTAACCGCTAGGCCATCTCTCCAGCCCCATATTTTTCTTACAAGCTTGGATGTCTCAAAGTTTTAAAGGGACAAATTAAAAGCCATTTTACATTTTAAATAAAGTGCAATACACATCATATTGGTTTAAACAAAACTTTAAAGACTGATAACCATTTATGTTAAGAAGATTGTAACTGGGGGACTAATAATAGAAATCATTAGCATACCCCTCTCCCCTAATACACAAGTTCCATTACTTTATGCCTTTATGAATAAAAGAACTTTCAATTAAACTACAGTTCATTATTTTTAGATTATTTTATTTTATTTTATTTATTTTTCATGTGTATGAATGTACTGTCTGCATGTAGGTTTGTACACCCATGTCATGCAACACCGCAGAGGTCAGAAGAGGGTGTCGGATTCCCCTGGAACTGGAGTTAAAGATGGTACTCAGCCACCATATGGGTGCTGGGGATTGAACCTGGGTCCTCTGCAAGAGCAGTCGGTGCTCTTAACTGCTAGGCTATCTCTCTAGCCCCCTACAGTTCATTATTTTTTTTATTTTAATTTTTTTATTAATTTTATTTCTTTCTGTATGTGTATGAATGCACTGTCTGCATGCAGGTTTGTGCACCCGTGTCGTGCAATGCCTCGGAGGTCAGAAGAGGGTGTCGGATTCCCCTGGAACTGGAGTTCTCCTGGAATTGGAGTTTCAGACGGTTCTCGGCCGCCATGTGGGTGCTGGGGATCGAACCCGGGTCTTCTGTAAGAGCAGTCGGTGCTCTTAACCGCTAGGCCATCTCTCCAGCCCCAGTTCATTATTTTTAAAGAAATTTTATGCATGCTGAAAACATACTAATTTGTGGGTTAAATTGAAATAAGAGACAAATGAAACAAAATTGCTTAATGTGCCCTAAAACTTCATATTAAGACCAACATTTTCTGAGACATTCCAACTCAAAGCTCACAGTTCTTCACCCAGCTTGGAACTCTGATTGCAAACTCCATCTCTAATTCAGATATTTTCAATTATGGAAAACATGTCAATTAGCATGTATAAACATCTATCTAATCTGGTTCTTTAATATGATGTAGTACACACTAAGGGTAAGTGAAATTCTAGGTAATTATAATTCAGAAGACTCTTTCATCCATAGAATGTCACTGTGACTAGCCTGTGGCAAGAGAAAATTCTGATTCTCAAGTGTTTCTCACCCTTACATCTTCCAAAACCCTGCCTGGCAGAAGGTTTAAGTGTTCTTTGTGGCAAGCCAGTATGACCACCATGAAAGATCTTAAAGAATAGTATAGAACATTTTTGTGGGGGTAAAAATCCTTTTATATTGTCCTTTGCTTTGAATATTTATGGAAATTTTCTGATTTCTATTCGAGTTCTCTAAGCCCTTCTATCAGTTAAGGAAAATAAAATGTGGAAGAAAAGCCATGTTTTCTCTGATAATATGAAGTGTAGGGCTATCTCTCACTAAAATGAAATGGTTCTTCAAAGCCCCTCCTTTACAGAAATGGTTCTCCAAATGGCAAGAAAACAGGAACCAACTGTAACATTCACTAGACCTACATTTGGATCTAAATTAATACTTTTACAAATAAAGGAAAACTTATTTTTTTTTTATTTCTTTTGCTGCTAAATACAGATCCTTTTAAAGGACATATGACCCAGCCAGGCATGGTGGCACGTGCCTTTAATCCTAGCACTTGGGAAGCAGAGGCAGGTGGATCTTTGTGAGTTCAAGGCCAGCCTGGTCTACAGAGTGAGTTCCAGGACAGCTGAGGGTACAGGGAGACCCCGTCTCAAAAAGACCAAATAATAATAATAATAATAATAATAATAATAATAATAATATAATAAAAAATAAAGGACATATGACCCAAAGACTTGAAAACTAGAACTTGAAGTACCTCAAACACAACCTAGAGCCTAAACTGTAAAATGTAAATGCCCCTTCAACTGGAAAAATGTAGCTTCTACTCTCTTATAAATTAGAATATAATGGCGAATTTCCTTGGCTCCTAGATCTCTATCAAGCCCTTAAACATATGAGAAACTATGAGCAAACTTCTTTTCTCTAGGTGTCATTTTCTTTGTCTATAAGATGAACAGATTCCTCCTATCTGCTTTCTACATTAAGAATTCTTGCTAAGTACAAATTGAGATCATATATGTGAGGCCAATTACAAAATGTAATGTAAAATTCAATGTTTTTGAACCCTGAACTAGTTAAACTGAGAATCTTCATATGAACTCTACTCCTACCTTTCTCATCTCTACCTATGTAGGTCATCTAACTCTTGAAGTGTATGGAGACTGAGATAGTGTAAAAACATGCTATGTATTCTGCAGAAGCACTGGGCCTTTAAAATTAAAATTCTGGGGCTGGAGAGATGGCCTAGCAGTTAAGAACACCTACCGCTCTTGCAGAGGACCCCGGTTCGATCCCCAGCACCCACATGGTGGCTGAGAACCGTCTGTAACTCCAATTCCAGGAGAACTCCAGTTCCAGGGAAATCCGACACCCTCTTCTGACCTCCGCGGCATTGCACAAACCTATATGCAGACAGTGCATTCATACACATAAATTAAATTAAATTAAATTAAATTAAATTAAATTAAATTAAATTAAATTAAATTAAATTAAATTAAATTAAATTAAATTAAAATTCTGGCCGGTATGGTGGCACATGCCTGTAATCCCAGCACTTGGGAGGCAGAGGCAGGTGGATTGCTGTGAGTTCAAAGCCACCCTGGTCTATATAGTTTGTTCCAGGACAGCTAGGACTACAGGGAGACCCTGTCTCAACAAGACCAAATAATAATAATAATAATAATAATAATAATAATAATAATAAATTTAAAATTCCACCATAATTATTAATCACAAGATTGTCATCCCTTTTCACACAGAGTTAGCAGTTTGTTGTCATTATGTGGAAACTGGATGTAACTCTCCTAAAAAATTGTTCTTCTTTGTCTTGACCACAACTGGAATCACAAATTCTTTTTATGCCAGAATCACATTATAAGCAAATAACTATGTCAGCAAAGAGATAGGAGATTAGACCCAAGATGTCTGTCTGCATTATTTCCCTTACTTTCACAGCAAATAACAGCTCATGTACTTTATTTGAAATACTAAGACAAGGAGCTGGCTAGAGCTTCTTGTATTACATGGATAGAGCTCAAGTACAACTTCATAAAACGTTGGTCTCAAAATATATTAAAGATCAGAATACCGTATAAAAGATTAGGATGAAGTTGCTTGAGCAGTATGAGAGCTGAAGAATCACATGTTTCAAGGGGCCCTCAGTATCAGCTAACCTTTGTTATCAGCCCTTTTCATTTCATACATGAGAAGTAAAAGGGTTTATTGATATTGATTCGCTTAAGAGGATATAAGCACAGCAGGCAGAAAAAAACAGGACAAGGCTATGTATGGGTCAATACTACTTGAATGTTATGATTTGTGATTCCAGTAATTATCTATAATCAACTCTTCACTCAATTTCACTGATAAATAGAGCTTTATAAGTATTTAGCTATCCTTTCAAAAATGGTTTCTGGTGTCTCCATACACAGAGGTGATTATCATGCATGACAGATTCATCAGAAGAGTCCATAGAGCTGGTGGAAAAGAGCAATAGGGATGCTACTGTGTAAGAATGAACACAATAGGGAACCCTACTGTGTTCATTCTTACTCTCCTTCACTTAACTTAAAAACCGTTTGTTCTGTTGCATCTAGGACGTGATATAATGCTCCCAGGGCATGTCGTTTAATAACTTATTCCTCCCCTCATAATCTTTCTGTGTATGTGTAATCTTTTGTTTATCTGTAGAATGAGTGCAATGACAGTGAAGATTAACTGAGATTATCTTGTGCACTTAACATTGCTAATCACAATAGATACCAATAATATTAGTTATTATTATTTCCATATTTATTATTTTTGTTTACTAAACCATATCTCCAGTGTCAGTAATAAATCAGTTTAATAGTATTAAAATTAGTCAAATAGGGCTGGAGAGATGGCCTAGTGGTTAAGAGCGCCGACCACTCTTACAGAGGACCCGGATTCGATCCCCAGCACCCACATGGTGGCCGAGAACCGTCTGAAACTCCAATTCCAGGAGAACTCCAGTTCCAGGGGAATCTGACACCCTCTTCTGACCTCCGCAGCATTGCACGACACGGGTGCACAAACCTACATGCAGACAGTACATTCATACACATAAAAAATAAATAAAATTAAAATTAGTCAAATAGTCTCAATATAATAATAATTATGACTTATTTTTTAAATACCAGTTTCAGTGGAGAATAATTTTTTTTAATTTTATTTATTTTTATGTGTATGAATGTACTGTCTGCATGCAGGTTTGTGTACCCCTGTCGTGCAATGCCACGGAGGTCAGAAGAGGGTGTCAGATTCCCCTGGAACTGGAGTTCTCCTGGAATTGGAGTTACAGACGGTTCTCAGCCGCCATGTGGGTGCTGGGGATCAAACCCGGGTCCTCTGCAAGAGCAGTCTGTGTTCTTAACCACTAGGCAATCCCTCCAGCCCCAGAATATTTTTTTTTAATTTATTTATTTTCTTTGTGTATGAATGTATTGTCTGCATGTAGGTTTGTGCACCCGTGTCATGCAATGCGCGGAGGTCAGAAGAGGGCGTCGGATTCCCCTGGAGCTGGAGTTCTCCTGGAATTGGAGTTACAGATGGTTCTCAGCCACCATGTGGGTGCCGGGGATCGAACCCAGGTCCTCTGCAAGAGCAGACGGCACTCCTAACCGCTAGTCTATCTCTCCAGCCCTCAGTGGAGAATAATTTTAAGATACATGGAAGATTCCTTATAATTATGATAAAATATGATGTAAAGGGGAGTGTGCAAAGAACAAAGATTTTTCAAATGTATAGATTTTTTTTTACCAAAAATAATTTATATTTATTTTGAAACTATAAAAAATTGTAATCTGACCAACAGCATCCCTTCAACTTCAGATTGTATTGTATTTACAGATACAATGAAGAATCCTGTAAAACGAGTGGCTAAGACAAATAATTGCTCAAAACAGGAAGTAAAGTAGTCAATATCGCTTCATTTATGAGACATAGTCAGCTGCCCAATTGTTCAGAGTTGCACGTAGTAACCAGAGATGCTGAGTGCTAGATAACCAAACTCTGTCACAGAATATTTCTTTTTTTTTTAAGTGAGCCAATTTATTAAGCATAAGCAATGAATGTAAATAACATTCATGTAAAACCAATTAGCAAGTATCTATGTCCAAATTTTGAACAGCCCAAGGTTCCCATAGTCCAGTTGGAGAAGCTTGTATGCACAAGCATGTTGATCAAATAAGAGTCCAGTCTATATTGCTGTAGTCCCAAAATTCACCCCAATGTCTCCTCAGCCCTTACATTCTACCATGCCTCCTTTTCCACAAGTTGTTCCCTAGGCTTTGGGAAAGGGGCACAAGTGGGTGAGAAGCATAACAGTCTATTTTCTCTTGGAGATGTCATTTTGGACTCTTGTCTGTTCAGGTTGTTCCCCTTAATGGGTTGACAGCTTATCCAGGGATACCTTTTTAATCCTATTAACAAAGCACAAGCAATTAGATGTACAGACATTCAAACAGTACTAATTATTATGGCAAGCTAAGCTGTGAGCATAGACACGTGTTTGGATGGTATGCTAATCCACAAACTGTGGTTTCTCTACAAAGAGTGACAAGTTCTTATTGTGGCTTATAACATCTCCTAACTACTAGAGGACATAAGCTTGTGGCATCAGCTGTGAATTATTCCTCCAAGGAGAGAGCTAATAGCCAATTAGATTTGGGATATATATAGATAAACGGCTGCCACTGTTGCACAGTATCTCCAGGCAGTTGAGGTGTAGCTGATACTGACAGAGGAGTCTTGCTTGACTCAAGGAGACAAATATTTTGCTTTATGGCTTTAGTGGCCTTTGGTAATGCTCTCTGGCATTTCAGAGGCCAACTGTACATTAGCAAGTGATGTCTCAAAACATTTTTTCATGCTTACACCAGGTCTTCGACAATAGGGACTTACCACCTTTCTCCTTGCAGATATCCCACTTATAGGCAAAAGGCCTTTATAATTTTGGGACCTTGGATCCCCTAGCCAATATCTCCTAGGCAGAGTAATCCCTTGCTGATATCAGAGCTCTCCTGTAATAGTATATTTTGCTTAATTACACAGCTTATAAAGACTTTACTCTTGTATTTGGCTCTAAATAGAGAATTATCCTTTTACAGTTACTATGTCTATCAGTCAATTAAAAAAGGTAGTTATACCTGTTTTATAAGAAATTACCACTATAACAGTTGGCTCTAATTTACAGTTAGGGAATGACTTCAGTACCATCATGTTTTTCTTTTTCCTATGAAGGGGAGAGGTAGGAAGGTTTCTCAGCATCTGGAAGGTAAACTTCGTTAGGGCCCATTATAAACAGTTAACCCCAATAGAATTCAGAGAGATGCTCAGTGTTGTGACTCAGGCAGTCTGAAGTTCCTCTTTCTTAAATGTTCAGATGGGTCAGCCTATCTGCTGGCATTTCCCAGTCCATCCTGCACGCCAAAAGTTGTACATTTTCAGGCATTTAGATTGCTGTTTTTACCTGTGGGAACATACAAATCTCCTCCCATTGTTAGTTTCAAGATCTCAAAATTGAAAATTTATCCAAAGGTTTGGAACACAGAGTTTTCCATTTGTATCCCAGAAGGAATACTACACCACCTCCCACCTCCCTCTTTTTGTTTTTTAATTTTTTATGTTTTGACCTATAGATGCCTAAGTTGTATTACACATACCCATAAACAGGAACCAACGTATAAGTTTTCATTAAATTTACCCAAACAGTTTATCATTAACTGCATGCTACTTATTTGGGAAGTAAACTTAAACTTAATTCCTTTAAATTGTCCTACAAGTAAAAGAAAGTGTTACAAGGTGATATTGTATAACACAGAAAAATATAGAGACCATTCATGTACCTTAACCCCAAAGTTATTGTTGGAAATTCAATACAAATTGTAAATAAAAAAATTAACATTCTATATTCCCAGTTAGTCCAAATGTATTACCATTTTCACCAAAGCCTTCAACCAAATTTAACTAATCTAAACATTTTACTAAGTCTTAAAATATCCTGTAATATGTGGATAAACTTTGGGCAGAGTTGAATACCTGCCAAATAAATTTTACCCAATATACACTGTGCTCTTTAAAACTATATGACTAGACTATGACTTCAGAGAAATCAAGTCCATTAACTTATATGGTTTATTTTGTATTTCTGTATAAATCTCTACTGAAATACCTCTCTAAATGTATAGATTTTAAAAATTTGTCATACAGAAAATGTTTACTAGGAATGTACAAAAACAACCCCAATGTGTGACTCTCTCCTGATAATCTTATTGTTAGACAACTTTTCTAAAAACTCCAATTCTCTATTTCTGGGAACTCTCTCTGATTCATTAGCCCTTACAAAGGCTACATTCTTACTCTAAAAGAAAAATGGACATGCCCAAGTCATAATAAATACCACTTTCTACTATTAAGTATGTATTGTATAGTAAATGCTTTATAGACCTATCCTTTGTGGAGTTTATTTTTATGCTAAAAAGTAACCATTTATGATCCCCATTTTTCAAATGAGAAAATAGAACCTCAACTGATTCTCCCAAGGATACATAAATTGTAAACACAGTAGAAATTCAGGCTCAGTCACTCCATCCTGGGTCAAGTTTCAGTGGTTTTATTGAAAAACCAACATTCTCCGAAATATTATTTTCATAATATTTGTAGAATTATTAAGAAGTAAATAGCCCAATTCCCCAAAGTCGCAAGTGGAAGAAATAATTTTAAGCCAATTATTCTTTAAAAAACTAGAAGTTCTATATTCTAGTAGTTAGCAGATTGCCTGAGTAATATATTATATATATATATAAATATATATATATATATATTACTCAGACAATCTGATATATATATATATATATTCTATAGCATATACACTATATGCTATTATTGTTAGGAACGGATGTTGTGACAAAGACTTTCATCCTTTAAACATTAATTAACATTAATGATCACCTTCATCTTCTTTGAAAATAGAGATTGCTTTCACTCCATCAGAGGAACATTTGAGTCTGTTAATTCTCATTTGGCATGCCTCATATCCCAATTTCCTTCACATTAATTTAAGACTGTTCTAGAGATACACTGAGAGAAGTCAGATTCATCTCAGATGATGGGAAATGGAGACATATCAAGAGAGTGCTAGTAACCACTTCTGGTGTTCTTGGAGTCTCCAGCTTGTCTTAAATATCTTGCTAGGTTATATAAAAGGATCTACCATGTCAATGAGATACCAGTTCCTAAGTACAGTAAACATTTGCTGTAAAATAAAAAAGGTTATTATAAATTATTTGTGCTGCCACTTATCCAGGAAAGAGGTATCATGAGTACAATTTAGAACCATGTAATTTTCTTTAGAAATATTGTGATACCCTTGAGTGCATAAGGGTCAGATGCAGAAAAGCTGCACAAGGCTCTTCAAGCTAGCTCAAGAGCATCATCCACACTGCAGGCACAGTTGCCTTTTAATTAACATTTTGGTTGTCTACACAACTCACAGGAATCCATTTCATAAAAAATAATTATTCTCTTAAATATTGTAAGATCCCTAGCTGAGTTTAATTAAGCAAAAGGCTAGCTTCTTTGTTTATATTTACTATGCTGTTGCTGATTCCATGTAAACTTTACAAAAGTCTCATATATGTTTCTAAGGCTCTGGACTACTTCTATTACACATTGTGATGATGAAACAGAAGAAAGGACTTCTAACAAGGGAAAACTAGTATTAAGTACTAGGAAAAATAAAAACATGGTCTCTAGAGTCAGAAAGAGTATCTTCCTTCTAAATGTCTAAATCTGTCTGGAATGCAGTCACTTCCTCAAAAGACTGAAAACACCATGTACCAAACAAGACAGTGGCTCAGAAAGTAAACAGCGTGAGGCCTGGGCATACCAAGTCTCCATTCAAGTCTTGAGTTCCCTTTCACAGTTGACATAGCTGGGCACAGAGGAAGAAGATTGAACATGATTCAGCCTATCTCTCAGCCACCACTGAGAGACTGTTACTCCTGGGAACTATATGTAATCGGGCCTATGCTGCTCCTACAGATCACTAAGCATGGCTGAGAAAAACAAATGTTTCAACTAGAAGATGTTTTAAGTAGGTGTAAATAGAGCTAGATTTTTCACGGGGAGGGGGGGTGATCTGTTACTGCTCCTCCCTACATTTCCTTTTATGTCAGCGATGCATGCCTGCCCCCGCCCCCAGTTTCTTTCTTTTGCTAAATTCAATCTGCCATTAAGCTCAGACAATATTGTTTTCATTTCAGATATAGGATTTTCATTCCTAGAGTTTTCATTTGGTTCTTCCTTAATTTTTTTAGTATCTCCTGAAAGTCTCTGTCATGTCACCACAACACCTATCATTCAGTACATTTTTCGTTGACTATATCCATTGTTTTGCACTATTATTTTCTCTATGTTTAATAGTGACTTGTTAGGTGATAGCCTGCTGGGGCTAATGATTGACATCTATATACCTACTTCTCATTATCTCCAGCCCAACTTTGGGGTATAAATTATATATTTTTAACTTTTTGTGTTGGTGTTTTTTGAGACAGGGTCTCCCTGTAGCCGCAGCTGCCCTGGAACTTACTATGTAGACCAGACTGGACTTGAACTCATAGAGATCAGCCTGTCTCTGCCTCCGGAATGCTGGGATTAAAGGCCTGTGCCACCATGCCCAACCTTTTTTTAAACTTCTAATGTCTAGTTTTCTTTTTTTCATAGGTGATTCTTACCTCAGATGTACATCAATATGTTTAAAAATTCTTAATTACTTACTAATTATAAGACTCTGCATAAGTCTAGATTGAAAAGAGCTCTGTGCCGGGCGTGGTGGTGCACGCTTTTAATCCTAGCACTTGGGAGGCAGAGGCAGGCAGATCTTTGTGAGTTCAAGGCCATCCTGGTCTACAGAGCGAATTCCAGGACAGCTGGGGCTACAGGGAGACCCTGTCTTGAAAAGACCAAAAAAAAAAAAAAAAAAAGAAAGAAAAGAGCTCTATTTCTAACAATGGTAGATTTAATTGAAAAGTCTCTCCAGTACTAACTCAGCACATTCTATATTATGTTTTATATGGAATTTATATTAGTTCTTGAGTAGATAATGAATATTAGCCAAATGTATGTGTTATTAAAAATAATTATGAAATGAACATTCATGGGCCTATTGTCTATTGTAAGACCTTTTCTATGCATGTGAATCCCTCTCCAATCTCACTCAATCCCTTCCCACCAGAGGCAATTAGTATATGTTATTCTAAAATCTCAAATTATCCCCATGATTTTCTAAATTGTGTGTCCCACACAGAGATATTATTGGACCTTGCCTGTTTTCACACTTATCCTCTGTTCTCAGCTCAAAGTCTCCTCCACAAAGTCTTCACCCACCTTCCATAGGCCCTAACTCCTAACTAGCCCTGCCTGCAGGCTTGTTCTTCCCCAACCACCCTCAAATATGGTCCTGTCATCCCTTCATTTACACACTCCCCAGTTCTCTTACTCCAGGCTTAGGGATCAAGAAGTCCATCCACATTTATGTAAACTAAAATGATATTCATAGTTTTACTAATATTTCTGAAGTGACTAAATAAAGTGACATTCCTAGATCCTTTGGGAAAACCATTTCTAACTAGTAGATAGATACTTCTGTGACCTATCACATGAAGGATGTCTTCACAAAGCTGTCACAGAAAGACATGTAGTGGCAGTGAGGGGGGGGCCTCCACTGAGGGAGGGACTGGGACTTAGTATTTCTCAGGAACCTTCCCTGCAGGAATAGTAGACAGATCTAAATATAACTACTAATATTACTCTGAACCAGGAAAACATGGAGAAGAGAAATGCTAATAGTCTTGGTAGGGGAAGACTCATTTTGTATTTTTAAGTATTATTTTAATCATACAAATTTATGAAGTACAGCTTTACAATTTGAACATGTGTACAATGGGTAATGATCTATCTATCAATCATCAACATTATCATCACTTGGTGTTTGGTGCCTTCAAACTCTGCTCCCCTAGGTATTCAGAAAATATTTGAACTATAGTCACCTAGTTGTATGAAAGGGGGCACAGTGACCATCAGCCAAGACAACTCCATGGTGGACAGCAGTTTTTTGGGGAATAGACTGATGGACTGCGTCTTGCCATAATCAGAGAGAGAAGAACCACCACCAGCAAAAGAAGTAAGGCAGCCTTTATACTCAGGTAGGGGCTTGGATCATTTTCCATGATATAGGCATAGCTGGTCATTGGTTGGTCTCCCAACAGGCAGAGGGACTTACCCCAGCTAAGCCCAGACCTCCATTTTAGAATACTGGGAGCTGTGCTACCACTTAAGGTGTCTTTTAGCAACCAAACACCACTGTTCCATAAGATTCATTTCTACATAGTCAATACAAATAATAATTGAATGTCTCCCACTCTAATTCTTCTCTAATAAACAAACTAATAAATGCCTTTGCCCACAATAGGGAACTTTATATGAAAAAAAAAGTCTCAAAAATCTTCATTAAAATTCAATGAACTTTACTAAATTTTTTATGGATAGGCTATTCCAAATTGTCTCTTAATTTTTCCTAATTAAAAATTACCAAGTGTTTTAAGTGCAATACCTAACTAATATGATTGCAGGTAACCTTTAAGTCTAATTAATTATGTAGATGAATTGGACTTTAATATATTCAACCTATAAATATCACATTTTGGAAGTAAAGTGAAATATTACTAATTTTAGCATAAAGGTTTTTAGTTCTGTATTCAGACTTCTGTAATGTAGTATTTTCATATACATAGGTTACTTTTGCCTGAGTGGGGAACAGAGTCTACAAATGCAACATTATTCCTTGAATAAATAGGATTTAGTTGGCTGAATATTTTCCACTAAGCTAGTAAACTGGAAGCTTCTATGTTTGAGAGAAAGTTCATTTCTAAATGTGAGTATTCAAAATGTTGCTTTGTCCAAATGTGCAGAGAGAAAATAAAGTTAGCTTCTGCTTGAGAACAGTTGACCTCCAAAGTATTAGATTGATTTTAAATTGGAATTTTTTGCTGAGTTGTCTTGAAAGTTTTCTAATTTAGTTTCGATTTTGTTCTGTGTGCTAAAAGTCCAAAAGAACTTCAGGCTTCTGTTTATTTATATTTATTGAGGTTAGGGAGACTGCTAGTTTTTATGTACCCTATATAAGAGCACCTTCTTCCTAGATAACAATCGATTTCTAATACTTGAGTTTCAGAGTTCCTACAAGAAGATATTCCCCAAATTAGATTTTCAGTAATGTTCAAGGTAAGACGTCATTATTTCCCATCTAAAATACCAATGTTACTGAGGATAATTTAAGAAATCTGGAAAAAAAGAATTTTGTGCAGGAACCTTGTGGGGCACCTCTGGACCCTGGATTTACCTGAACAAGGTCCCGCTGTGCTTCCCTGTGCCCTCGACCATCACCCACCTCTCAAAAACAGAGTCCCATCCCCAGAAACGAAACTTAATTCCCTTTCATCCAAGCTAGGACATCTCTCAAGTGAAAGCACTGAGGTAATTTTCTAAGGATTATCTTCATCTTTCTCAGATGGGGCAGTGCCCCTGAGAATGCTCATTAGACAAATTGTTGCTCATTTATATGGCCTCGGTGTTAACTGTGGCTCAGATTCATCACAGCCTCATAGTTTTGTGCTTTCCTTTATCAAGTTCATTTCTGTCACACAGTTTTGTTTTTGTTTTTTGTTTTTTTTGTTTGTTTGTTTGTTTGTTTGGTCTTTTCGAGACAGGGTCTCCCTGTAGCCCCAGCTGTCCTGGAACTCATTCTGTAGAACAGGCTGGCCTTATACTCACAAAGATCCGCCTACCTCTGCCTCCCAAGTGCTAGGATTAAAGGTGTGCACCACACGCCTGGCTACACAGTATTTTTTAACATAAAAACTAGATTTTATTTGATTAAGAAACAAGAACCATAATTTTCTTTGCTCCATTAACCATTCCCTTCCCTATTTTCAGTTAAGGATAACTTCGTAAAAGTAGAATACTATTCAAATAGCAGCAGCAGCAACTCCTCCTCCTCCTCCTCCTCATTTTCTTCTTCTCTTCTTTCTCCTCCTCCTTCTCTTCCTCTTCTTCCTCCTCCTATACCTCTTCCTCCTTCTTCTTTCTCCTAGGTAAAAAAATCTCAGGGAAAGTGAAAAGCAAGAGTATAACAAAGAACTAAAAGTTAATGGTGTATGCTTTATCTAGCCAGACTTCTCCCCAGGAATTTAATGTCATGTGTCCTTAGCAACCTGTACCATTCCCACTGCATCAGTATCTTGAGTGTGAAGTCATAAAATTTGGAGGTGTAAGTTATGACAAGTCTCCTTTTTCATGAAAATTACTAACAAAACTATTCATCTTTCAAGTCACTATTAATTCTGTTTGAGGATGTTGTAAATATGCAAATGTAGTTATAATTATCGATTTATCATTTTGAATCCATTCACTTCTATAATGAAACGTTCTAAGAATTTAGTAAATGGTTATTTACTTAGAATGCCTCATTTAAAATACCCATCACAGAATCCAGGAAGCTACAGTTAGAAGTGATCTCATTCAGTTTTCCCAATTACAACATGAGAAACCCAGGCCCAGAAGGGGTTGTGTCTTATTCAAGACTAATTATATTAAGGTAAAACATCTAATTAGTGGCAGAACTAAAGTAGATCTACACGCTTTTCCTTAACCTGTTGAGGGTCCTCACAATAGAAATAACATCCTTCTTTCTCCCCAAATCTTTGAAAAATAATGGAGAAAAGTATTGTTTGTATTCTCCAGTCTTTTTCTTCATTGTTGTTCAAAGTGTTGGGAAAGGGGCCCATTATTTCTAGTATGAGAACAACTCGGAAAAAGATTATATTAGACTACTGAGTAGAGTAAAGATGCTAAGGTGTGCTCCTAAAATCTAGAACTCTCCCTTCCCAAGTACAAGTTACAGATTTCTGTTTTCTTCCTGGTATTATTATATGCAGAGTAGCTCTTGTCTTTCTCACTCAGTTTCATATACATCTGTAATGTCGACACAGTCCAGCACAATATGTCACTCTGTCCCACTTACTAAACCATTTTATCTCCTTTCAGAAACATTGTGTGCATGGGGGGGAGGGTGCAAGTTTGTGTGTAAAATGAAAATTTTGGGAGACTTTTTTACTTTAATATTGTTTCTCAATATTGACTCATAGCAGACAAATAGATCATTACAAGAAGTGCAGGCCATGAAGCTCAGTACCTATGACTAAGCACTCATATCCAATAGGATTCATTAAAGATAATGCAGTGTCTTGCCCATTAGACCATTCAACTCCTAGTTGCCATCATCACTTGCAGTTTCTTTATTTCCACGTAAAATTCACTATCAGCAGAATAACTAAAATCTGAATTCAATACAATTATATAACAAGTAATCCCATTTAGTGTTTTAATTGGACTGTGTTTTAAAAGCCCACTCATTTTGAGAGTATGACATATCCCCCTGGAAGATGTTACATTTTTCTTTGACTCAGTCTTTTCTTCTGTTGACTAAACACTTTGCATTTGTTTTGAATAAAGTATTCCATGTGTGCAGGAGGTCTCTCATATCAGTGTGTGTGCTATAATGACATATTTATTTTCCTCTGGATGAAAACCAATATATGTTTTAATTGTACTTAGTGCATATGTTTTCATAAGATTCTCTAAGAGTATTCTATGCCAGATCACAGACTGTTAAATTAATCAGATATTCTAGGTTTCATGATAAGAAGATTTACTCATAAATGAAAACTGAGGTTATCTTTGTCATCTTGGTATAAGTAAATAGTTAAGTTGAAACAGACTTTATCAGCATGATTCTAGTTTTGCAAGGAAAATAGTGATTTCTTCTTCATTTCTTTCTCAACCAATTTTTCTTGGGACCTTGATTCAACCTAAAGGTTCTTTCTACAATCTCACTGCTGAGGTGGATTATTTACTTCAAGCATCTGTTGCAAAATTTGATTATTTGGGGGGAGGAATATGTGAGGCATTGGAAAGGGTAGAAATGATGCAAGTACAATACTCAAGTATGAAATTCTCAAAATATAAAAAATTAAATAAAAATACTATTGCAGTGTTAGTGTATGTTACGGAAGGCAAATGTGAAATGAAAGATAATTTGTTTGTTTTCCCTTATTAGAGGAAATTTCTAAAGCCCCAGACAGTAATAAGAATTAAAATGGGAAATTTGGGACATTTCCTATAATATCAATGGATTTGTTCTGTCTTCTCTGTCTTCATTTTGTTGAGAGATATGTTTATGATGTATTATGATCATCTTTCATTGGTCACTGAGATTAATTTCCCTTTACAGTTTTGTAATTATATTTGTGAACTACATTTTTAACACCTAATCGCCATCAGGGATCCCTTAAGGAATATAATTAGAAAGCCTATCAGACATTCTGTCTTAAATCTATTGCTAATTAATTCTAATTCATTTTTCAATTGCAACTTACTCTGGTGTTATGAATGAAGCTTTCATTAGATGATTTTCACTAAACAGAAGGCATTCCCATTGGCTTAAGTTTATTCTTTTAAGGCATGAATTATTGTTATTGAAGACTGTTGCCAAAACTTTTAACAGTATAATTTGTGTTGCTTGAAAACCAGCCCAGCATTGAACGTGAGATAGGTTTAACTTTGCCCCTAATCCCTTCATCTCTTTCTTATTCTGAACTCCAGAGCTCCACCACAGGGAACCTTCCTACCAGGGACAGTAAATGAAGCACAATAAAGAGCAATATAGTTCTTTTCATTTCTTCTTCTCCTCCTGCCTCCATCTCCCTCCTCCCCCTCCTCCTCCTCCTTCTACTGCTACTAAAAGTAATTTCAGCATTTTATAAAAGTTATAAAATACAAGCAAATGAAAATAAAATTGGTTGCAATCTACCACCTGGAGAGGTTTGAAGAATATTCTTAGCAACCTACTGTGGATACCTGTACGATATATGTTGAACTAAAGCAAATATGTTGCATGAATAAGATACTGCCATCCTTCCTTATAAATAATGGAGTGCGATAACATCCTGCAACCTTGGTAATATTGCATGAGAAAAGTAGGCCGAGGCTTGCCATGGACTCACACACATGACAATAGCCTCTTTTATTCTTCCTCTTTTATTATTTTTTTTAATTTTATTTATTTTTGTATGTGTATGAATGTACTGTCTGCATGTAGGTTTGTGCACCCGTGTCGTGCAATGCCGCAGCCGCAGAAGTCAGAAGAGGGCGTCAGATTCCCCTGGAACTGGAGTTCTCCTGGAATTGGAGTTACAGACGGTTCTTAGCCGCCATGTGGGTGCTGGGGATCAAACCCGGATCCTATGCAAGAGCAGTCGGTGCTCTTAACTGCTAGGCTATCTCTCCAGCCCCTATTCTTCCTCTTTTAATAATATTGTTTTGTTTTACAATGGATATTGAGTTTTAATTTAAATTTAAAGGCATTTCTGTAGAACTGATTTAAATACTCCAATCCAAAATTTAGATGAAGAAAATAATTTCTAGGCAGAATTTCAAAATATGTAATTGGGGTCTGGGGATGTGGCTCAGTTGGTAAAGTGTTGCTGCACACACATTAGGACCTGAGGTAACATCTCCAGAACACAACACGTGTAAAACGTATAGAAGGTCAAGGATGGCAGAGTGGGCTTTAAATTCCAGTGGGGATGGGGACAGAGGGAGGAGAGACAGGCAGTTTCCTGGGGCTCCCTGGCTACCCAGATTAGTCAATGGGACAAACTCAGGCCAGTAACAGACCTTGTCTCAAACAAGATGCATGGCTTCTGAGGAACAGCACCTGAGTTTGGCCTCTAACCCTCACATGTTTGTGTATATGCATGTACATGCATCCATGCACTTAATGAGTACACAAACACACACACACACACACACACACACACACACACACACAGTGTCATTGGTTTTGTTTTCTGTCTGCAAATATCATCAGACCATGAGATTAAGAAGTTCATCTTTCTGTCAAAGGTGTGTATCTGTGTACTGATGGATAATGGCACAGTACAGTGATATTTCTTGCTCCTCTTAAGTACCAAATTTGCTCTATACACAGAAAAGCCTTTTCCTATTGTAAAAAGACACACTTTAATTGAACTGCAATTAACCTAGTGACATAAGCTCTGCACTTTCATAGCATTTAACAAAGTGTTAATTGATGGCAAGATGAAATTACTCATAAAGTGTCCTCTTACATTAGAAAATTCTTTGGTTAATGGGATTCTATCCTTATGTTTTCTAAATTATTTCAACATTTATCTTGCCAGTGCTTATTTAAGTTGACTCTAAAATAGTAGTCGATTTAAAGAATCTGGAACTATTTCCCACAGTTCTCTAGTGTAGGAGAGCCCAGAGATTGGTGTTAGCCCCTCCATGCACAATGAGAGTGGAAAGATTAAGAAGATCTTTGATAAATTGAAGTTTTGTCTCAATTATTTTTATCTTTGACACAAAGATAAAAAAAAAAAGAAAGTGGGGCTATGGAAATGACTCAGAAGTTAAAGCACTTACTGGTCAAGCAAGAGGGCTAGCGTTTGGAAGCCTACAACCCTTGACACAGCCTTGTATATAGGGAATGGGCATGGTAGGGCACCTGTAATTCCAGCCTGCAAAGGCTTAGACAGGAGACCCTTGTAGCAAGTTGTCTAGTGAGAATAAACATATCAGCAACTTTGGATTTGATGGAGAAACCTGCCTCAAAGATAGGGCTAAAAGAGCAAGAGGAAGATTATCAATCAGCCTTAGTCCTCCACAGTCACATGCACACATGCCAAGAGACATACACACATGTGTGAAAAACGTGTACATAGATACAAAGGGAAAAAATGAGAATTTTTGAGGTTATATATTGTGGTCGGTAGTTATAGGAATGTTAGCTGTCACCAAGCTCCCTGCCGCCTTGCTGGCCAACTTTAGAATTGGCAGTTTCAAAATCAACATTTAAAGTGACATTGAAGCATTAATAATTTTTTCAATAGAGTTTATTTAAAAGAAAATCTAAATGATTTACACCTGTTTTTGTGGATAGTCATTCCTAAATAAAATTATTATTATTATATGTGTATAAAGTAAATAGTTAATGCAACTGACCTTAGGAGATACTACTTGCTAAGGTTTTTTGAAATGAGTAGCTATAAGTCTCTCACTGCCTGTTTAAACTAATTTCTATTGAAGGTTGTTAGTGGTTAAGACGGAATGCTCTTTCAGAGGAACCAGGTTCGATTCCCGGCACCCACATGGCGGCTATGAACCGTCTTTAAGTCGGGCATGGTGGTACATGCCTTTAATCCTAGCACTCAGGAGGCAGAGGCAGGTGGATCTCTGTGAGTTTGAGGTTAGCCTGATCTGCATAGTGAGTTGCAGGCCAGCTGGGGCTACAGGGAGACCCTTTCTCAAAAAGACAAAAAATAAGGAATGATAATCAGAACTAAAAATACTTACGGATCCACGTTCCTTCAACGAGAAATGTCCGTGAAGACACTCCAAAGGAATTGTACTGTCATCATTTCAAATTAATTATGAATATATTTTCTTTAAAATGTAGAATTCTATAATGATATCAAATAAATATATTACACAAGTATATACCTAATATCTAAAAAATGACAGTCAGTTCCTCAGAAGGATCAATCTTTCTTTACTAAAAGAAGATATTTGCTTCAACTAAAAATTCCATTTTCATGTTGAAATTGCCTTTGCCACAATCACTTTACATAAAAGTCTCTCACATCAGAGCTTTGAATATTAGTTGTTTGGACCATGGTAGGAAACAACTGCTATGCTGAAAACTATTTGCATTACCACTCTTGACATTCAGAGGTCCAACTTCGCTGGCCATCCCTGATGTCATTAATCACACTTAATCTCTCTGTCTTTCAAAGGAATCCAGTTCATTTTACAAATCTTCAGAAATGTTTTACGCAGCCAGACACAAAAGATAATTTCTAAGTGGTTCAAGTTTCCAAGCAATCAGTCATTAAATGATTTAATAACAAGAAAAAAGTTTATAATGATTATATTTTCTCTTTTAATAAATATGTGTTGCTAGATTTGGAAATTCATGAGCAAAGTGGTCCCTTGTAAGATCTAGATCAAATATCTTTGTGTGGAGTTTTATGGTAAGAGGAATGGCAGATGTCCTCATTAAGGGTGTGCATAAGGGTAGCTCTGGCTTGGCTATTCTCTGCTATACATAAAGTCTATGACAGCAAGTACTGCTTCAGACTCAGAATTTACAATTATCGTAAATATTCTCTACCTGATCTCAACCCACATGGAACACAGTGCACAGTGAGGTGACAGAAGGAAATCACAGAACAACTCAGAGTAGTTTATAGCCAGTGAGTACTGACACAACAGTACCTATGGTTAACAGCCAGCAATTGCCCTGCTTGACGGATGTTTCAGTAGAAATGTTGGTTACATATTCAAAGAACACTCATTTTACTTAATATTATTGGTCAGAACCAAACGATTTCTGAAGGTAATTAAAGTGGGCCTATAGTCATGGTTATTAACCTTCTCAAGTAAGCCAAGCTTTAGGAAGCCTGTGGCAGAATGGAGGCCAACTAGGAAAATCCTTTGATGTGAGACAGGGTTGCAGTTTAGAGCATGCACATTCGAAGCTGGAATTTATGATAGAAGGGAACCAGTGCTCTTCCACTAACTTTCAATAGAAATAAAGTGGCTGGAGGTTTTCATTAGCCCATCTGTCAAAGAAAAGTTTGGGGAATTTGAAGTATAGGTCCTTGCAGTTAATGAAAGCAGCCACACCTTTCATATAGCACATAATAATGCGTTCTGTAAAGACATTAGTCTCTATTTCAAATTCCTCTTGGTATTCATAGAATAACTTGATATATAGGTGCATTGAATTCTATATGGATTTTTTAACTTGGTTTCAAAGAATTTATAAGTTTACAATCCAATATAATGCCACTCAGAAAGTTTCCTGTGCAAAAAAGAGGAATATTTTCCATATATCAGTACATGTGAAGGCAAACTTTCAAAGCAGAGAAACAACATATTTACCTCAGTTATATCTTCATTGGTTTCAGTAAGATAATCAAAATATGACAATGTCCTGTAATCTCTATTTCTATAATAAAGTCTAAAAAGCCTGCAATATTTAACTTTTACTTTTTTCTCTTTCTTCAAATGAGAACATTTAATTCTTTAAAAAATCAGTAGAAACTATCCATTAGTCAATTTTGTCTATTCATCCTTGAGTGCTATTTGTATATTAATATAAAATGTAATTAGAAATAAGTCAATTTAAATGAATTTATTAAGATTCTCCCTTGTTACAAGAATTCTCAGAACCTTAAGAGCCACATTTTATAAACTGAATGAACAGTTTCCTTTTTGTTATTAACTGAGTACTCTTAGGAATAATATCCAGGAAAATAATGTAGAAATTGTTAGTTTCATTCATTTTCTGTTAATGTGTCAAGTAAGTTCTCAATTTATTTATAAATTTATTTTCTCTTTCCATTTGACAAAGGTTTTTTGTTGTTATTTTGTTGAAGCTCAACAGTTTCAGAGTGAGCCAGACCCTTAATTTTGTTCCCACTGTCTAACTTTATAGCTAATGAAATGGATACCTACAAAGGTAAATAGCTTACTCAAAATATATGTATAAATGTGAATATTCTGCAATCAGAATATGGATCCCTTAATCCTAACCCTACTGTTTTTTTCCCCTACTGAATGATGCTGAACACTCTGCCCATCCTTAATCTCAGCAGAGAAACAAGGAAAGGAAACTTGAACATGCCAATCATAATCAAAAGCATTTTAGCTTCTATAAATAAAAAGTTGTTCTTTGTCCATTTTTTTTTTTCATTTTGGGTCTTTGTCGTTGTTGTGTTTGTTTTTGGACACTGTCTCCTGTAGCCCAGACTGAACTTTAATTTGCTCCTACTTCTGCTTTCTAAGTTCTAGGATTACATGGTGTGCCACCATGCCCAGTTTAGAAGACCATCCTGAAAGTTTAAATTTAATTTATCTGAAGCTGAGCTATTCCTCTCTTCTTGTATGGTAGTAGATATATTATGACTAAGAACATCGTTATTAATATGAGTCCACTTAAGTGTTTCTTCAATATATTCAGTGATTCCTACATCTTGTTTTTGTGTTGATCTTTTTTGTCTTTTAACCTTTCATTATTGAAGTTCAATTTTGCCTCAAGATAGCACTGAAATACATATAATAAATTCATTATAAATTTTAATTAAATTGACTTGAACAAAACAGTTGCTATCTCCGTTTTCAGTATCAGGTGTACTATTAAAGATCCAGTTGGAGAAAATATGCCTGAGGTTACCATGCTCCACCCTTAAAAGATTATTAGCCCACTTTTATCTAGTTACACATTAACAATATCCTCTTGAATTATGACACAGTTCTGAGCTCCACAAGATTCTGAATCATTTTTCTAAGGTCTCCCCATTGATAATGCCATCAAGTCACCTGCTTAGGGCCAGTATGTGCCTGGCTGGTTCAGTGCATATTTACTGACCACTTACTATGTGTGATGCTTACTTTTTGATTTCTACTCAACACTCATATACCTCACACTACTCCTTGTTATAACAAATTAGAATGCTGGTGGAAAGCCCCATGACAAATAACACTAAGAAGGAGCAATTGCCTCCAGATGCCTGTTTTTTAATAGCATTGGGCTTTGTACCAAGGCTAGATAATGTTAAAGACCTCAGAAATTCCTCTTTTGCTTCATGGACAAGAAAATAAATTTTCAAGTAAAAGGCCATCTCATTCTCATGATTGCAGACTTATTTGGCTTGATGGATTAGAACTGCATTGAGCTAATGAAGAATCTTCCAGAGTGTACCCCATAGATAGGTTGTTTTTATTATACAAATAACAAAGAATTTCATAAACAGGTTGGGAGAATGAAAAATTAAAGTCAAATGGATGTTTTTAGTATGAGAAAATTAGAATCTTTATTTTAAGTCCTATGAACTTCAGTAAATGACTTAACTTCGGCATTGAAACTTTATTTTATATTGTTTCTTATGGGATAACTCTTCTACAGAACAAACTGTAGAAAATACTTACCTATGAGAGTAGACACAGTATTTTCAGACACTGAGATTTCACAGTATTTCCAACAAAAATATTTCCAACAAAAAAATTAAAGAAATAAGAATAATTGACTCCAGTTTTCAATGAAATATATTCCTTTTAAATACAGATAATTCTGCCGGGCGTGGTGGTGCACGCCTTTAATCCTAGCACTTGGGAGGCAAAGGCAGGCAGATCTTTGTGAGTTCAAGGTTAGTCTGGTCTACAGAGTGAGTTCCAGGACAGCTGGGGCTACAGGGAGACCCTGTCTCAAAATAAATAAATAAATAAATAAATAAATAAATAAATAAATAAATAAATACAGATAATTAGATCTAACCATTGTCATTGAATTAATGATTCAACTGTATTATCAGTGGGAATGATTCTTGTTGATAATCCCATCTTTTCAACCCAGGGACCCAGTGTTCCAGAAAGATGATTCATGCTGAGTGCCCATTTGTGGACTCAGGGCAGTAGAAATTCTGTTGTCTCATCAGTAACTGAACTGACAATGGTTTTCTTGTTTCTGTTTTTTTTAGTTAGTTTCTACAGTCAGCTTTATAGGCTCCACATTAATCTGGCTTATGTAACAGCTTTTGGTGTATAAAATAATGGCTAAAAGACATCTTCAAATCTATTATCCTTACTCACTAGAATTCTGAGGCTAAACCGAGGGGATCAGTGTGCTTCACAGATGGTAGTGTAGTCTCCTACCCAAGCAGGGTATGGCTAAGTATTCCTTCAGATAGGAAACCATGACACATGAAACTCATTGCCAGAAACTAATGAATTAATCGAAGCAGAAGCAGAAATTATAATTAGCTTTATTAACTCCACAATCAGGGTTTTGATGTCTCTGAATCATCCTCCTGCTGTACCATATGATTCTCTGATGTCAAACCATAAGTTTCACACATATTCATTTCAAATCAATATTTCTTTTTTTTTTAATTTTTTTTTTAATTTTATTTATTTCCGTATGTGTATGAATGTACTGTCTGCATGCAAGTCTGTGCACCCGTGTCGTGCAATGCCGCGGAGGTCAGAAGAGGGTCTCGGATTCCCCTGGAACTGGAGCTCTCCTGGAATTGGAGTTTCAGACGGTTCTCGGCCGCCATGTGGGTGCTGGGGATCGAACCCGGGTCCTCTGTAAGAGCGGTCAGCGCTCTTAACCGCTAGGCCATCTCTCCAGCCCCCTCAAATCAATATTTCTAAGCCACATTCTACCTCAAGTAACTTTGTGCATCTTACTTTAAACTCTGTAAGCCTTCAGTCAAGACTCGTCTCCTAAAAGTCAATCAGCATACCCAGTAGAACCCTTGAACCTGCCTATTTAAGATCCAACATTTAGCTTTCTCTAGATTCTGCCTACAGTACATGCAGCCGTTCTATCTTTCAATCATATCTGGTAAATCATTAACCTGTATTCCTTCATCCGGTTTTTCATGGCTATTACATTCATTAACTCTCTTCATTCTTTTCTTTCCTTATTTTAAATAATCTTATGATAGTGCTTGGATTCTCAGAATTCCCATGTTGACTCTTCTCTTTCTTACAGCTCTACCTACATTATATATCTCCTCTCATCAGGAAACACCAAAGCGATTTTTTCAAAGACACATGTAATTTTTATTCACCCTAGCTGTTCATGGTATAGTTCAAAAATTGCATGCAGAGCTTTGAATCTACAAGGCTCCACTTTCCTACAGCAAGATGAGTATGCACTTTCAATCACTTTATAACTAGGCTCCAACGGCTTCCAAGGCTCTTTATTAGAATGGTGTTGAATCAAACTAAACAGTTTCTACATATCAAAATATCAAATGATGTCAAATACATTGAATAGAGTGTATAAATCAATTAGCTGACTAATCACTTCACACTCACCTTCATCTAGAAGCTAGCCTCTAACCTAGCTTATGTATCACATTTGGAATTAGTGAGAGGGACTTTCATATAAACAAAAGAGCTAGACTTTAGAATTCTTTAAAAATTGTTATTTCAGTTATACATATTTATGTGTTAGAATGTGATTGCCCAATTCCTGTCAGGAAACTGAGCAGTCCCACTTATATATTTATAATATTATATTATATTTTTTTTATTGTGTATGAAATGTACTTCTGCATGTATGTTGGTGCACCCGTGTCATTCAATGCTCAGAGGTCAGAAGAGGGTGTTGGACTCCCCTGGAACTGGAGTTATTAAGCGTTCTTAGCTGCCATTGCGTGTTGTGGATCAAACCCAGCTCTCAGCAAGCGCAGTCGGAGCTCTTAAACACAGGCATATATATATATATATATATATATATATATATATATTATATATGTATATATATGCATTTTTGTATTAATACATAACATTTGTACTTTTTAATGAGTACATTATGATATTTCAATATGGTATACATTTGTACTGATCCAATTATGCTAATTAATGCTTACATCTGAAATGTGCAGTATTTCACACATCTTGGTTCTCTCAGATGCTAACTGGTAGGAGTATTGTGAGCAGCCAACATTTAGAGAAAATGTAGCAGGATCTAGCTAAGGAAAGCATTTCCAATTTCTCAAGGCTGTACATGTATTTCAAAACCCTATGTTGAATGCCAGAAAGTAAATAACCCAAAAATTCATGTAGTATTATTTGCAATAAAGGAGAAAGATATAAATGTAAAACTCCTCCTTCACCTCTTTTTCGCCTAAATTCCTTCCTTGTTCTTTTGCCAAGCTAGGCATCTAGAAGGCATCTTATTTGTATTCTTGGCCATAGGTTTTATATATTTGTTAAAAATATGGAGGGAATTGAGAAAGAGGACAGTATCCAACTCATTTGAACATAGTTGCCATTGAGGTCATCAATATATGAAGTAGTAAAACTGGTCTGGAGATTGTTTCCAGAGAGTGGAGAGAGTGGATGTGTTTGACAAGATGCTAAAATACAGATGGGGGGCTGGAGAGATGGCCTGGCGGTTAAGAGCGCCGACCGCTCTTGCAGAGGACCCGGGTTCGATCCCCAGCACCCACATGGCGGCTGAGAGCCATCTGAGACTCCAATTCCGGGAGAGCTCCAGTTCCAGGGGAATCCGACACCCTCTTCTGACCTCCGCGGCATTGCACGACACGGGTGCACAAACTTGCATGCAGACAGTACATTCGTACACATACAGAAATAAATAAAAATTGATAAAAAAAAAAAAGGAAAAAATAAAATACAGATGGAACCAGAGAATCTTGGAAATCATATGTCAGTAATGGAAAAGTGGGTAGAATCCAAGTTAGACCCTAGCTTTTTATTCAGAAATTTTATCACTATTGTACAAGACCTTTTATGTGAGAAATCCAAAAACCTAGAGAACAAAATAAGTACTTTGAATTAATTAGTATGGAGGTTTGGTGAGGGTAGAGTTAAAAAAATCTAAAGTCCTGAGCCAGGTGTGGTGGCACACGCCTTTAATCCCAGCACCTGGGAGGCAGAGGCAGGCGGATCTTTGTGAGCTCAAGGCCAGCCTGGTCTACAATGGATTGTCCATTCCATGCCAGCTGGGACTAAAGGGAGACTTTGTCTCAAAAAAAAAAAAAACTTCAGAAAGTACTCGGAGGCAGAGGCACATGGATCTCTGTGAGTTCAAGGCCAGCCTGGTCTACATACTATGCTCCAGGCCAGCTAGGACTAAAGGGAGACCCTGTCTCAAAAAAGACCAAAAAAAAAAAGAGAGAGAGAAAAAGAATAAAAGATTGACAGGACACACATACACACACACACACACACACACACACACACACACGCACACCCACACACGGAGACAGAGACAGAGAGACAGAGAGATACATAGCATGTGTAAAAAGTGAAAATGGGTGTTTAGTTAATATATTTTCTACACATTCAGAAACCTGCTTTTCTAGAATTATTTCCACTTTGTGAGAGGCTTTATGCTTAGCTAAATAAAACCATTATGATTATTCAGTTAGCCTTTTCCTTATCTCTATATCTCATTTGTATTTTCTCTTCCTAACACATCGTTACTGTTCAAAATCTTATTTAGTATTCATATTACTTCTGAAAACATAAGCCCTGCCCTGGTCCTCTCAATCAAGAATTACCTGGATCTATATCTTCACAATGTTAATGAATGTTTCACTCAATCTGCATCTTGGTGATTGTCCATTTCTTAGTTTATCATCTATACCTCTCCCCTAGCCCTATGAGACATTCACATTCTTAACATGATATATATCTTACCCAGCTCATCACATGCATTATAGTGCCTTAGTAAAAAAATAAAGACACGCACATACATGCATATATATGCATGTATGTGCGTGTCTTTAATTTAGTGGACTTGAAATAAATAAAAAAATTAATAATGGACATCATATGACATTTCAAAATTATACTTTACATTCTCGACTTATTGTTATACCACTACGTAAACTGAATATAACTCACCCTTTCAGGGCAAGCACATTAGGCACACTTTATAGATACCAATGTACAATCTGTAAGTGACACAATGAATATAGTGTAAGAAGTAATTATGCCACCTAAGATGCAATCATAATCACTCACCCCTAGTTGAAATACAGTTTCCACACAAATCCCACTAATGGAAAAGTAATATATATGGAAATTTTCACCCCTTTATTATCTTCCTTTGTGTGATGTTATCTGCAGACTGAGAGAATCTCTTTTGATAATTGTGACAAAGCAGTCTGTTCTGACTGTTGGGCTTTTGAGTAGGAGCACTGAGCTCTTTGGTGATGTACACATTTCTTGCTGTGGAAGAAATGTATCCTCAATAGAAACCTGAAGTTTAAAGGACTATATTTATAGGGGAAAAAAAACCACCAGAGGCTCTCAGACTACTTAAGAGTTGGCTTTAGGTTAAATATCTTTCATAAACCTTGGATTTTATTTGTTCCGTCTAGTAAGGTGACTTCTTCCTGGCTATTTCCATGGCAATTTTCATCAATTACTACTAATAACATAGTATTAAAATCAATATGATTGCTCTTAACTTTTCAGTGTTCCTTTATTTCAGTCCTGATATGCAAAGTAGCTCTAGAAATTTTCTTCAGAGTTTACTTTTGTTAGGTTTAAACTTCTTTATGTAGCTTAAATCAAATACAAAGAAAACCATGGTGTATACATTATTTGTATTGTGTATGTACCAACTATAATATTTAGTTTCTCCGATCAGTAATTTAAAAAACACAGAAATTGTCAGAGTGATAAGACTTTTTAATCAATTCAGAAAATTCATGTTGTCTTGTAAATCTCTAATAGGTATTATATTTTATTCTCTATTGCTTGTTTTATAGTATAGTGCATGTGTTTTGCTAACTTTAAAAACAACAATAAATTATATCAATTTTAGAGTTAGGGTTAAAATTGTCCAAATGTACTACTTGACACTTTTGAAATGTATTTTTTGGTGATCCTATTCACACACAATTTCACTTGGCTCCCC
This sequence comes from Rhizomys pruinosus, assembly GCA_009823505.1. Lineage (NCBI taxonomy): Eukaryota > Metazoa > Chordata > Mammalia > Rodentia > Spalacidae > Rhizomys > Rhizomys pruinosus. The sequence goes on from VZQC01007984.1 coordinate 1,370,720, forward strand.
TCCCCATGAAGTAAGTGTTCAAATATTTATATGTATATATATATTATATATATATATATATATTTCCTTCTTTCTTGTAACCTGGATTAGATGGCTTCATTTGACTTAAAATAACATGAAAGCAGAATATGTTGATTTTTGGTTCCGTTTTTTGTTTTTGTTTTATTGGTGGTGGTGGTGGTGGGTGGTGGTCTTTTGAGACAGGGTCTCACTATGTAGCCCTGGCTGGCCTGGAACTTGCAATGTAGACCAGGATGGCCTTGAACCCACAGTGATCCACCTGCTTCTGCCTCCTGAGTTCTGTGATTAAAGGCTGCCTCACCACCATGCCTGGATCACTTTAACTGTGAAAAAATGTTGATAAACCTGATAAGAGACTTTTAATAGTCCCATAAGAATAACAGTTTGTTTCACAGAAGGAAAATGGGATATAAACCTGCAATTATGTCACAGACATTCAGTTCTTGTTTACATGTTGTTGTTATTTTTTTTTATTTAGGGTATCTGGAAACACTGATCCCCTTCAAGTCAGAAAGACAAAGAAAGGAACAAATTATAAAGGCATTAGAGGTATATTAATTTAAGTTTTGTTTTTTATTTTTTAGGATAAAGAAGGATCTTCACAAACCAAAAATGAGTCTCTTTAATACCGTCCGGTACTTCATCCTGCTCGTGCTTCTGGCCGTAAGTAAAAAAAAAAAAAATCATTCTAAACCATGTTAACTAAGAATACATGGTAGTGATGAATGTTTGAGTTGTGACTGGACTGACATTTGCAAGGGCATGTGTTAAGAAAAACCACCATTTTTTTAATATGTTGTTAATAAATCTTCCTTTGAACTTTGACCTTTCACTAATTTTAATTATTGTTATGGTTTATCCAGAAACTTGTTTCATTGTTTATAAAAAAAAAAAAGAAAGAAAAGAAAAGAAACTCAGTGATAATTTAAGACCTCTCCACAATATCTTGGAACTTAGCACAGGAAGTTGAGATGGACTTAAATCATGGTTCCTGGGCTCTTCAATAGCTTTAACACATCTAAACTTCATCAGTCTGGTTGTGAGTTCAGATGTATTTCTCCTTAAAAATTAAACATCATCAGGACTTTTATATATCACCATCACTCCATGCCTTGTTTGCCAGTTTTATAGCTCCTAGTCATGTGGGTATATTCACACAGAGTTAGCTGGTTAGAAGTATGCTCTCCTTAGAACACACTGTCAGTATCTATATGTTTATGTAAATATAAAATACTCTTAGTTAACCCAAATAGTCACTTTTTACATGACATTTTGCTCTGAAAAAACTACTAACAGGATATTTATTAAGAATTCTACCGGGCGTGGTGGCACACGCCTTTAATCCTAGCACTTGGGAGGCAGAGGCAGGCAGATCTTTGTGAGTTCAAGGCCAGCCTGGTCTAAAGAGTTCCAGGACAGCCAGGGCTACAGGGAGACCCTGTCTCGAAAAGACAAAAAAAAAAAAAAAAAAAATTCTGGCAGCTTCTTTCCAATTGGTCTTTAAAGTAATCACTATGGCCCATAACCATCCCTTAGTCCCCTCCATTAACCAAAATCACCCACTGACTGTTGCTTCACTGTCTGAGATAATACAAAATGCTTAGGATAGAAGTTGGTACATAGTGCAGACCACCATCAAAAAATGCTGGTGATGGCAATAATAATGACAAGGAGGAAGACATAGATAAAATGAGATTCTTCTACAAGCATTTTGATTTTGTGGTTGTTTATTTACTTAGTTGTATTCCCCTAGAAGTACATAGGACACCAAACAGGCATCTGATCCTACAAGAAAAACAAATCAGGACTAATATCTCAGAATATTGTACATTATTCTTTGTCATTTTGAAAAGTATAACTAAAAACTTCAAGTGATTGTAACATGTCCACCATCAATAATAAAAATAGTAATGTGTAAATCTTATTAGTTATACCAATTTAAAAATATAGATTCATATTCTTCTTGTAATTATTACTTTGTTTTAGTTCATGGAGTTCAATATGACCATTTGATACATATGTATTATATATGATTATCAAAATAGGGTAAACTAAAATAAGCATTTTTTAAAAAGTCTCATGAGCATGTATTCTTTCATGAGCAATTGAACAAGCAGTGCTACCTTTTACAGTAGCACGTTTCCAGTAAGCTTGAACTAAAGCACAAACAGGCCATTTTTCAACAATCCAGGCACAATAGTTCTGTAACTGTCCTGTGTACTTCTAGAAATAGCCTGTAACTCAAAGCAGACTGTTTTATATCGCCACAGGAATTATCTCAACCTGTAGTCATTTCACTTTAGAATATTTTCCTCTGGGCTTCATATTCAGTGGCAATTAAACCTTCCAATGTAAGCTCTTCAAGGGCAGAAATCATGCCAGCATGTTCACTTCTGAGTTTTCAGAAACTACAACAGGGCCTAGCATGTGGGAGATGCTTAATGTATTTATTGTCCAAAAGATCTGGTGATGCTTCAGCTGCTGACTGCCGTTGGTGGCAGCTTGGCCATCATATGTGAGGTGTCACTTTCTGAAACCTTTCAAAGTGACATCACATATGTGGTAGCTAAACTGCTACATGAGTCGACATTTATGAGACAGGTAGGCAGGTTGGCTTTTAAAGGACTATATAATGTACTGTATGCCTCATTTCTGCCTTAATGTAAGCATGACATCAGATGCTTATTTGAATCCTTCATAATGTAGCCACAGCACTTATGATTTGTATAGTATTTTCACATCTTTCATGCTGCTTGAATATTTCATAAAATCATGACTGGCTTAATTTTTCCTTTTTTACTTTGAAGATGATGCTACCTCACTAACAATTTTTATCTGCATGAAATTATCAGAAAAGTTTAATATGTTTAATTAACTATATGTAATATGTCTTATGTGTGTTATTTTTAAGTACTACTAATTTCATGATTAGAAATATACACCATATTTATATATGTATATATTTCTATCTGCCTTTATACTTCTATCTTTCTGCACATGTATCTACTTATCTATCCACCCATCCATCTATCTGTAAATAAGATACTCCAAGGTGTATTTTATTTTAGTAAGAATGTCATTGAGACATTCAGCAGCCACTGGGAGCATTCCATCTTCAAAGCTCAAGCATGGACCAGACCAGAAGCAGACTCAGATTGCTGTGGCTCATCTGACAACAGAGGTTCTGATTTTTCATTCTTTCAGTGTTGAAACAATCTCTACTGAACCAGGCTCCAAACCAAGTTCACTGGATTTTGTTTCAATATTGCAAGCATGGTAGTATTGAAGCTACTGTCCTCAGAAGAACTATTCCTACTCTTACTCAGGTGTTATCTACTGTCATTGACGAGAAAACAAAAAATGTCATTGAAAGTACATGTGTGAAAAAAAAAGAAAGTACAAGTGTAGAGTTTTCCCATTCAATATCTTTACGTATGTTTTCCCTGGCTCCCATGACTTTTCATTTTTTAATTTTTTAATTTTTTTTATTTGTTTATTTTTAAGGGATTCTACAATATAATAACACAGTTGTTTTCAGATAACATTCATGCTACTCAGTTTGCCGTACAATTAGGTAATTGGTGCATTTTGCAAGTATCTATGTCCAAATTTTGAACAACCCAAGGTTCCCATAGTCCAGTTGGAGAAGCTTGTATGCACAGGCATGTTGATCAATTAGGAGTCCAGACTATATTGCTGTAATCTCATGATTCACCCCTATCTCTCCGCAGCCCTTACATTCTACCATGCCTCCTCTTCCGCAATTTGTTCCCTAGGCTTTGGGAAAGGGGCACAAATGGGTGAGAAGAAAACAGTCTACTTTCTTTGGAGTTGTCATTTTGGACTCTAGTCTGTCCAGGTTGTTTCCCTTCATGGGTTGACAGTTTACCAGTGATACCTTTTTAGTCATACTAACAAAGCACAAGCAATTGGATGTACAGGCATTTAAGCAGTACTAATTATTATGGCAAGCTAAGCTGTGAGCGTAGACACAGATGTTTGGATGGTATGCCAATCCACAAGCTGTGGTTTCTCTATAAAGGGTGACAAGTTCTTATTGTGGCTTATAACATCTCCTAACCCCTAGAGGACATAAGCTTGTGGCATCGACTGTGGGTTATTCCTCCAAGGAGAGAGCTAATAGCCAATTAGATTTGGGATATATATAGACACATGGCTGCTATTGTTGCACGATATCTCCAGGCAGTTGTGGTGTAGCTGATACTGACGGAGTCTTCCTTGTCTCGGGGAGATCAATATTTTCAACTAATTCAAGAACATTTTTAGTGAGTTGACAATCATTTTTAGTGAGTTGACAACATTCCAGAATGTTACTCTGGAAAAAATTTCCATCATTAAGGAAAATAATCCCTAATGTCCAAATATCTAATATGAAATACAGATAAAGTTATAAATATATTCATATATATATATATATATATAAAACATTCTATCTTCTAATTAATTGAAGCCCTAAATGAAGTTTCTAAAAAAGATACATAAGCTATGAGTATCTCCACTGTAAGGGCACTATGATCTTCCCTGCTTTGATGGATTAATCATATTAGTTTGAATTTTCATTCAAATACATTGTACAAATGTGAATGAATTAAATATAGAAAGAAATCTAAGTAAAGAATCTCTTCAAATAATTTTAATGCTCTACAGATGCATGTTCTAATACATAATAGAGTGTCTGGGAATTGTGTGGTGGGGTATTATTTTTCTCAGTGTCTGGTGTTGGGAAAATGTTTCACAGTGTTTGTGTTTCTTGCTAGACTGTAAGCTCCATGAGAGCAGGATTCACATTTGTTTTATTCAACATCTTCAAGCATGATGGCCTGATCAGTTTTCAGTAAATAATTTCTGTGATTGACCTGAAAAATCAGTGAGTAAAGAGTCATGACAATAGAATTATACTTAGTTATATGGTTAAAGAGTTTACATATTTCTAATCATGTTACTGGGTTCCTCGGTGTCTCTGATGTCACAGATTCAAGATGCATTAAAATCATAAATAATCTCCATATTTAAAGCCTAGTGCCAACTTGATTCATAGTAGGGGTCCATGTAGTGTTATAATAGTAACAAGTTGCCACCCTCCTCTCCCTGCAAACAATTTCTACTCAGATAACTTGCTAACATCTCCAAAACAAATCTAAAACAGGACTCCCCTTTTCCCTGATACAAACATTTTCCTTTCACCCATATCCCCTTTCTCCTTGACTCACCTTTTTTTTATCTATATAGCCTAAAGATCTAGGCTCTTTGACTAGTACTGTTCTCCATTACTTATATTCCGGTATTTTTTCATATATTTATTATGTGAGAGCATATTGAAAGCTGAACTTTGCTGTTCTACCATGAAATGATCTGGTCTGGACCTTCAAGTCCTAGCTGCCCTCCACAATCATAACCTGTGGACATCTATTTTACTGGAATTCTGCTATCACAACCTTCATTGATTAAAAACCCATAAAATGTTCTATTATGTTTTCATCATATCAGATTCAATATACTGAGCCTTTCATGCCAAGCATTGGTGAATCTTTCAAGAATTTACATTGCCTGACTTCTTGAGCCCCTGACCTAACCTCAAGTGTGGAAAATGGCTCCACCACTGTGTCACGTCAGTCTCTGAACATTAGGGCATTCCTTTCTTTTCACTCTCCCATATCCTTCCTAATCCTCTCTGTACAATAAAAGCCTACAGAGACACAAGATCCCATGCAAATTCTTCTGTATACCTATTACCATCACTAACAATTTTTGATCCATATTCTCTCCCTGCCCAGAATTTTATTTTATTTGTGCTATATACCTTCACATCAGTGATATGCTATCCTAGAAATCTTACACAATAGATGCACAGGAAAACAGCGACAGATCATCATGACTCACCTAGGGTACACAGGTCAACCCAATAGGAAAGATGCTTATTTTAGAGACTACATGGAGTTTAGAAGGAAGCATACTTGTGCCACAAATACATACAGTAAAACTTCAATCTCAGAATAATTTAAACAGAATTAAGATTAACCCAATAAATATGCATTCAACAATGAAGTAGAGAACAAGCATGAAGTATTCTAAACTTCATACAAAGCAGGTCAGTGCATGCTGAAGTGTAGAAGTCTTCTCAAATAACCAGTAAACTTTACTCAAGTTATTGATAGCACTGCTAAAAAAAATAAACACATCAGGCTTAACAACTGAAGAAACTAAGCCCTATATAAACACAAGCCAGGAAAGATAGCATGACTGTGATCACACACACACACACACACACACACACACACACACACACGCACACACAAATAGAATTAGGATGGTGACCAACTGAAACTGAAAAAAACAAATGTCAACTTGAACTGCAAACTGATGTGCCAATATAAATATTTAAGAATTACATTTTTCCTCACTGAAAATTAATTACTGTGTGTAGGTCATGTGCTAATGAAGCCCATTTAAAAAGATTAAAGTCAATTATTTTGTTTGTACTATGAGATAAACGAGGCAAATTTCTGGCAATGTTCACAGTACAAACTTGAGTGAAATTTAGCTGAAAGAAACATTTATTCCATTCTGACTATTTTAAATTATGTGATCCATGATTCTTAAGAATTCCAAAGATGGAAAAGTTTATTTAAATATTGGGAATATTTTGAAAACCAAATTATTTGCTTTGTTTATGTGTAAGCTTTGCCACAATAAAATGAAAACTCTAGGAGATGTTCAAGAAGTGTGTGAGTGTGTATGATTGTTATTCATTTTCAAAAATTAATGTTTTCAAACTGTGTAATCATCACACTGTGTGCTCATCTACCTCCTAATCTCTATAAGTAACTGGTTTTCCTTCTCAATGCAGAACCCAGCTCCAGTTCTTCAGGCCACTTCAAATCTCACCGATCCAACTCTGGATCCTGAGCCATTCCTGTACCTGATCGGGCGTCAGAAGTTGCTGGATGCCCAGTACAAATGCTATGACCGAATGGAACAGTTACCCCCTTATGAGGGCGAAGGTAAATAAGATGCAGTAAAGCTATATGTGTACCATTATTTAAGATTTAATGTGTCTGTAGTTTTTACATTATAATGTATTGTGCATTCCGTACAGTAATTATGCTGATTTTTTTCTATTTACTTCACTTAATGTCTTTTGAGATAACATTTGCCCTCAAGACAAATTTACCACAAAAATCTCAATATTCACATCTGGCAAGCAGGAACAATACAAGACTGAGGGAGGGAGAGGAAGTGGGAAATGACAGAAAGGGAAGTGGGAAGTGATGGGCAGGGAATCTGCCTGAGGTGGAACCTAGGGAAACTCTGTCTTGTTTGGACTAATTAGGAAGGTTTTTTTTTCTTCACTGTTGATTGGTTGGCAACCCATGTTATTCCTTCTCCTGTGCTTCCCCCAGTTCCCTAGAATATTATAAAAAAGTATTGCCTAGCAGACATTATTTATCTATATCCTTCTCTGAAATAGTCTTTGTGACTGCCCAAATATTTTCAGATCTAAGCATAGTCTATTTGCTGTAGAAGCCCAGAGATATATAAAAGAGAAGAATATCTGATAGCTAAATATTGGTGCCTCCTTTTAAAATTCTCTTCCCTGTCTCTAAAACACTTGAAAAGACCCAGCATGAGTTTGCATAATCTTGAACATCTAAGACATCCCAATTTGGTTTGGTTAAACAACTGCTAATATACATGGTTTGCTTTAATAACTAAAAAAAAAAAAGGTTGGGCTGGAGAGATGGCCTAGCGATTAGGAGCGCCGACGCTCTTGCAGAGGACCTGGGTTCGATCCCCAGCACCCACATGGCGGCCAAGAGCCATCTGAAACTCCATTTCCAGGAGAACTCCAGTTCCAGGGGAATCCAACACCCTCTTCCGACCTCCGCGGCATTGCACGACACGGGTGCACAAACTTGCATGCAGACAGTAGATTCATACACATATAGAAATAAATAAAATTAATAAAAAAAGGTTAATTTGACACAATATACCACTATGCTTTACTGACATACAATATCTTTATCATTAAATTTATTTCAAATTTTGGAGAAATTAAATGATGTCATGCATTTTGACAAATAATAGTCTTTCACTGAATTTTTCCTCAAATCCCTGCACTGATAATGATAGGAATACAACCATGCCTTATATGAAGTACAAATCCTATTATAAATCCAACTTCTTGGTTGTAGAAGTTAAAGGTAAAATATCGTGAAGTAAAAATTTATCAACATGCCTCAAAACCTATTTTGTTAATAACTGAGCTATACTTCAGATTTTCCTTACAATTAAATAAATTGACAGAAGAGTAAAATGCAATGTTTAGAGCTGCTTGCTTTATGACAAGCTCAACTTTGGAGCCCCTTACAAAGTAAATATAGAACGAGGCCCATCATTCCATGGGGTAATTTGGTCATCGATACGCTAAAGCCGTTTGAAGCTTTATTTCCAAAATTAGTGAGTTTGTCACATTTGAAATTTGAGAAGCCTTGACTGGAACAGTGGGGTCCATCATATCTAAGATTGTGCTCTGTCAATGGTCTCTTTTAGTTAAAACCACATGGTTTCTTTTTATATTGCCAGGGCCCTATTGCAACCGTACCTGGGATGGATGGATGTGCTGGGATGATACTCCAGCCGGAGTACTAACCTCTCAGTTTTGCCCAGATTACTTTCCGGACTTTGACCCAACAGGTAACTTACTTAGTTCCACTTTATGCTTTTGTTATGAATAAAAAATGATTTAAGTGGATAACTGGTACCAAACCCATTTTCAGTATAAAATTTTCATAGCAATGATTCTCACTGGGTATGACTTTTCACTTTTCCAAAATACTTTATAGCATCTCATTTTATACTTACAGTATTTAGCACAAAACTACAAGTGATTCCAACTTCCCTGAAACCTCTTTATTTCACATTAGGTATTGTTTCTTGATCTTTATACAAACTTGTGCAAGGTGGAATGTATTTTATTTGTAACTTTTTTGAGACAGGGTTTCTCTGTGGCCCTAGCTGGCCTAGAACTCACCATGTAAATTAGGCTGGCCTCTATCTTACAGAGATCCACTTGCCTCTGCCTCTGCAATGCTGGGGTTAAAGACCTGTGTCCCCACATCTGGCTACAGTTGTGTGTTCTAAGAGAAGACACATTATTTCTTCAGCCTCAGTCTTGTCACTACATATAGCTAAAAGTCCATTATGCTGCTTAAGCAGGATAAACTTGTAAGAGAATCAGGTTCAAAGTGAAAACAGACATTAAAGAGCTAAAGTCAGTTATCTTGAAATTATTAATATACGAACATGTGGAGGTCTAGAATTGTTTAATTGTTTAATGTTTGGTGATCAGGAGCAATTCAGGGGAAGTGGCTAGTATGTGTAACAGCCTCCATCTAGAAACTAAGCAGTCAGATGGGAGTGGAGAGATTTTAATAAAATCCAAATGCCTACTATCACCCAGAGATTCTGATTTAAAGGGGTAAGAATTCAGCCTAGACATAAGAATTATTTTTAAGTTGTGCTTCTGATGAAATGTACAAGCAGGATGAAACTAGTAAAGGAAGAGGGGAGGAGTAGGAGGAGAAGGAAGAGGAGGAGGATCTAGGTATGAAAGTGATCAGGACCAGGGAGGCTCAACTAAGTATACTGGACAGCCATGCCATAGAAGCAGAGCATACCAGCAGATGACACTGATCAGGTGGAACCCGGAGGATTCAAACTGATGGCCACTCATTCCAGGAAGTGCATGTAGCAGGACAGTAACCCTAGGGGGAAAAACTCTGTCCGATGGCCTAGTGGATGAGAGCACTGCTGCTCTTGCAGAGGACCCGGGTTTGATCCCCAGCACCCACATGGTGGCTGAAACCATCTTCAACTCCAGTTCCAGGCGAATCCGACACCCTCTTCTGACCTCCGAGGCATTGCACGACACGGGCGCTCCAACCTACATGCAGACAGTACACTCATACACGTAAAAAAAAATAAATAAATAAATAGGGCTGGAGAGATAGCCTAGTGGTTAAGAGCACCGACTGCTCTTGCAGAGGACCCGGGTTCGATCCCCAGCACCCACATGGTGGCTGAGAACCGTCTGTACCTCCAATTCCAGGAGAACTCCAGTTCCAGGGGAATCCGAGACCCTCTTCTGACCTCCGCGGCATTGCACGACACGGGTGCACAAACCTACATGCAGACACTATATTCATACACATAAAAATAAATAAAATTTTAAAAAATTTAAATAAATAAATAATTTGAAAAAAAAATTTTTTTAAAGTAAAGATACTTTAAAAAGATGTGTAAGTCTTAGTGGAGAAAGAGGCCCAGATACTGAAACTGAATGGGATCAACTACAGACAAAGCATGCAGGTCTTTAGAAGATGCCATATTTCTCCATGAGTCAAGTGAGGCTGATCCAGTCAAGTGTGTTTACGCGTCTCTGCAATTCTAATGAGAGCAAAGAAATAAGCCCTTCTCTAAGACCTTTGCAAAACACTTTGGGGCTTCCCTCAAGAGATTTTACTTGTTGAAGTCAAAATTCCCCCACAGCAATATAAAGATAATCAAACTATAATTATAGGAGCCTCTTTAAAAACTAATGTAAAATAAAATAAAGGGCAGGCCAGCCACTTCTGGGAAATCCCATTCTGAAGGATGGGATTTGAAGAAAGGGCTCTGTATGGTATCCTAACTCTGAGCTACATTCCTGTAAGCTGTAGCTAAATGTTATTTGATGATAATCCTTCAGGCCTTTGTTTTCTCTTCCCAACACATGAAGCTTCATTAACCTTGGTTTGATAGCTACATTAGAGGTGACTTGACTGATACAAAAAGCTGTTCTGAAAGTGAGGCTACTGGGCCAGTCTGAAAGTAGCGGTGGGCTCGTGCCAAAGCAGTTACAAATACTGACTAAAAGACAAGGTTTGGATGAGCAAAATGGAGATTTCCAGGCATAGATCCATCTTTTCAGTCTGGTTTTCAAACGGAGCCATCTTGGCTGAGAGATAAACACATAAAAAACATGTTTCATAAAAAACAGCATATCTTAAAAATGTTCATCTTCTGGGGCTGGAGAGATGGCCTAGCAGTTAAGAGCACCGACTGCTCTTGCAGAGGACCTGGGTTCAATTCCCAGCACCCACATGGTGGCTGAGAACCATCTTTAACTCCAGTTCCAGGGGAATCTGATGCCCTCTTCTGACCTCCATGTCATTGCACAACACGGGTGCACAAACCTACATGCAGACAGTACATTCATACACATAAAAAAATGTTCATCTTCAACACACTTAAGTTCTTTAGGACTTTTTTGTTAACATAAAGATGCACCTTAGCAATGCACAAAATACTCTAATGAAATATGAGAGGTTTTATTTTAGAAAAGGTACTTTGTAGAAGACACATAAGGAGGACTGAGGAGATGTAAAGCATTTGCTATGAAAGCGTGAGGATCTGAGCTCAGTCCTCAGCACCAATGTGAAAAACTGGGCACAGTGGCACACCTGTAATCCCGGTGTGAGGAAGGCAGAGACGGCAAGATCCAGCCAGTTAGAGACCCTGTCTAAAAAAATGAGGGACGCAACTGAGAAAGACCCTCTGGGTTCCACGCACACCTGCACACACACACAATACCACACACCTACATACACAAAGACAGATAATTAATGAAAGTAAATTTCAATACTGAAATTCAGAAGAGTGAATAGGAAAAGGCCACAGTGTAAGATACAACATCCACCAAGGAAGCGTGTGAGGCCCTGCAAATAGTCACTCTATCACCTTCAAATGCTATAGAAGCAAGAGAGTCCATGTAATCTCTAGTGCACATTCTACAAAGTGATCTTCGAAATGGCTTTTAAGCTTTAAGTATTGCTTTTTCTTCTTGAGATTTTGAGAGGTTAATGTATTGCTGTTCTGTTCTATTAACAGAAAAGGTTACCAAGTACTGTGATGAAAATGGAGTTTGGTTTAAACACCCTGACAGCAATCGAACCTGGTCCAACTATACTATGTGCAATGCTTTCACTCCTGAGAAACTGCATGTAAGTTCTATTTAAAATTTCAGTATTGGACCAGTGTCATTGTTTGTACGTGGAAATGGATGCATAACTATAAAAGATCTGCTACTGGAAGAAAAAGTTCAACAGATTTCTATGTAAAGAAATTTGGGAAATTCTAGGGTCTCTGAAGTGCATTAGAGAAAATGACATTCCTTTTTTGTTGGCATGCAGTACCAGTGGGACTTCTGTGAGCCCATGGAATCAGGCCACTTATGCCAAAGGAAATAGTGTCCACAGAGCTGTTGATGGGTTCCCTCTGCTGTGAGAAATTAGACGGCATTTTTGAGAAACCCGCTAATATCCTTTGCCCCCTGGAAGAGTTTCAGAACTTCATATTTTTCTGAAAGCTACAAGCTAAAAGTTACTCTCTCTTTCCCTCACAACTTTAACAGTTCATACTATTTTTATAGGAATTTATTCTGACTTGTTAGCACTTGTGTTTTACAAATTGAAAAATATTTTAAATAATATCTTGATTTAGAAACACTGATTTAAGTCCATGGGGGAACAGATACTCTCTTCTTTAGCTACATTTAAAAAAAAAATGAAAATATAACTAAATCTACAACCATCCTCCTTACCCAAGAAATAATAACATTTAGCTGCATAGAGCATCTCTGAGCAACCCTGACAGTTGCAATGTGGGCCACTCATTTGCTTCAAAGATAGGCCTGTGAACCAGATAATTATTGAGTTAGAAACTAATAGTGCTCTGTGCTTTATTTTGCTGGGGAAAACTTTTAGGTGTATGCAAAATTTTTCATTTTATTAAAATTGAAATTAATAACAACAGCAAAATTGAGATAAAGACTTGCCAAGTGGTAGGGCATCTTGTCTCAAGCTCAGACAAGGCCCTAAAGCCAGTGAACCCCTTTACAAATTGCTTAGTCACTCCTGGGGCTCAGATATATGACCAGAGCCTAAGGAAGAATTATTCACTTAAAATAAAGTCTTATGGAAGTGACTTGAAACCATTTAAGGAATTCCATGAGTGAGTGCTAATTATGTTCATATGAGAAAAATCTAAATATGCTAATTTGAGTGTTATGAATAATGCAAATCAAAATTATTAGCTCTCAATGTTGCTATATTTGACCCTGGCAACATCTCACATACTCTGACCATATCTGAGAAGGAAATTGTTTTAAAAAGCAATGCTCCTCAGGCACCTAATATGATAATTAAAATTCATTTCACAAGTTCTTCATATAAAGATAGTCCAAAACAGTTTGAAGAAATCAACCTAGAATTTAACTTTAAAATATCTTTTTTTAATATCTAAAATACCTTAGTCTTGAAAACGTCAGAGGATTGCAATTAAATTATGAGCTGTTGATTTGATCTTATACATTTAGACAATTCTACTTCTGAAGAATAAATATTTCCTACAGAGTATTCTGAAGGATTTTTAAAAAATTATTACTTCAGTATATTTTTTCGCACTAAAACCCAACAACCACTGTAGCAAGAATGTCAGAATAGAAGTCATTACATACAAATGTATGCAGATAAAATTATATACATAGTATGCTTCTTAACACAATAGTAAAACAAACTCAGTTCCAACAGATTCATGCCTACTTCAATTATAACTGATAAAACTTATTAAATAATATTAACTGTTAAGAATGAGATAGTGTCAGAGATAGAGACAAAGAGAAAAGAATGCCTGGATCAATCTCTCTTTACTAAAAAGTAAAATTATAATATGATAAAAGGAAAAATTATGGGTCACCAAGAAAAAAAGCTATGATATTATTTATTTTCACAGGGACGATAATCCTTTTGCGTCAACTGACATAATACTAAGAAAGAAGGAAATTAATCATGGCTATAGAAAATAGAATTAACAAATTGCTTTCAAGGAGGAAGATTTTGGCTTATTTGGCCACTAAATATTAATAATATGTTTCTAATTTTATTTTAATTGATATATTTATATTTATTTGATTTCTAGGTCAAATAAAAGTACAAAAATTTCCCACCATCCTCCCTGATCTCTTTGAATATTCCTAAATATGAGAATCAGAAGAATCCTAAAAGATTTCTCTACACTTCTGTAGGGTAGACCTACTTGTTGCCCATAACTTAAAATTACTGGATTACTGGGCTTAGAGATAAGAATTTCAGTGACTTAAAATTACTTCAGCAGTATATTTTTGAATGAATTTCCATTCATCACAAGGAATTTTATTATTTGAAAATGGGTCAGTTTATTTTATATAAACTGTGAATATAGATAAAAAATAATTCCATCCTCTGAAATATTTGCTATAATTTTATTACATATTATCAAGAGGTAAATATATTTTATTTATACTAATACTTGGAAGTAGAAACTATTGTTCCTTTTCCACACCCCTGTTCACCAACTTTTGGTCTTTTCTGATTCTTTCTGGTCTAGAACGCCTATGTTCTGTACTACCTGGCTCTTGTGGGTCATTCTATGTCGATTGCTGCTTTAGTGACTTCCATGGGGATCTTCATGTTTTTTAAGTAAGTACATTAATAACATACACTTTTATTTTCTTCTTTAAGTTACATAAATAAAAGCAAATCTTGAAAGAATGAGGCTTTGGGAATCATAGGAAGCATGCCCCACTGGGAGTGATACTTTAGCAAGAAAAATGAAGTGAGTTAAATATAGTTTCAATATTACTTAAAGGAGAACCAGATGGATTCATTTTCAAAGGCAATCTACGTCCTTCCCATAACAGTCCTGTGAGCTGATAAGAACATTGTGGGAATACAGTAAAGGTTTCCTTTACCCTAGCTAAGGTCCCACCATGGATTGCCAAGACAGGATCTTTCACCTTCTCTCATTCCCATTCTAATAGAGGCCAAGACCACAGGTTCAGATACACCTGCCTAATTATGGGTTGCATGATAAGTACATTTAACTTGAACAGAAATGGTGCAGATGAGATCTTGAGAGTGGTTTACTGAGAAAGAAGGGTTCGTTCATCCTCTTTTGACTCATTCAGCCAAGACAAAAGGAAGTTTCTGTAAGAAGATGGCTCAAGATCCAATGGCAATCAACCTCTTGCCCTCATTAACCACTACTAACTAAAATAATCTTCTAAGATACTTTGGAACAAACTTCCAGTGAGGTCTTCGCTCTAAGGTTGTATCTACATGCTCTTTGGTATTATCTGTGGAAAATTATTAACCTGATATACAGTTTCACAATGGTGTTAACTGTGTGTTTTAAAGAATAGCTTCATAGTGGATGTAAGATATTAACATACAATAATATTGTGACATGTCCTGCATTTGGTAACATTTCTCCAAATCAAAGGCAGAGGGCACTACATTACCCTTTCATAACAATCCTCATTTCTACAATGGCATGAATGTTCCTCCACTTAGATGTTAACATTGTCCTCAGTATAAAATTTGAGGTTTTTCTATACTGTATTATGCAAATAAATATATATTATAAGATCGACTAGAAAAAATAAGAACTCTGTTCCCTGTGAAGAAGTGAGCAGTAAACACATGGCCAGTATCTACTTAGAAAAATATCTGATGTGTGCATAACTATGTGATTTGGAAATTCCATAGAACTCCCAACTTGAAAGGGTTGCTTATTTTTTTCATGCAGAAGACTCCTTCATCAGACATGCTTATCAACATTGCTCTAACTGGGGTAATGGTCAACAAGTGAAAAAGCCAAACTAGGTGAAATAGCCTATGGAACTTGTCTGGCAGTTAGCATGTGATATGACTTCACAGGTAGAACTCTAGAAGGATGATATTTGGAGACATAAGCAATAACTAGTATAGCAGCAGGTCTGAATAACCTAATGTTATGCAGATGTTTCTACCCTCATGTGTAATATGTACAATTAAACTAGAAGCCAATCTTACTATTTTAAGGCATCCTGTCATCCTTAAATGACTATAAAGGAATTTTTTAAATAACTGTTTAGTTAAGTTGGAAACCCTTGGAGCTGTGGAGACAACCCATGAGTAAAGTGCTGGCCACACAAGTAAGAGGATCTGAGTCCAGACTCACACATAAAAAGTCAGGTGTGGTCTGTAACCACAGCACTGGGGAGAGGAACAGAGACATGAATCCCAGGGGCTCAATGGGTAATCACTCTAGCCAAAATGGCAAGCACCAGCTTCAGTGAGAGACCCTTTTTCACAAAATAAAGTGGAGAGCAATAAAGGAAGATACCTGATATTGACCTCTGGCCTTCATATTCACACACACACACACACACACACACACACACACATATGTAAATAAAACAAAAATAGATTGCAAATTCATATACTTTCATCACATTAAGCTTTATGAAAAGAAAAGCACACATAATTTATAAGGCACTGAATGTTTTAAATACATATATAAATGAAGGTTTAAAGTAGGTCATATATATATATATATATATATACATATTCTTTATAGAGACACTACAGTTGAGTAAATATGTTAGAAACTGAAAAAAAGAATAGAAATGATCTAGCAATTAGAT
This sequence comes from Rhizomys pruinosus, assembly GCA_009823505.1. Taxonomy (NCBI): domain Eukaryota; kingdom Metazoa; phylum Chordata; class Mammalia; order Rodentia; family Spalacidae; genus Rhizomys; species Rhizomys pruinosus. The sequence continues at coordinate 1,387,305 of VZQC01007984.1, forward strand.
TATTATCTGACATTGAATAAATGAAATCTCAATGTTTGATACAATTATCATTGCTACTGTCATCACTATTGATGATAATAACCATTGTAGAATAATAAAAAATGAAGAAAAACTTTTCTTGGGCTCTGAACCCACATAATTCTCCAAACTTAAAGGATGTACCATATAACTAAATATACAATGACTCATAAATAGAATAATATAATCTTAATTTGATTTTCTTTAAAATATTGCCTTGATAATAGTAAACAAAATTAAACCAAGGAGAGAATAATCACCTGTAGATACATTATTAGTGCAATCACTACTTCCCTTTGGATCTTTGTACTGTAGTCACAATTCTTATATTTATTAAGCATTATACATAAATGAAATTTTAGTGAATAACAAACAATGATATAAGCAAATAGGCAATAAGCTAGTTCCATGAAAGGTTTCACAAGAGAGAGATTGATAAAGCAACAAGACACAAAGAATTAATTACTAAAATTAGAAAAGTATTTTCAATTATAATGATCAGGGCATAGCAGAGTAATGATATTGCGTGATTAAGTTTGGAATGTCTGTTCATTTCTCAGTTGCTCTCCACAGTAATAAATAAATACATCATTGTGACTCACACAACTCTGATTAAAAATGCATGATACTAAAAGCCTACTTTTAATATAAACACATGTAAAGTGAAAGAAAAATAGCCAAAATTTGTAATAATCTAAAATAATAAATATAGCCAGGACTTTAAAGATAGATGGCAAAGGAAATGGAAAATGGAAATAATAGCTCTTTGCTTCTCAAGTCATTTAAATATGTGATAAGACATGAGGTCCAAATAAAGAAAGTAAGAATATTCTTCCAGCTGTCATTTCTGTATTAAACTATGGAATATGGGTGTCTATAAATGCAGTACATGGGTAGAGTGAAATTGTTAACCCAGTTAGTACTACAGCAAAATGGTACTTGTTGTCCCCTTCAGGTCGGCAGATCATGTGGGAATCACTGACTTTTTCTACTGCCTCTCAGTTTCAGGAACCTACCAAATCAGCAACTTAGACCTGGGAACGAGAAACAAATATAACTGATTTCCAATCAAAGTCTAATAATGAGGGGGCATAATCTGAAGAAGCTGGTTCTCTAGAGAATCCACAAGACAAAAGACATTATGAGATTCAAAGAACACAAATGCTGAGATGCCAAAGATTCAGAGGCTAAATAAGCCATGAACAACTTTTTTTGTTTTGTTTTGTTTTTTTTAGTCAGGGTCTCCCTGTAGCCCCAGCTGTCCTGGAACTCACTTTGTGGACCAGGCTGGCTTTGAACTCACAAGGATCTGCCTGCCTCTTCCTCTCCAGTGCTAGGATTAAAGGCATGCGCCACCACACCCGGCATGAACAATTTTTATACCTGTTTTCAATAATTTTTTTTAAAATATATAAATTTAAAAAGTGAAGGGCATTTGTTTTCTTAAAATTAAAGTATGTTTCTGGCTTTTCTATTTTTTTTTCTGATATTTATAATTTAAAAATAGATTGTAAAAGTAGAAAATGGTACTAGCTTATCACTGGAATTTATCTTTAAACCAGCAAAGAGAAAGAGAGAGATCTCATTTTTTTTTTTTTACCTTAGGCTTCCTCCTATACAAAAATCCTGCTATATCACTGCCCAGAATCGCTAAAATATTGCGATTTAACTATGAATGCTTATGCTTCATGAAAAGTTGATAACTTACTTAGCAATAATCATTACAATACTATCACTGAGACCTCCATTATTTAAATTTTGTTTTTATTAAAGATAATTGTCAGTTAATTTTCCTTTCAGTTGAGAATACAGAAATGCACTCTGCAACCCAGGGAATTCTCATACTTCATCTTTTCCCAGAACTTCTTTACAAAAAGCTTGTATATTAACTCTCTTCCATGAATATGTTTTAGGAATAGTTACTATGATAAATTGCTGTCATCATTATCTGTGTTTCGTAAGCTTTTATATGATGAGGGCATTATATTCACATTCTTTAACTGGATCAAAAATGGTAAATAGCCGGGCGTGGTGGCGCACGCCTTTAATCCTAGCACTTGGGAGGCAGAGGCAGGTGGATCTCTGTGAGTTCAAGGCCAGTCTGGTCTACAGAGTGAGTTCCAGGACAGCTGAGGCTACAGGGAGACCCTGTGTCTCAAAAAGACCAAAAAAAAAAAAAAAATGGTAAATAAAGGCTATTTATTTATCCTGAGTCATCATTCTAACTTTGTTACAGCCATCGTACAGGCTCTCAACATTACAAAAGAAAAGTAGAAAAGAATATTGAAATTTATGTTTTCATGTGAACATTGCACTGGCAAATATGCAAAAGTTAATGAAGTAGAGGAGAAATGGTCACAAAGCCAGCAAACTTGCTTTCTGCCCACAAGGTGGGAAATGAGCATGACAAACAGGAGTGGCAGTTGGTCCACCTCATCAGATCCAGAGCGCCACGGGATGCACAGCAAAATCAAATCCAAGCCCTCTTAAGAGTATTTGCTTGTGTCTGAGCTCCACCAGCAGGAAAATGTAGAAAGGAGGGATACAATGAGAACCACCCCAGCCCGTGTTTGAAATAGGAGCTCTACAACAATACTAAGGAAAATGAAAAGATGACAACAGAAAGCCCGCGTAACTGCTCCTGAGTGAGCCGTGCCTGCAGTGTCCCATCACAGCACACTCCGACTTCAGTCTCTTCTCTCATGTGCCATGTATTTCCTGCCTCCTCACAACACTGAACAGTCAACTGTTCAGTGGAGCCACACAACCACACTCTAATCCTTTCTTCCCAAACAGCCTTTCTCTTAATACTACAGCATTTATTATCATTAAAGGTGATTTTTTTCAACTCACCAGTTACAATAGGAAGCCTCCCCAAAGACCAAAATATGAAATGTCATGACCACAGAATGGTTATTAAAGCTTTCTTCTAAAAACTTTATAGGAATTAACCTTAAAGATAAGACCCACCTCACGTCTTTCTAGATGCCTTTTCATCTATTACTAAAGAAAGAAAATATTTAAAATGTTACCAAAAATTCTCAAGGAATTTCAACATTTTAGCAGTACTTAATGCTTTATGTTATTTTTCTACTAGGAGCCTTGGCTGCCAGAGGGTTACTCTGCACAAGAACATGTTTCTTACCTACATTCTAAACTCTGTGATTATCATCATTCACCTGGTTGAAGTTGTGCCCAATGGAGATTTGGTGCGAAGAGACCCAGTAAGTACTACCTAGATTTGTTTAGAATTTTATTTTAAAGAGCATAGTACCTATAAATACTGAATGCAGTGTTAATGATTAACTTTAGCAGCTATTTACAAGTATAATCATATTTATCTCTCAAGCTGAGTTTTAAATTATGAAGGTATATTAGTGGTTCTTGGAAGTAACTGTTAACGTATTAAAGGGGTGGGAATCCTGGAATTGTAGTAAATAAGAATGATAGAACAAGCCATTTGTTTTTATTGTTACTCAATCATTTATTAATATTTATAGGAAGTATATTTAGCATTTCTTGGGAACACAGACGATACTAGGCATAGTACAATTGTGCTTCCCATTGTGCCACTAACTATTACAGATGGGCCTAGATATTTATTTCTTTACTGTTCTGGTGCCAGACTGCACCTTCAGTTACTTCAGCTGTATGCACCTCTACATTTATTCAAATGATTCATATGAATATGATCATGCTCCATGACTACATACTTTGAAAACTAATCATACTAACTTAAGGAAATACAAAAGCAGCTAGGGACAACAGGACAGATATTCATAAAATTCATGCCCATGTATACCATCCTTCTACCTATTATTGAGGAGAGTGGAAATTATTTGGCTCCACCACCAAGAACCACTGTGGATTCCGTTTGCCAGAACTGTCCCAAAAGTTGTTTAGAATAATTCACATTTGTCTTCAACATTCTCTCTTTATCTCTAAAATAGTGTTTTTCACAATGACTTCCAAACGTGGCTATACATTAGAATCAACTGAGGAGATATTATAAATACTAGTTAGCTGCTGTTCACATGATACAGAAGTTCAGTTGCTATAGAATCAATTCAAAAGCAGTTTAATAATGTAATTATTACATTGCATATGAAATTGCCAATATTTGATCATTTTTGTTCTGAAAAATTGACAGATGCATATGTTTCATCCTAATACAAAAGTGTGGACAATGCAGTGGGAACTGTCACCACCCCTACCCTTGAGAGCACGGGCGGAGGGAAACATGGACCTTAAAGACAGTAAAGTGGTATGACGAGGGTTGGCCTTCAGAAACTCAGGACTTCTGTCTCCAGACACAGCCAGCCTGGGACAAACCCACAAAGGGAGGGGGGATAAATTCTCCTCGTGCTCTCTCATCTCCTAGTTTCTGCAGAGTGTCCCCATTAACTGAATTGAGTCCAGAAACTGGAGAGCAAAGAAGCCCTGTATACAGAGATGTTTCTTTGGGCCCAGGGCAGTGGGAGTCAGGAGGAGAGAAAACCTGGAAGCAGAAACAGAATCTGTCTAGCACACAGGGATGGCCACAACTTACTTTAATTTTTGTTTCTCTGCTTAACTCTGTTATGCAAACATCTGTAAATAGCCTCATCTTTCAAATCTGGCATCTGACAGTTCTGCCAACCCAATGACAAAAAATGCGTGAAATCTTCCCAGAGCATGCATCCTGTGTAACAGTGGCATGGCATGGGAAAGCAGCTTAATTTGGCTTCTAATGGATCCACAGTGTTAATCATTTTTGTAGTATGAATATATTCAGAAAAACATGATGATTCATCTTTTAAAACCATGGCATCTGCTACTGGAGACAAAGTCCTGTCTTACCTGAAGAATAATATAACCAAATGGGTTTACCTTGATGAGTTTTCTTCTTCTTTAAATGCCAACTATTGAAATAAAATTAATCTCATTTAATTACATTCTCACAACAACCCAGTGAAAAGTGGATACTACCTAATTTTTAAAGTTAGAAAACTAAAGTTCAATGAAGGCAAGTGTTCTTTCTATTTTGAATACACAGATGAGATTCAAACATGGACTGAGCTTATTCAGGCCCATCTTTCTTTTCTACACCATATGGTGCTCTTGTTTGTCTTTTATTTCTTTAGGAAGGTATGTTCTTAAAGAAATAGTCTCATCCATTATCATTATTTTCCATAACTTGGCCATGCATACTGAGGTTAATTAATGAGATGACCCCATTGCAGTTGAAGCAATTCACTAAGCATCTCCTAAGGTAGTCAGATTTTTTTTCTTTTCAATTTCTATTGAGAGTGGCACTTCAGTTACTGAATAATCATCCACACTGACCTGGGATTGGTGCTCAATCACATTGTGAAGTACTGGAAACTCCAAGTAGATTCTCTCCCATCTGCTCAGATTGCTCCCCAGCTGTTAATATAAAGGAGGATTCCCACGCTGTGTGAGATCTTGCAAGCCTTGTTATCATCTTGAAACAGTCTAAAAAAATTCAACGTTCCACATCATGACCAAGTTGACTATTAAATTATAGAAACCAGTGCAGGTCCATCTGACCCATCAAATGAGAAAAAGAAAAAACACTCTATTTAGTATTAAGGGATTGTCCTAGAATCACAGAAGCATAAAGTTTTAGGATTCCCAAGAGCATAATATTACAAGCAGTTGCTCACAAGGTTGTTGTTAGCCCTCACATTGTGGCTAAGCCCATATGTCTCTGTGCTAGGTATTTCTAACCAATTCATTGCTCAATTCATTACTCTTAATAGCCTCATTAGTTATCTTTGCTAGATACTTTCACTTTCACAGGATGTTTTAGGGGAAGACATGTCAAAGCACTTTCCCTGTGACACCACACAGGCTGATCTTGGCCTGGACCTGCCCTTGGCTCCTCTATTGCTGAGAACCTTTTCCAATGCTGGTGAGCAAGCAGGTGTCTAGAGGGCTGGCTCTGCCACCATGCTGCTGACTTCCTGGGAGAATATCAGTGAGAGCTCAAGGGACCCAGAGAAGAAAACAGAACACTTTCTTCTGGCATATAGGAGTGAGGTGGATTCACCTATAAACATCAGACAAAAAGAAAAGAAGTTTACCTTTATGACATGAAAAGCAAAAAGCCTGATTCTCCTAATCAGTATTTTTTAATCTAGTAAGCTCACTAACTTTAGAAGCATAAAAGCAAACTTCCTACGAAAAAAACTTTAAAATTTTTACTACTTGAAACATTCCATCCAGTCAACCAAGCATTTACTGAGCACTAAAAACTCAAACTTTAGTCCTCAAGCTGAGCTGAATTCATATTATTAGGGGAAAATATATTATTATGATATTGTCTTCATAATATCTGGGAATCAGTTAAGCCTCACACAGAAACAGCTTTCTGTGTTTTGTAACATGTGTGAAATTCTGTGACATTTCTGCCTGTTTTAAAGTGTGGCCTTTTGTATCATGAAACAAAGGACCAAAAATCTACATATTTTTCTTTGTGCCTCTAAAAGGGGAGCCTCTTTTGTGTGAGGCTGGATGAAATAAAAATGGGCCACCAACGACACCTGACTTACATAGTAAATGAGTGCTATCATAATGGACTCTGTTTCACATTCCAAATGTCTGTTTCTTCCCCAAGACAAAATATGGAAACACATGCCTCTCATCAAATCATACAAATTGTATAGGCTAAAAGTAGATGATTAGTATGGCAAAAATTAACTGACAGTTATAAACTGTGCAGCATACACTTCACTCAGAAAAAAAGAAATGAGGGAATCTGAATACTTTCTCTATTTGAATAGTATTTGTTTTCCAGTGAGAATTTTGTTTTAAATATCTTATTTAGCCTTCCATAAACAAGCAGCATAGGACCACACTCTCTAGGGAGGCAAAACTGGCTCAGAAAAAGGCAGAAGAGAACTCTCAAGCATATATGTTTGAAATGTTTCTCATCCTGGAAGCCATCTGCCATCTCTGAGAGACACATAGTCAACTTTGTGTTGTCCCACCTTGCAAATGCATGACCTCCCATAAATGCCTTTTTCAGAAGCCTAATTTCTCAACTATCTCTTCAATCTGAAATATTTTAAGTGGATTGTAGTTTATCCTATAATTTAGGTATAAAGAAAGAATAAATTCTCCCTTTAGCAATAGATTCAAGTACAGAGGGAATAAACAATAAGAAGAAAAGGCCCAACTAGTCTCAAAACCTATCTTTCTTGAGAGTAAATTTTCCTGTGTCTAAAGAGACAGCTGTAACAACATCCAAAGGCTGAGAACCAGATTCTTAGTCGTAATGGTTATATGCAGAATTATATATTTAAAGTTACTTTAACTTAATAATTTGAAATATTACTTCTTTCTGAGAAAAACTAACGATGAAGATAGGATTAAATCAAGATTCTTCCTAGTTATGTAAGATGAAGGAAAGAAAATAAGCAAATCAACCAATCAATCATTAAGGAAAATACAATAAAGAAAATTGGGGGGAAATAAATTTTATCAGACATCGTCAATCTATAAGTATTTATTGAAATATAACATGAAACTATAAGTAGGTTCATAAATTAAAGAAAAGTATCTTTGTAAGTATACCTGTTGTTTCTACCTATAATTTGGGCCTATGTCTCCTATAAAGAAAAACAAAATACTTAATTTTTATGACATTTTCTCTTCCACGTAAACTAACACAGAGAAGTGGCATGTTTTCCACTTTGATCCATTCTTATGCCACAAAGATGTTTCTATCCAATACCAGAGAGAATATATTTTTAAAGAAACAAGACACCACCTCATCTCCATGTGCCAATGTGGTTGTGTTACTCCTATACAAATTTTTATTTTTTGTGATTAAAAAAGAAAAAAAAAATACCAGAGTGCCCTACTCTTTGGTAGTGAGTCTCCATGGGCTTGTGCTCCCTTCTCCATCAAACTAGTCGCTTTCTCTCCTGTGAATGACCCAGAATAAGAAGCTTATCTGTTCGTGTTCTTCCATTTTGCTTTTTAAAGTTAAATTCCAAATAATTTATGGCATAAGGAAGGCTGACTAGATCCTGTTTACTGAGTGATTTGAAAATTGCCCATTGTCACTTAATCATTTCATTTCCATAATATCTGAGTTCTCATTCTCTTGTTCTAGCTGTTCATTCAGGGACTCCATGTAGCGTCAGGAGGCAGACTTATAAAGCATTGTTCTTACTGCATCTATCGCATCTGCCAGAACACTTGTCATTTTCTAGAAAGAAATGTCACTCTGAACTTTCTATCTGGGTCTAAGAGGGACAGTATAAAGAGATTAGATTTTACTGAGAAGCTGGGCTCTGTGCATCTCAAAAGCAGAGACAATCAAATCACATTTTTCATACCATCTTATCTAAATAAAGTGAGATGAGTTCCAGGCATCGATTTCTTCTAAACTTCATTCGTCTGGGAGAATTGAGTCACCAGACTCTTCTAGAACTTCATACTAGGAACTCAAAGAAAGGTCAGCTCAAAAGACTGCTTAGAATCTAAACACTTGGAACCATAAGGCCAGGGTGGAAAAGATTACCCCTGTCCAGCCAAAGGAAGCTGGGACAAGAAGGAGCATATGAAGGTAAGGGAGGTAACTGAGAAAGTAGACGTTGCAATGAAAGGTCCACAGCAGACCAAAGTTGACTGCAGTTACCTGTTTCAATAGCCTATGGGAAAATCATTGGTATTGAAAGCATGTGATGGATTTGCTGGGCCATGGTAGAGACGATATTGCCATGATGTGGTCATGGAATGGGATGTCTATTTTAACTTAACTATTCTTCATTTTAGCAATACAGCAAAACCAATAAATGATTCTCTACATCTTTGAAAAAAATGTTTCTTTAAAGTTTGATATATACTAAGCCCAGCATTATAAGTCTCACATAGTGGAATTTATTACTGATAGAAGACAAAATGGTGATGCCCGAATGTTTATCTGGCATAACATTAGACAGAATAGGGTGACTACAGCCCTCTAAAAGCAAGGGCATCAATTTTAGAAAGCAGAAGAACTGTGTTTATATCTATGTTTAGACTTTGGCTGACTTTATAATCACTTATCTGCAAAGAAATCTAAGAGTATGGTAAAGTCTGCATTGAAATTTCAGATGCCAGACAATCGCCACCTCTATCTCATCCCCACAGTGGAAATTAGCATTTTGGATTTAACCAAGTTAAGTGCCTATTCAAACTAACAAAATAAGAAAACTTCAAGGGAATATAAAAAAAATCCAAATTTACAGCAAAGATTCCACAACATCCTAATACTTATGGTATCCAGAAACAATTCAAAACTACTAGATATGTCAAAATTTTAGAAAATATGATCCATTATAAAGAGAAAACAGAGCCCAGTTTGGTGACTTACTCCTGGAAACCTAAACTTAGGAGGCTGTAGGAGGAGGAGTTCTATGTGCATTAGGCTAACCTAGGTTATAGCCACAAAGAAGACACAATTGATGCCTTCAGATAGTCCTAATATTTACAAACATTTGCAATAATTGAAGTGTTTTTAGGTTAAAATAAAAGCCCCTGAAAATGTTACCAACTCTTGAATAAGCAGTTCTTGTTTGGATAATAAGTAAATAACATTGAATTAAGAGTTGAAACCTTTCATTGAACAACATTATGAGGCATATCCAGCCGTATAGCTCTAAATTGTACAACTATCTGTTGCCCATCTTCTGCATGATTCATTATTGGAGCCAAGTCCTGAGGATAGAAGTGGATTAGTCACATGCATAAAGATGAATGCAACATATATGTAATAGCAAATAAAATTTTACTCAATGTGGAACCTAGATGTTAAATCAAATTTAATTTAAAATTAACATAAAAATTGAATCAGCTGGGCGTGGTGGTGCACGCCTTTAATCCCAGCCCTGGGGAAGCAGAGGCAGGCAGATCTTTGTGAGTTCAAGGCCAGCCTGGTCTACAGAGAGAGTTCCAGGCCAGCTGGAACTAAAGGGAGACTCTGTCTCAAAAAGACTAAAAAAAAAAAAATTGAAACAACAAACATCATGGAACTTGCTATGTTGTGTCTATTAAAATGTCTTTTCCATCTATTAAAATATAAGGAAATTGAGTTATTCTTTTTCTCTTGATCAAGTGAATATAACTCCATACTCTTGTTCGTGTGTTAAAGTAAACTGATGAGAAAACATTTTCAGAAACTTCAAGGAAATGTAAATAACCAGGTTGAATGGCTGAACCACTCAGAGATGCAAGAAAGTTTCTGTTTCCAAACAAAATGTGGCAGAAGTAAAACTAGAAGCTTTAATGCAGAAAAAAAAACCATTATGGACTTAGTACTAACCTATTTCAAATTAATTTTGCAGTTTTCTGAGTTTTTTATAATGAACAATATGGTTTTAACTGTCTGCCCTATCTCCTCAGGTACTCATTTGTCCCTCAGCAACTAAAGAGACAAGAGAGAGAGAGAGAGTCTTTCCTTTTTAAATTTATTTATGATTTTTATTTTATGTATATGAGTGTTTTGTCTGCATGCCTGTAAGTGTACCATCTGTGTGCAGTGCCCACAGAGGCCAGAAGAAAGTAGCAGATCCCCTGAAACAGGAGTTATGGATGGTTGTTAGCCACCATCTGAGTGCTGGGAATTAAACCCAGGTCCTCTACAAGAGCAGTCAGTGCTCTTAACTGCTGAGCCATCTCTCGAGCCCCAATGGAGAGATTGTTTGCTATCTCCCTAGCTTGCTTCAATATTTTAAAAGGATTTGAAAAATAAATTTAAAGTCAGCTACCTCTCTTGGCATAAATGTATTTACAATGCAACGCTTTCTCCAAATACAAAAGCTGGAATATAAGCAGTATTTAACACCATTTAATGTGTTCGTTCAGCTTTGGTTCAATATGATAATCCACTCCTTGCTGATCATCCACAAATTGAGTAGATGATTTAATGTTCAAAACACGAAGCCTTCTAGTTGGCTTCATTGTGTAATAAATATAATCCAACTCTATCAATTGATCCTTCTAAGTGCCAGACTTTGTTTGCTACATACTTGAGAAAATAATTTTAATAGTCAAAGTAGCTAGAAAAATATAGATTTTAGCAGTCGTTATGCATGATTGCATTTACTTGTCTCTATGTCTGTTTCCCTACCAGAAAGCCATTCCCTTGATCATAAGCATTGAACTCTGCAAGAATAGATGGTTGTTACTTTTAATTCTCCTTTGCCAATTTGTTTTAAAGCAAAACAAGAACATTGTGATGTGCCTTATAGAAGAAATGGGTTGTCAAACACTTGGATACTAATATAAAAACAAGGCTACATATGAAAGCAGAAGCTAGTCTCAGTATGGGCTCCTAGTTCACACAGGAGACCTCTTTCCCATGATCCTCTGCTCTAGAAGGCCTTGCTAACAGATCATTCAGCTTCATTCAGGAACAGCTTTAAAAGTGGCCCGAGTCAGATCTCTGTGAGCTCAAGGCCAGCCTGGTCTACAGAGTGAGCTCCAGGCCAGCTGAGACTAAAGGGAGACCCTGTCTCAAAAATACCCCCCACACACACACACAAAAAGTGGCCAGAGTTACTGCCCTCATGGGCTGTAGAAGAGGGAAAGGCTGCATAACTCATATGGCAAATCCATGAATGCTTTTTAAAATTATTAAAATTATTAGTCTTGGCCGGGCGTGGTAGTACACCTGCCTGCAGAGGCAGGCGGATCTCTATAAGTTCAAGGCCAGCCTGGTCTACAGGGCGAGTTCCAGGACAGCTGGAGCTACAGAGAGACCCTGTCTCAAAAAGACAAAAATAATTAAATAAATAAATAATAAATAATAAATAAAATATTAGTCTTAGACACCTTGCAGAAAAATAAACTTGTCTAGTCTAGTCCCTAGAATTTAATGCAGATAAAAAAAAAAAATACTGTCGTGGCTTCAGCTCCCATTGTCCAGTGTTGCTATTTGCATACAATTCCTGTGACTTACAGTACACTATGCCTTTGATTTGTGTATATAGAGGGCACATCTTGACAGTTAACTCAAAGTAACTCTTGCAAGTTCAATGCAAATCCTTTTCCTCATTATTGTGCCCTCCCCCTTACCATCAGCTCTTTTCCATATCGTCCATTGAATATCTTCATTTCCTTCTAACAGATAAGCTGCAAGATTCTGCACTTCTTCCACCAGTACATGATGGCCTGCAATTATTTCTGGATGCTCTGTGAAGGGATCTATCTTCACACCCTCATCGTGGTGGCTGTGTTTACTGAGGAGCAACGCCTGCGCTGGTATTATCTTCTTGGCTGGGGTATGTATTTTCTACAGCTAAATTTTGAGCTAGCCTCACCTGTGTTTGTATATCTTATAGCCTTGGTTTCAAAACAGAGTTAGAGGTTCATGTCTATAAATTAAAAAATAGTAAAATATTTCTGAAATACCTTAAAACTTCCTTAATCATCGAATATTTAAAATCTCATTAGCATTATCTGAGTAGAATCATAAAGAATATTACTCTCATGGTAAGCACAAAATGGGACATTGTTAATCAATGGTATAACGTTTCAATAACACGAGTTGAAAAATCCTAGACATTGCTGAATGATATTGTCCCACTTGTCAGCAACACGAACTTTAGGAACTTAAAATCTGCTGAGACAATATATCTCATGTTTAGTGTTCTGACCAAAATAAAACAAAAATTAAAACAAGAGAAAGATTCGATCTTCTACAGATAGAGTTGGAAAGACAGAGACTAAAATTCTACTACAATCCCCCATTTAAAAAGCCACAATATCTAAACCCCCAAGAACAAATATGAGACCTTTAGGAGATACATTTTAAAAACAATAATTGGCCCTAAGAAATTTCTAGAATTATATAACCCTTTTTTTCTTTTTAGAATTATATGACTCTTAAATAGCTTCTTAAGAAGAACAGTTTCACAGAAATGTTGAAGAATTTAATGGAGCAGAGATGACTCTCTACTGGACACTATGTCATTTCCTTTTGAAAATCTCACACTAACACAGTATGCTAGGTTCTACATTTTACAATGACAGGAAGAGTATGCAGAGCTTGTAGTTTGAAAATATTCTCCAAAACTGAGATGCAGAAAATATGGTCCCATAAAGCTATGTTCTGGAGCCTTACTTTGTAGATGAATCAAGACCATCCATTTACTTCCCTTATGAAATGTATTTCTAAACCCAGGAACCAGAATAGAATGGGATACCAAGAATTATAAGAGATATTGAGCCGGGCATGGTGGCGCACGCCTTTAATCCTAGCACTTGGGAGGCAGAGGCATGCAGATCTTTGTGAGTTCAAGATCAGCCTGGTCTACAGAGTGAGTTCCAGGACAGCTGGGGCTACAGGGAGACCCTGTCTCGAAAAGACCAAAAATAAAAAAAAAAAAAAAGGCATTGAAAACTCATTCCATGCATGAACACGTATCTGGTACTGAAATTCTCCCCACGAGAAAACAAAGGAATAATGCTTTCATGGTTACCTTTTACCATGTCTGTATTGCACCACTTAGTAGCTGGCATCTCCAAAATCAAAGGAACTTCACGATCTTCAGGATGATTCCTTCCCCCTGCTGTTCCCTTGTGTTATAAATAAGAGGAAGGCAAACCTTCCTGTGGAGTTTCACATTAACCAAGTAGAATTTATTAATCTCCCTTAAAATGAAGAATCCTATGGAGTGAATATTGATTTTAGCCTCACTATCTTTGGTAGGAGAGACAGGTTGTTAGAAATATGGTCTAGATGAACAGGAAGAGAAAAGAAGAAAACAAACAATATTTAAACAGTCATAATGGAAAGAAAAAGTCATAAAGGAAAGCCCTAGGTGACAATCAGATGGGGGGGGTGGTCTATACCCCTCTACATGAGATGGATTCAGATTTCCAAAGGCCTTTTTTGCTGTCTAATTCTAAAATATGTTTTCAGAATAAATCCAGAGAGCAACTTTTGATCTCTGAATTCAAATTTTAAAAAATGGTAATTGCCAGGCGTGGTGGCGCATGCCTTTAATCCTAGCACTTGGGAGGCAGAGGCAGGTGGATCTTTGTGAGTTCAAAGCCAGCCTGGTCTACAGAGCGAGTTCCAGGACAGCTGGGGCTACAGGGAGACCCTGTCTCAAAAACAACAAAAAGTAAATAAATAAATAAATAAATAAATAAATAAATAAATAAATAATGTATATGGTAATTTAGAACTGCTTTGCATAATAAAATCAGATTTTGTATAAATAGTACAACTTAAAATTATTTCAAGTCAAACACATAATCATTCATAAGTTTAGAAACTGAAATGGTTTTTATGTGAAAACTCAATATTTTAAGACCTTCTGTTTTTGCATATCATTTATTGAGATTTAAAATGTATAGGTTCAATTCTCACCTGAGACACATTCCTTAACCTGATGATAACAACAAACCTCTTTCTCCAGGTGCTTCAATCAAATCAAACTGTATTCTCTTGTATCAGGTACATCTGAGTAAAAAGAGAATATTTTAAAGGGAAAATTACAACTTCAAAGTATATTCATAAAAGAAAATTATTTTTAAAAGATGTAATTTGGCAGACTGCATTGACAGCACCTCTACTTTTCACATAATTCAAAGGGTTTTTTTTTACACTAGTACTTCAATTTAGTCAAGAAAGAGGGTGCTAAGCTGCCTCAATATACCACAACCACAACTTAGAGGGGAGGAAGCAAACTGGGTTCCCTGAAATGCTTGTGTTAAAAGGAAGCAGATCAATGAACAAAGAGTGAACAGAAAATGAAATACCCAAAAGAAATCATGTGAACATCAAGAAAAGCTTTTGTAGTAATAATATTACAACTCAATGCAATGTCCCAGATCCCATGCCTTCAGGGTGAGCCAGCTTCTCACCATGTGAGAGTCTAATTCATACACAATGAAAGGCTTTCTTGTCCTAGTTCACAGTAGCAGAAAAAGCATCATCAAAGACATAACAATGTTAGTGAGAGTCACAGTGAAAGTTATAATGTTCCTACTACAATGGATAATTGGTGAAAGGCTTTTAATTGTCTATATAACAAAACTCTAAACACAGATGGTACTCCTGTCAGGAGCAGTTTTGCCTGGCTTGATCAAAGATATTTTGTATATAAACATCAAGGGACTATCTGGACACTGAATTTGCCACCATCATTGCAGGAATGTTACTATTTCCCATGCAATTGTGGTTAAGCTTATGACCCAAGAATCAAGTGTGATTTGTGACTTTTCACATTTGTAGGGTTCCCACTGGTGCCCACCACTATCCATGCTATTACCCGGGCTCTGTACTACAATGACAAGTAAGTACTACAGTGATGTGTAAGTTAATCTATTCCTAAGGGAGAGTGGATTCGTATTGATGTGTTCCCTCACCTTTGTCTAGCTGCTGGCTAAGTGTGGAAACCCACTTGCTCTACATCATCCATGGACCTGTCATGGTGGCTCTGGTGGTAAGTCTCAGTTTGTACATTCATCATGAGCTGTGTCACTGCCCTGCTTTGCGAATGTATTTTTCAATGGCACCTGTACTGTAATTACAGAATAAAGCCAATTAATGATATTCCATCATAGAGAAAACAATTACAGTCTTCAAAAAATGTCTTTCATATTATATGCAGGGAAGCTCATTTGCATACATATGACAACAATGTAGCATATTTTTAAAGATTTTTATAGCTAGATTTTCCTACGTAGAGGGAAGGCAGGGGCTGCGGGAATCTTGAAAAGGTATTAAGGTGATTTTAAAATGATATGACAGCCAGGCGTGGTGGCGCACGCCTTTAATCCTAGCACTTGGGAGGCAGAGGCAGGCGGATCTTTGTGAATTCAAGGCCAGCCTGGTCTACAGAGTGAGTACCAGGACAGCTGGGGCTACAGGGGAGACCCTGCCTCGAAAAGACCAAATAATAATAATAATAATAATAATAATAATAATAATAAAATAAAATAAATAAAATATGACATAGAGACTATATTGTCTCCCGTTCATTTTTCTACAAAACAAAATCATCTTCTCTTTTCTCATTGGTCTGAGTAATCATCATAATAACCACTTTAAAATATTTTAAGTATTTCATATACATTGACAGGATGTTCCTAACATCAGCTCTTTACAATGGCTATATCAGGATATTTTACTCTTTAGCAAACCTGAACCCAAAGACTTCAGTAATCTCACTCAAAATTATAGGATGACAGAGAAGCTTGGGAATAAGGATTACAGACTGTGACTGTCTGAATCTGAATCTAGTTTCTTCATTTCCATCTATAGTCTACTGCTGTGTTACCAACATTATAACCATCAATTTTAATTTTAGATATTATCTTTCCCATTTACCTCAAAGATAGTGTTTTCCTTGCTAATTTCAAGAAAAATAAAAACAGCCATGAATCATAGATAACCACATTCTTCTCTGAACTGAGGGGGTATCCATTAGTAACTGATCAAATTGGATGGTATCTAGACTGTTTTCCACATGTCTTGGCCTCTTCAGTTTTGTTACTTTTCTTGTTGCTATAACAAAATGCCTGATAGAAAAAAAGCAACTAAAATAAAGGCTTATTTTGGCTCATAGTTTGTTGTGATACAGACCATCATGTCATGGCAGAGAACACAGGGAAGGAAAAGTGTGAGACAGTTGATTTCATGGTGTCCCCGGTCAGGAAGCAAAGAGAAATGAATGCTGGTGTTCAACTCTCTTTCTCCTTTTGATTCAGTTGAGGACCCCAAACTATGGAATTCAATTACTACCAAAGATCTCATTCTTTTCTTAGATTGTTTTTTGGACAATGGCTATTTATATTCCATGTTTAAAAATATCACTCTATCCACTTAAAATTAAACTGTCAATTAAATTGTTACAAAACTTTATTTTCTTTTTTTTAGTATTATTTTATTTTATTTATTTTTGTATGTGTATGAATGTACTGTCTACATGTAGGTTTGTGCACCCATGTCGTGCAGAGCTGCAGAGGTCAGAAGAGGGTGTTGGATTCCCCTGGAATTGGAGTTACAGACGGTTCTCAGCAGCCATGTGGGTGCTGGGGATCGAACCTGGGTCCTCGGCACTCTTAATCGCTAGGCCATCTCTCCAGCCCCAAAACTTTATTTTCAAAACTAATCTTCAGAGCCAAAAATAGCTGCAGCCCAAAAAGTCAACTACTTACTTATTTATTTTTATTTATTTATTTATTTAAAAAGTTCTTTTGTCATTGCATCCTCCATTGATCTGGTCTGGTAAAGATCATGTTTCATGTCACAATAGATGATTTGCTCACGATGTCATATCTTTTTGCAGGTCAATTTCTTCTTCCTGCTCAACATTGTCCGGGTGCTTGTGACCAAGATGCGGGAGACCCATGAGGCAGAAGCGTACATGTACCTGAAGGCTGTGAAGGCTACCATGGTCCTCGTGCCCCTGCTGGGGGTCCAGTTTGTCGTGTTTCCCTGGAGGCCCACCAACAAGGTGCTTGGGAAGATCTATGATTACGTCATGCACTCTCTGATTCATTTCCAGGTAAGGAAGCCAACAGTCTATTTACTCTGTGGATTGTTCACCTCTCTATCCATCTGACTATGAAGCCCATGATCTTCTTATTTATTTTAAGCTCTTGATCTTAATTGTCAAAATTTAGAAACTTTAACCCAACAGGCTCAACCAAAATTGTGAAGGAATTCAATTTTATGACATTTACTTTTGCTTTCCTGTTATCCAGGACCCATGGCCCCACCTAGGCAGCCAGTAACACAAAAAGCAACTGTCAGGCATTTCTTCCATAAATAAATGTGACTTTAGAAAGATGAGAAGTATTTGCAGAGAGCTGACCATCCATCCTACTCCATCACCTTCCATACATCAGTAATCATCTATCTATGAAAGTTCAGGGGTTATAAAACAAAGTTGTCCCTGGTCTCTCATGTGGGAAACAATGGAGTAAGCTACCAGGGACATCTTAGGATGCACATTCTGTCACTGGAGATGAAAATGGCCTCCCTGCCTTCATTCACAGTAAAGCTTTGACCCAGATCCAAAGCTCCAGTAAAGGCTACAGCCAAGTATTTTGAGAATGAGACAGGGCATGTGGAGGGAGGGTCTCAGGCAAAGGAGGGTATACCACAGGTCCTCATGTCAAAGATTTCCTTTCTCAACTATAAATTTCAAATCAGCTGCATGTTTTTTTTTCCTACTGCCAAAGGCTAATATAAAAAGGAAGCAAAAAATTAATTGCATTACGAAGATAGTTTAAGTATTATCTTAATAATCTAAACTATTTGCATCATAGTTAAAGCTTTGACACAATAAATCTTCAGAGTAGTAACCAAGACCTCAAAGACTCCCTAGTCCGTGTTTCCCAGAGATGCACTTGAGACAGTACAACACTAGTTCACAAAGACAATACAGCACACAGACACACAGGCTCACACTTGTGCTCACAGAAGATTACTCTATTGAATTGCACATGACTTCAATTTTTAATGTTTTTAAAGACTCCAAACCCAGTATAATCAGCATATTCACCCAAAACTCACCATGTTACATGGAGTAATATATTAATCAAATTTACTAGAGTTATCCCACTTTCTGAACAATAGACTCCTTACCAAAACCTCACATTTCTCTTATGATAGAATTTAGAATGAATTTTTAAGTTTTGGGTACTGAAGATTCATCCCCAGGCCTCATGCATGATAGGCAGATGTTATACTACTGAACTATATTTCTAGCAGAAAAATATTTTAACAGGCATATTCTTGTACTGTAGCCCTGAATCTACTGGCCATTCTTTTCCTTGGCTTTCTCATTTTCTCCAATCTATGTGTATTGATTATGAAGCAATATAGCATACACAAGAGTAATTTCAACTGAATTTTCCTTTCTCTTTTTAGGGATTCTTCGTCGCCACTATCTACTGCTTCTGCAACCATGAGGTAAGCATGCATTTCATTAATATGATCATCCATTTACATAAAGCACTAATTTTATAGTTTCCAAAGGACCTCTATGCACCTTTTACCAGATTTCATTTCTATTATGATATCATAGGGTTTGCAACTAATGGGATAGCGTCTTTTCCTACTACCTCAAGCTGAGTCTCACTTACATGTGGATGTGTGGTACAGTTGCACATAGGATCCAAACAGGATACTAAGTTCGTTTTAAATTTATTTACTTATGTACTTATTTTTATGTGTATGAGTGCTTTGTCTTCTTGTAAAAAGTACACCCATGCATAAAATGCCCATGGAGACCAAAAAAGGTTGTCATATGCCTTGGAACTAGAGTTGTTAGCCACAATTTGGGTGCTGGGAACCAGGTTACCACAGAAAGAAAACTCATATCCCAACACCCTTCTACAACAGAGTCAGTATTTGGCTTATTTTCCAATTTCTTGGTCCTGCTGTCAGACCACTTATTCAATATTTTAAAAACGTTCCTGAATTTAAGAATCAAAAAGAATTTTCAGATAGATGATAGATGATAGAAGATAGAGTGAACATTCAGCTCGGTGTACTTTGGAGACTTACACATTCCAGGTTCTCAGTGAGTTTTAGCCAGAGGACCCTTTCTCCTAACAAAATCTTGCCTGGAAGCTCAATTTATAAAGTATGCAAGGAGAGCTACTGTAGCCCTAGAAGTTCCTCCAATGAACAGCTAAGATTTCAAGGAATATAATTCTGAAGTTCCCTTTAAATTTTAGGTGAGAAATCTGTGTTCCAGAAAGATTATGTTACTGGCCAGTGTCACGGATGTGATTGTGACAGCCAGGACTGGAGTCTAGACTTTCTGACCCCCAGTTAATTTAACTTAAGTTCAATTAACTTATCTATATATGTGATCGTTCCCTAGAGCTTTGAGAAAATAGAATATATCTTCTCAAAAATCACATAATTTTAAGGCAAAGGTATCTTGATCATTTTAAATTAATTCCTATTAAGAAGAGTTCTATACAAATCAGTTTGTTAATATATTATTAGCAACTAATGCATAATATACTTTCTATTATTTCTTTAATGATCGGTGAATCCTAAAAGATTTTCTGCTTTTTGACCTGATATCTATCTCCAAACCTCACTTGGAAATTTTAATATATTTTTTTAATTTTTAAATATTTTTATTTTATTTTACATGTATGAGTGTATTACCAGCATGTATGTAAGTGCACCCATGTCATGCAATGCTCATGGAGATCAGAAGAGGGCATTGGATTCCCTGGAACTGGAGTTATGGATGGTTGTTAGCTGCCATGTGGTGCTGGAAATCAAACCTAGATCCTCTGCAAAGTTAGTGCTGAGCCATCTCTCCAGACCCCAAATTTTTCATTGGTATATCTTATTTTTTCATCTAACATCTCATTCCTTCATTCAACGAGAACAACAAAAAATGTATTTTACGTGCTCATGATTGCCAAGAGCTTAACTACATGTCTAGGATAGAAATGAGACTTTCTTTTGTTGCTATTCAGTAGAGAAAGCCCTCCCCCTCCTTCTTTCTTTTACAGTAAAAAACTAAATGAAAAGGTTTAAAATATCCCCATGGAGAATATTGAGAAAGACTAAGAGATGAAAAGCATGTTTGGCAGAATGCATGAGTTCTGGTGGGGTGGGGAAATGGGCGAGAACACGGGTCTAGATTTGTTAAAAATAAATAAATAAATTTATGTGAAAAAAATAAAAAAATAATAAAGAAAGAAAGAAAGAAAGAAAGGAAGAAAGAAAGAAAAAAAAATATCCCACATAGATACTATACCAGTGCAAATACTCTACCTTTTGAGCTATTTCTGGGAGAATGCAAAATAAACTTTTTCATCTAGAACAATATCAATATAGGGTTAATATAAAAATCAAGTTCAGAAGGAACAAGCCTTGAAAATCACAAGAGGATTGCATACATTTTTTAAAAATGCCACAATATTTATTGTATCTTAGCTATGATGCTGTCTTTGGAAGTCTTAGACACAGAAAGTAAACCCAAGGGTACTCACAATTGAAAATGGCTTGAGTTTATTTGAGTATGTTAGCTTTGGGTTTTTTTTTTTAAGTAAAAAAAAAAAATTTCCATTTTCATTAAGATTAGGCAACTGGAGGAAGGTGCAAGTGTGACATTTCTAATAATATAGAAATTGTATGCTGTGCCAAATGTAATATCTCAGCCTCATGGATGTCAGGCATCTGGGGCTCAGCTGGGCATCCTGCTTCATGCATCTCCCTTTGCATCATTGAACTCAGGCAGGGCACTCACAGAGCTTTCATGGCTGAGTACTAAGTTTTAGCAGAGATCTCTGGAACTAATATGACAGCAATGCAATGACAAAACTGACATTTTAATTGTGATTCATTATCGGATGTTTTTCTCAGTGATTGCCATCATGGAATGCAGCCTTCCAGTAGGGTCCATGCATAGATTAGGAGCAGAGAAAGAATTTGGAAAATTAAAGTGCTAACAATCAGGAGGCATTCACAAACATACTTCGGTATCAACCGCTTTCTACAATAACTCAGTGTGTGGACCTTAACTATCAAAACACATCAGCAAATTATGAGATACTTTAGAGACCTTTAAAAGATGACTGCAACTATGGAAATGCACAATTTGTTTTCAGAGAGTCGCTTAGAATTGAAAATACCCAAAACGCAGTGGGTTTTCTCCGCTTTTCATGTTTTTTGCTACTGCCCACGAGGTGTGGATAAAATCATTTTTAGATCAAAGAAATATGACCAGAATTTAATTTTTTTACTTAATTTAAAATTAAATTAAAAGTTACAAATTGGGGTGCAAGAAAATAAAAACTTTGTGTGCCATAACTTGCCTGGTTATCCAGAGGTGCTATACTAGAATCTTCCTAAGAAAACAGAGTAGCCCTCAGTTTCCTTCTCCCTGTTTTTCTAGGACTTCCCCATAAAGAGAAAGTTAATTGGGCCTCCATGCCTATGGAGACTGCAAGGGGGCTTTGTACTTACCTCTTCCCTTCACTAGTCTGTAAATGGCTCACATCATGCTACACTTTACTTCTTTAAAAAGTCTGTTTCCAAATCAGTAAACTTGTTACCATATATGCAAACAAAAGGTTTTAATTTAGAAATTCTCTAACTCAATATAGCCTCATTGCCAAGACTTTCCTTATACCCCCCCCCCTCAAGTTTTCTAAAACTAGGCAGGGTATGAATGAGGAGAGATTTATATTTGATCCAAACAGGGTTACAGAGAGCAAATAGATTTCAAGAAAGCCAAAGTCAGCTGGGGGTCTCACACCTCAGAAATAATTTCTTTGTTCTAGCCCAGTATTCTAGAACCATTAAAATCCCCTGGAAAGATTTTTGTTAGCGCAGACTTTGGGTCAAGGTTAGAATTATCTGTTCTGTAGTCTGGGATGTGGATTGAGAATTTGCATTTCTAAAGAAATTCTTGGATAACAGTTCTTAGGCTGCTAGTCTGGAGACCACATTTTGTTTAACACTGTTCTAGATAGAATCTTAAACCTGTTCTTCAAAAAATGAATGACTTTGATTTAATGAATAGCAAAGATTTGGGGAATATGAAAATTCCACCTTCCATGCAGCAGCATAAACTACAAGTGCTTGTGATGAATTTAACAGAAAAAGAAAAATAAAAACAAAAATTATTCAAATCTAACCAACATGATTCCAACATAAATTTTGTTTTCATAGATGTGAGAACCAAGGTCTAAATAGACCAACATTCCTAACTTAATATTATGTCTTCACACCTACAGGCCAAGGTTCCATTTTTCAAGTTTGAAAATAAATAAGTCAATAAAATCGGGGGAGGGATATAGTTATCTGTGTTGCCCTTTTTTTTTAGGACTTTTTCTATTTTTTATTTTTTTATTTATTCTTGTATGTGTATGAATGTACTGTCTGCATGCAGGTTTGTGCACCCGTGTTGTACAATGCTGTGGAGGTCAGAAGAGGGTATCGGATTCCCCTGGAACTGGAGTTAAAGATGGTTCTCAGCTGCCATGTGGGTGCTGGGGATCAAACCCGGGTCCTCCGCAAGAGCAGTTGCCACTCTTAACTGCTAGGCCATCTCTCCAGCCCCATCTGTGTGGCCCTTTTAAAATAAGCAATAGATTTATATAATTCAAAACTCTGCATGCAATTCTTCTCCATTGATCTCCCAAAACACTTCTGTTTTCCAAAGCAATAAGTCTCTGAAGATTTTTTTTCAACATCACAGATTCAATGTCCTTATTCTTATCATCAAAGCTGCACGAAGACCAAGCTATAGTACTCCAGAAGATAATTGTCCTTATTAAACCACACTCTTTTGGATACTGCTCCAGGTCTGTTTTCATATGTATACTTTACAAATGGAAGCAGATTGCCATCACTGTACAAAGGGTACAATGTGATTTTGGAATAAAATTAGAAAGGGCTGAGAACGTCCTGTAATAATAACTTTAAATATTAAAATCAACTTCAAACCCTTTGTCTTCATCTTAGTTTGGGTACTTCAGTAGATGAAGATAATTCTTGTGGGTACTATAAAGGACAGGTAAGGCAAAACAATAACTTTTTTAAGCTGGGCACTTCTTCAAACTCACTCTACATTTATAACTTTGCCACAGATACCTCAAAAACTCTGAGTAAGGTTTAACCAGAACTTTGATAATGCAACTTTGGCATTTAACAGATACTGATTCCATGGAAACAATCAGTTTCCTTTGTCTGTGGACAGTGGATCTCTAAAGATACTGAACTGGCATTTTTCACAGTTCCCCAGGATATTTAATGGCTGCCAGATTATAAACTTGACAGTGAAGGACCTAAAATACAACCCAACGAAACCCAAGGTTCACTTGGGACTTTGGTTCTGCCACATTCTAGCTTGCTTACTGTGCACACATGACATAATCTCAGTCTCCCAATTGCAAAGGGAACACAACATTGGCACCCTTCTAAGAGTACTGTCGTAAGAATTAAAGAAATTAATTCAAATTAAGTGATTATAGTATGGCCTATGGCAATCAGTAAGTGGCAGTCAGACTCTGTGTTTGTAGGACATT
The DNA here is from genome assembly GCA_009823505.1 of Rhizomys pruinosus. Classification (NCBI taxonomy): domain Eukaryota; kingdom Metazoa; phylum Chordata; class Mammalia; order Rodentia; family Spalacidae; genus Rhizomys; species Rhizomys pruinosus. The sequence continues at coordinate 1,411,347 of VZQC01007984.1, forward strand.
TGTCAAGGCAAGGTTCAGCTGTTTAGTGTATCTCACTCCTCAGTGTTAGGTTTATGTCCATGGGATCCCCAAATAAAAGGAAAACACCAGGCTTAGGCACTCTGGGAAAGTATACTGGAAAGTAGCCAGGAATGGACTCAGTGGGAAAAGAGCCAGCAGTCAAGATGGCATCTGGTCAGAGCCTTTTAAATGGCTTGGGCAGGACATCAGGTAAAAAGGAAGTGAGGTCATTGATTGACAGTTTTTGGAGGGAGTGGAAAATCTGTGTGCTCAGGAGAACCAAGCCTAACACTTAGCACTTAAAGTTTGTGTCTCTGTTTTAAATATAATTGTAACTAAAGTGCAGTACCCAAACACTTAACGTGTTTTATTTGAAAAGTCTAGGAGTTCAAATGAACAGATTGCCAAATTGTTCTGATTGTTCCTTGGTTGTCCTGAGCCCTCCAGTTGTTCTACTATGTGCCAGTGAACCCCCTTACCCCACTTTTCAGAGAATCATTTAACTTTGCTTTCTCCTGAAAAAAAAAAAAGTTTTTAAATTATCTAACAGATACTGGTAATTAGCAAGAGAGATTTTAACTACTATATACACAAAAAATGTATTTACTATAGAGACATTTAGTGTTAATTATACCTGCAGTTTTATAGCATCAATAGTTTTTTTCTCCTGTATTTTATTTCACATCCATGTAAATATCAGTAAAATAGCTTTTGTGATCAACTGGTTAAATGATGTAAAGCATGCTCTATTTTTTCTCCAGATTCTCTTGAGGGATGTTCAAGTGCATTCAAGTTGGGTGGGAAAGTAAATCAAGACAGCAAATATTTTGTATGTGAGCTGGTTATAGATATTGAATAATAAAAATTCTCAAAAATGTAGACTAGCTACTGGTACAATGATCTTTTAGTTTTCACCTATATTGTTCACCTATACCAAAATCAAGAAGTCTGTGGGCCACAGGCAGGATAAACCTTTCACTGAATTAAACTGAATTCTTTTCTATAAAAAGCAGAGCTAGGAAAGTCCATTTACTTGCTGGGGTGGTGTTTACAGCTATGGTTATTCACTTACAGCTTCCTGCCTTTAGCGCCCTCTTTGTCTCTTCTATGTAATAGCTTATCTTATTCATAAAAGTTGTTTGATAAATGTGTTTACTTGTTAGAAGTTCTTCTACAAAAAGTGACTAGTCTTGTTCTTAAAAGGTTTTCAGTGCTTTAGCTGAGTTTTCTCTAGAACACCTCCGTTTGACCTTTGTTGGGTAAGAATCAGTACATAGTATGGGTTTATTATCATAAAATCTAGAATTGTGCTATGGTTTATGAATATATTGAATTGTCGTTGTTTTCAGATTTTGAGAAAATCGTGTCTTAGCATGAATGGTAGCAGGTAAAACTTTTCCTAAAGCTTTCCCTGGAATGTGTCATGTATAATGTTATGAAAACAGATCAACGTTCATTCACTGGTTATAAGCAAATTACCTTGCTAGTTGTTGCTCACACAAGTAATTTACTTCTCTGACTGGCACAGTGTTATTCCAGGGTACTTGTTTCATGGCCACAGCATAAACTCAGTCCATGAAATCAGATCTACAATCTCACCTTCTTTAACCTCTGATAAGTCCCAAGAGTCATGCTTCTCGGCTTTGTTCCCGTCACTGCTGACAGTCAAACAAAAACAAGACTCCCTTTGCTCTTCCAGGTTCAGGCCGCCCTGAAGCGCCAGTGGGCGCTGTTTAAGATCCAGTGGAACCAGCGCTGGGGAAGGCGCCAGACCAACCGCGTGGTCGCTGCTTCCCGCGCTGTGGCCTTCGCCGAGCCGGGCGATCTCCCCATCTACATCTGCCACCAGGAACCAAGGAATGCTCCAGTCAACAATCAAGGCGACGAGGGTGCTGAAATGATCCCCATGAACGTCATCCAACCAGAGTCATCCGCTTGAATGTGAATCAACCCCAGCATTGTGATCCACTGAGCCTTCATTTCCTGGGGGAAGATAGACCATGCATTTAAAGTGATCCCCATCCTCCCAGGAGCTGAGCATATCATTTGTGAAGACTTGTTAAGTGAATTTGTCCATAGTGAATATGAAGAAAGTTATTCTTGGTACTATTGCTTTGGGAGACAGTCTAGGAATAGAGTCTCCCACTGCAACTTGTGAATTCCATCATTCCATCTGGGACTGAAATGCCAATGTCAGTAGTGCAAGCAAGGTATCCAAGAAAAAAACCACTAAATTGACCTAGTTCAGATACAGGGTGCTCCTTGTTTATCTTGAGCCATTTATACCTTTGAAAAATTAAAATCACTGTCAATATTTTTAATTTTAACACTAGATTTTAAATTAGGCTATTTCTGTATTTGGCTATGAATCTGATTTTTAATTTTTTTATTTTAATCAATTCCAATCTTACATATTTTACCATCCACAAGATTTAAACCGCACAAATCACATGACCTCTGCAAGATGAAGTGGCTTTTAAACATAAAGTTGACTAAGAATGTAAGAGTTCTACATTTAGCAGGAAGATGTAATACTTTGAATGAAAAAGAAGTTTAAAATCAGTTTGCTGGAACTGTTCCATGCTTAGCTTGCTTTTGGATAATTCACTGGTCAGGCCCCAAATGCTGTAAGGAAATGGTCTTGATGTTGAATGTGCTTTGGCCGCTGACATTAATAAATTGGGAGGTCACTAAGAATCCACTACCAAATTTTTCACAATACTGCCAAAAATGTAATTCTTTATGGAAGAGAACACTCTTTAAAGAGAGTTTTCCACTTTCCTACACTCCAGAATTTATAAAGCAAATCACTCCAAGGTTTATAAAGCAGATTACCTCTTGCCCTTGGGTGCTATCTAGCAGTAAAAGATAAATTTGTTTACGGCTGGTAATTAAAAGACTCCGTACAAGTCCATTAACTGCCTTTCACCCAGCTTCAAAGCTTAACAAGATCTTGGTGTTTTCCAGGAAGATTCAGTGTAGCTAATTATAAATCAGTTTGTAGTTGACCTCTTGTTTGCTGCTATTAGCAAAAAAAAACAAGTGAAAAAAAATTAACAGCTTCAACTTTAAACACATATTAATTCACATTAAAATAAAAACAGAGCTTCTTGTTAAAACCCAATATTATATTTCCACATCTCTCTTTACAACCCTAGCATAAAATCTTCAAAGATACATGAATGAACCAGTATCATTACTGATTTCTGAATCTTCAACAGTAATCACAGTTACCATTATTTAATTTATATGCTGAGTGAGGAGCAACATTGAAACCCCTCCAAATCTCAAGTCTCATCCATGTCATCTTTGCCACCACCTTTCAGAAGTGATTTGTTGTGAAAAGACAAGAATAAATTGATTTGTTCTGGTTACATATTTAGTGCACCCAGAGAAAATTGTATTTCCCCAAAGACTACTTATTTTGGATACTGAAGTAGCTGAAGTCTCCTTTATGAAGTATAAGGGAAGAGAGTCAAAATGAAGGTATTTTTCCAATCACAGTGTTACGTGGTAATGTTCCTAATTTTTTTTTTGTTTACAAACATCAAAACAGTGTATTTCAGGCAGCTGTAGTACAAATGTGATAAAATACTGCTGTACTATTTTAGATGTATTGCACTACTTAGCAGGGGCTGATGAAATCAAAATAGCTTATCATAGTATTGCATGCAGTACCAAAATTGTGTGACCCGCTTCTCCTATGTATATGTATAAATTAATACAGAGCATATTGAAAGACAAATATGTATATTTGTATATTTTTCTAAGGAAATATATTTTCATCTTTCATTCATCCATCTTGTCTCTACTCATTCCATGCTTTTGTCATTTGAGCCAACAGCTACCAACATCCCATCTTGTTTGTCCTGTGGGGAAGAGAAAGATCCAAAGGTATAGATTAAGCACGACTTGCATATCTAACATGATCCCTATCTTTTTTAGCACAAACACCTTCAATGTAACTTGATGACCCAGTCCTCATACTCTTTAATAATATGAACCTACTCACAACTGTCAGTATGTTATTGCATAAATTTGGGGAATACCACAAAGAAATCAGGACAAATAAGTAAAAAATACTTTTGTTGTGTGTTGTTTTCACTATTCTGGGGCCATATTAGATCTGTCCAGCATCACCTCACATCATTAAAATTGTTATAATTACAAGCTTCTAATACAGTTTGAGATAAAGACTAAGGCTGAATAAAAGGTAACAAATGAAATATCATTAGAATGCATAAAAAGCAATTTTTATGTTAGAAAGACTTTTAACTGTTAGAAAGATTTTTCAGATCCAAAAAGCATGAAATTGAAAAACTGAGGATTAAGTGATAACTGTGATGAGCTAATGAAGGAGACAGGAGCAATTCGTACATGCTTCACATCAAGTGATAACACAGTAAATCACTGCCTCATGAGACCTGGGAGCCTGTTCAGAAGGGATGAGCAGGGGAGGAGTGCCTCTTTCCCTGCATGCTGCAGACAACAGTAATAACAGTCATGTCCTTTAGATCTTGAAGAACAAAAATAATTTCCCATGCCATAAAATCAAATTCTTCAAGACGAAGGCTTGTATGCAGGTAGCTACCCACCTCTATTGAATCTCTACTCTTAAATGATCCAAAATAGATCATTGAGGACAAAAAGGTGCCTCCATGATTCCTGGAAGCTAGAAAGATGTGAGCAAAGACATGGTAAACATGCTCGTCGTCATGAGTCTGCGCGGCACATTTGTTCCATCCTTCATTGCTCACTCGTCCTGCAGATGTTCCATATACCACTCACTCATCCTGCAGATGTTCCATACACCTTCCATCCTGCCACAAGTCATCTATTAACACTGCTGAATTCATTTCTGCATCATTGGTAAAAATCAAAACCTTCTAAGCAAAACACTGAAACACTGATATCTTTGGGGATGAAAACCAAACTGGCACATGTCACCGGAAGTGGTAAAAGAATGTGAGTTCTCCCTCATTAGCACTCAGCGAGTTCCAGTCCTCGGAAAGTCTCAGAATAATACCTGCACAGAGTCTTAATCTAGGATTCATTTCCTAGACAATGACGGGTAGAACAATGGTCCTTCCATTGGCTATTTACAGCTCACTGCTTATCTTAGGATTTAACAGCTTAAAACTGAGATGCTTCCAAAAAAGTGGACATGGGGCTGGAGAGACAGCTTTAAAAACACTTGCTGCCCTCACAGAAGACCTAAGTTCGGTTCCCAGAGCTCGCATCAGGGGGCTCACAATCACCTATAATTCCAGTTCCAGGGGATTCAGCTCTCTCCTCTGCCTCTGTGGCTACCAACATACATGTGGAACATATAAATATGCCCAGGCATACACTCACATAGGAAATAAAAATAAATATTTATTTAAAATGGAGATCAAACACAATGCCTGGAGATATACTCGGAATCTCTATTTGGTTTTGGGGTGTTTGTTTTTGGTGTGTGTGTGTGTGTGTGTGTGTGTGTGTTTGAGACAGGGTCTCCCTATAGCCCCAGCTGACCTGGAACTCATTCTGTAGACCAGGCTGGCCTTGAACTCATAGAGATCCACCTGCCTCTGCCTCCTGAGTGCTAGGATTAAAGGCAAGCACCACCATGCCTGGCCTATTTATTATTTTGAAAGAGAAAAACAGGTGCTATACTCCTACCTAAGGTTGATACAAAATTGGTTTTATATAATGATGAGCATGGAGCACAGTAGCATGGTAAGCAATAACTGGAAACATTAAGAAAACGAAAGATGATACATGCATGTGAGGCCAAAGAAGGCAGGAAGCCACATTTGCAGACTAAGAACTTTTTAAATTTTTTGTTCTGGACATGGAGATGGCATCTTTTAATATCTCCAAAAAGCACCAACTGTTGAAGAAAAATGCATAATCATTGAAATTATAAGAAAGTTATATCTGGGGGCTGGAGTGATAGCCTAGTGGTTAAGAGCACCGACTGCTCTTGCAGAGGACCTGGGTTTGATCCCCAGCACCCACATGGTGGCTAAGAACCGTCTGTAACTCCAATTCCAGGAGAACTCCAGTTCCAGGGGAATCTGAGACCCTCTTCTGACCTCCGCAGCATTGCATGTCACGGGTGCACAAACCTTACATGCAGACAGTACATTCATACACATACAAAAATAAATTTTAAAAAATTAAAAAAAAGAAAGTTATATCTAAAAATCTTTCTCATGTTATATCTTCTTCCACTCAGACTAGCAAGTATCTTTGAAGAGTTCACATTTTTACTTTAACTTAAGCATTGGCCAGGCAGTCTCTTATGGTCCTGATCAATGCCCATTTTCCACTTACAAAAATTCAATGCATTCTATCTAACTTTCCCAGAAATCCTTCCATTGATACTCAAACTGGCCCATCCCTCTTCCCCTATTGACCAGCAATGCCACCTAATGTCACTGCAGTGTCTCCATTGCTGAAGAGATCTATTATCTTTTAATTGGGAAAATTTGGCTCCAAATCTCAGGCTGTTAGTGAAGTGTTGAGTAGAAATCCAATAAACCAGTTGACATGTCTTTAATTCATAAAAAAAAGTCCAGAATAAATCAAGAACTATGTCTCAATTCAAACCAAACAGGCTACCAAAGCTAACACACGGGCCTCTCAAGCATGCACCATTCTCCTAAACATAGACTCAGCTACAAACTCCAAAAAATATCTGCATAACAAGAAGGCTATTCTCTGTGTAGCAAGCACTTTGTTGGCCATGATTTCTACCCTTGTAATGACTTCAATGTATTATAGTTCTGCATACAATCATGGAGAAATGGATATTGTGGCCCTTAACTCATTAAGATAATGTAAGGTACACGCCTTTAATCCTAGCACTTGGGAGGCAGAGGCAGGAGGATCGTTGTGAGTTCAAGACCAGCCTGGTCTACAGAGTGAGTTCCAGGACAGCTGGGGCTACAGGGAGACCCTGTCTCGAAAAGACCAAAAAAAAAAAAAAAACAGAGATAAATATCATTCAACAAAGCACAGGACTCTGTAAAACAGACCAATACACATTAGTTTTTCTATTCTTTTTTGTTTGTTTGTTTCATTTTGTTGAGCTTTTTTGTTTGGGGGCTTTTGTTTTATTTGTTTGTTTGTTTGTTTGTTTGTTTTGTTGGTTTTTTTTTTCTTTTTGTTTTTGCTTTTGAGATATGGTCTCCCTACAGTACCAGTTGGCCTGGAACTCCCTATGTAGACCAGGCTGGCCTTGAACTCACAGAGATCTACCTGCCTCTGCCTCCTGAATATTGGGATTAAAGGTGTGTGTTACCACACCAGGAAGCATTTCTACTCTTATAACAACTAATCAATTCTTTATCCTCATTTTAGTAATGAGAACACTGAACTGAATAAATGGTCTACACATCACAGTTCAGGGTGCATTACTTAGTTTACTTTTCCTTGAATTGCGACCAAATACCCGATAAGAAGCAACCTCAGGGAGAAGGGTCAGTATGGGATGGTAGTTTAAGAAGAGACAGGGCTGGAGAGGTGCCTCAGTGGTTAAAAGCACTGGCTGCTCTTACAGAGGACCTGGGTTCACTTCCTAGCACACACATGGTGGCTAATAACCACCTGTAACCCTAGTTCCAGGGGATGCAATACCTTCTTCTGGCCTCTGTGAGCACTGCACACATGGGTGCACTTACATACATGTAGGCATACATATAAAATAAAAATTAATTAAAAATTTAAACAAAGCAAACAGTCTTTGACTCAATGGTTTAAAAACAAACTTGGGTGGAGGATGTGTTGAGGGTGTTTGGGGAGAAATTGGAGAGGGAGGTGGGGATGAATAATATCAAAATACATCTATGAGATTCTTAAAGAATGAATAAAAATATAATTTTTTTAAAGAATGGATTTAGTCCATCTTGACAAGGAAGGCTCCACTTCAGAGTCAAGAGCAGGCTGGTCACATTGTGTCTACAGTCTGGAAGCAGAGAATGGACAGGAAATAGGGCAGATTATATAACCTCAAGACCTGCTCCCCTCCCTGGCAAGTTACCCACTTCCTCCATGAAGTCTTCACAGTGTTCTAAAACAATGCTACTGGCTGGAAACCATGTGTACAAACACATGAGCTTATGAGGACATTTCACATTCAAGCCACAACAATGGCGTGGCTAAGATTTGATGAAATTCTTCAACGCATGCTTTTAAATTACCATCTTTGCTGGCCCTACTACACCATCTTACCCCTCAAGGTATAACTAATATTCCTCTTTGCTTTAACTATAAAGGACACCAAAAAAAAAATCTCCTACTGATAGAAAGAACAGAGGGATTTTTTTTTTTGCCACATGTATGGTTTTGGTCCAAAATTAGTCTTAATTTGTAATCCATAAATGCATTCAAATATAAGGGGTCTCCATCTTTATATGGATTAAAAGTTTGCTTCTATGGCTAGGAAGATGCCTCAGTAGGTAAGAGTGCTTGCTTTATGAATACAAGGATCTGAGTTTAGCTCCCTAGCACCAACATAAAAATCCATGCAAGACAGTGGATTGCCTGTAACCCCAATATTGATCAGAATCAGGAAGAGAGACAGGAGTGGTGGGGCTTGCTGGCCAGCCAGTCTACACAAAATAGAGTGAGATCCGAGTTCAGTGAGAAACCCTGCCTCAAGGGAATAAGCTGGAGAATGGTAAACCATCTTTCTCTGACCTTTGTGTATGCATACATGGGCAGGTACTCCCACTGACACACATATACACACAAATAACTACCACACAAAGAGAGGCAAACACACACACACACACACACACACACACACACACACACGGTTTTTCAAAGTTTGCTTCTGTTGTGATGCTTTCTATAGTCATAGAACTTTCATATAATGCTCAGCTGCAATATCTGGATTTGTGTGGCATTTATTTTGGGAAATAAAACATGCTTTGGGAAGCTTTCCATGATCTGTCAATGGACATATGATGCCTGCTCAAAATTTAGGAATAAGTAAGCAGGGCTACACTTTGTGCTTTTTGAAGCAATAGTTCCACTTACTAGTTTCCAAAATTGGGAACTGGACAGATAGAATGGTGGAGACTGATTAATGCCATTCATAACACTGTAAGAAGTGATGAAGAAAGTTATCAAGTCAAGACAAAAAGAGACTACAAGAGATGGTGTGTAGGTCCAGTCAACATAACAAATTGGTTACTAACTAGTTCCCTCTCCAGGCCTGGAGACACTATAGACCCTGAAAAGACATACGCATTTCAATAATTATATAGCTAATAAAAAAGAGCAACTAATAGGAAAAAGGAAATACAAATGAAGAAAGATTAAAAAAAGTTTGATGAACCACTGTGCATTTGAGGAGGGAAAGAAGGGCTAGAGAAAATGGGCAGATACCAGAAGTAGTAGTAAAGAACAGAATAGAAGAAAGAACTTCAGAATGTCTTTTACTTTCCAGTACTTGGGACATGTCCTGCATCCGGAGCCTGAATCCTGCTCTTGTGTTCATAGTACAGAGCAACACAAAAGCTCCAAAGACCTAAAGAATTCAGACAAACAAATATGCACTGAGCAACCACCTTAAACATCTGTAATGCTTCTCTTCAACATCAAACCCATGGGACTAGTGGGTTATAACCTGTGGAAGTTTCCCACTACTAATGTTTTTGCTGAGGAAGTTTCAGACTTTCCAGATTGACATTTTCCTAGAATGGCAACAGAACAAAAGACCAAGGGATTCTTCTGTGGTAACTAGGCCTTTGCCCTGTGACTCATTCCCTTTATTTTTCTTAAATTCATCAGAATTCAGAGAGTCAAGGCCTGGCTTTTAGTCATTCCACAATAGCCATTAGAGACTAATTACTCTCCAAAAGGGAGCTTTCAGTTTAAGACTACTAGGTGCCTTCCATTGAAAGCTAGCAGACAACGAAGTATACCATCTGCCAGAGTGATTGGGAAACACTAATGAAGAATCCAAAAAGCTACAGGGTATGTATTGGAGGACTTAAGTGGAGCTATTCAGAACACATGAAAAACAAGAGATCATATAAAAGAATCCAGTAGGACTATGGGCTATAAAAATCTGGTAGTGGAAGCAAAGTAATACACAAAAGCTGAAATAGATACTTTTGATCAATTATATGGATACAGATCTAAAATAAACTGATAAAAGAAAACAAATTTTAAATCTTGGCAAGAGGAAAGGCTACAAAGGAAGTAAAGTATCAAAGAAACAGAGATGGAACCTTAATAACTAGACAATTAGAGTCCCAAAAGGACACAAGAAAGGAAAATGCAGAATTGAAAAGATTTATAAAAATATGATTAAAATCCAGAAAAAAAGGGTGGAAAGAAAAGAACCAGGGGGGTGATGCATGCACATATGGAAATAGAACCCTGCAAATATCTGGGACCCTGCTCATATGAACCCACAGCAATGGTGCCAGCGTGCACAAGACCCATGCCAGCTCAACCAGACAAAAACCCAGCACAGAACTGTGGAACTGGGCAACAGAACCCACATTTAGGTGAAAAAATATTGGCAGCAGATTAGTGTTGTGTGAGGAAGAGCTGGTATTCTTAAAGCAAGGGACTCTGGATAAACTGACTAGAGCTCAGAACTTGCACTGAGGAACAGCTGGGGAGATTAATTTGGAACAGTAGGCCTTGACACACATGACAGAATATATAAATTCCAGTGGTGGGGCTGTGGGAGAGTGCCAGTAGAGAAGGCGGTATAAACATGATAAGATTGACAGAGATGTTAGGTATGAAATATAAAAATATATATATATCAATAAATTGTGGGAACTTCTCTTGCTACGAGCAGGTACAGTGCAGTCCTGCTAAGGGAAGGGGAGTATAGCGCCTGCCTGCAGCCACTGTAGGAAACTGACCCCTTGGCACAGAGGTCAGTTTGTTACTTTCATAACCTGACCTGAGAGATACTTTCAACTCAGGTCCTTAGCCTGGGAAAATGGGACACTTCCCATCGGGCCATGCTTTCCATCTGCCCAGAGACTGCTGGTCTCTGGACAGGAATTTCAGGCTGATGACCGATGGCCTATTTTCAGCCTATGCCCATTCACAATTCACTTAACAGCTGGTGACCTGATAGATCTCCATCCAGCCCCACACCAGATTGCCAGGCTTGTGGTCTGATGAACTGCCATCTATCCCAGGCCTGCTTTGGCCTGTATGCCTGCAGAAATAACGGCCAGGAATTCTGTGTAAAGATGTTAATAGAGAATTCACTTTATTGCCTGCTACAACTCACTTTTATAAGCATAATGATGTCAGCTCCCAGAGCCAATCACAGGCCCCTAGTTACATGCCATGGTATAGTGCTGCTCCACCTTGCATCATGTACCTAGGCCACTTTGCTTGCTCCCTCTTAGGGTGGGATCAGAGGAATCCCATGACTCCCACATGGTTCCCTGAGGGATGCTACCTGAGAACTGCCCCTAATTTAAACTGGATCTTCCCACAATAAATTTTTTAATACATATGTTTAAAATTTACCTACAACTGGACTAAAAGATGGGGAAGGGGAGAACAAAAAAAAGGGTAGTAGAGAAAGAATAGCACAAATATCCATGTTTTCTTTCATACACAGAATGTAGATTTAAATAAGTGACAACAAGGGAGGAGCAGTTGGAGAGAAAGGATGAGCAAGCGTGAGGGAAAGACCAAAGAAGGTGACAGGGAGGTTGAAATGGGAAAACTAAACTTATGAAAATGTCACAATAAAACCTGTTATATTGTACACCAAAAATTAAAAAAAAATAAAAGACCCTCTCCCCCATACCCTGTTCTAGGACCTTGAGCACAGGCTTTCTTTTTCTCTTAGCACCCCAGATCTCTGGTCTAACGTCCTGCTCCAAATCTGCTCATTAAGTCCTGAGCCCCTGTACTCAGACCAGAACAATTTTCGAGTCTAGTAAGTTAGACCCTTCGCAGGCAGTAGCCACCCCCATCTGTCCCCTGGAATACTGAGACCTGTCTTCTATCCCAGCTGTCCCAATGCCCACCTTGCCTTGCATTCCCCGGACGAGGCTTCTTCCCTGGAAATTCTTACCCCTCCCACTGTGTCTACAACCTGAACAATTCCAATTTCCCTGCCCCCACACCCTGTTCCCCTTCTAGCTTTGGGCACAGGCCAGCTTTTTCTCTTAGCAACCCAGATCTCTGGACTACTCTCTTATCTCCCCTAGGCAGTGAGTTCTCCAAACCCCCTATGCTGGGACCATCTGCAGCCCCTCCCACTGCTGCAGGCTAGGCTTCTCTGCCCTTTGGTAAGGACCCAAATATTTGCAGACTGCCTGAGAGTACCTGAATCCAGCATCAGAACTAGCACACTTCCCAAATATGGGCCCAGATGTTAGGAGAAAGATGAAGAGTATCTAATTGGGACCTGACATGAGCCTCTGCGAGAACTCTTTAGTAGCTGTACTAGAGCCATATGCTCCCTCCAATATAAAATCAAAAGAGAGAAACCGAAGCCTACACTGATTACCTTTTCATACTCAATAAGAAAACAACCACAGGGAAAATCAAGTATACAAACAGATACAGACTTCAACTCAACAAAAGAAGACTTGAGTTTCACACCAGAATCACAAACAAAAAAGAAATTCACATACCAAAATCACAATGAAAAAATAATATGAATAACCAAAATATTATGTCCCCACCAAACACCACCAGACTTGTAGAAGACTTCTACAGTGAGAACCCACTAGAGATAACCCAGGACACAGAATTTAAAAGAATAATCATAAACATGATCAAAGAATTCAATGAATTTAAAGAACGCACAAACAAATCAAATAACTAAATGGAAACTTCTGACTAAATTCACAAAAGAGATAGAAATATTTAACAAAAAATAAATCAGAGCAGAAATGAATGAAATAGAAACAAACAAACAAAAAAGAATCAATGAATCTAAGAGCTGGTTCCTTGAAAGGAAAAAGAAGATAGACAGAGCCTTAGCCCAGCTAACCAAAAGAAAGAAAGGACAACTCCAAATTACTATAAGTAGAGATGGAAGGGGAAACATTACTACATAAAAAAAAAAATCCAGAAAATTATGTCCGAATATTTCCAAAATCTATACTCTGCTAAATTTATTAACCAAAATGAAATGGATGAATATCTGAGATCATGGGACTCACCAAAGCTTAACCAAGAAGAACTTAACTATTTAAACAGACCCATAACATATGAAGAAATTGAATTAATAATACACAACCTCCCAACTAAAAAAATATATCAGTCTGGATGGATTTATAACAGAATTTTATCAGACATTTAAAGAAGATTTAAAAACCAATATTACTTAAGTTATTTAAGAAGATAGAAGCAGAGGGTAGCCTCCAAAATTCCTTCTATGAAGCCAACATCACTTTAATACAAAAACCAGGAAAAGATGGAAGTAATAAAGATAACTATAGACCCATATTCTTAAAGAAAACTCGAGCTGAAAAGAAGTAAAAAACTCAAGCCCATTTGAAACTACAGGAGAAAACCCCACCAAGAGAATGAATGAAATGGAAAACAGAATATTAAGACTACAATAAAGTTGAAGAATTAGACTGCTCAAGCAAAGACTATGAAAAAAATTTAAAAACACATGAATAGAATATGCAGGAAATGTGGAACATGCAGGAAAGACAAAATTTATACATCATAGGCATAAGGAAGGATAAGAATCTCAGGATTATGGTATTGACCAGATCTTCAACAGGATTGTAGAAGAAAATTTCCCCAAATTAAAGAAAGACATGTCCATACAAATAAAAGAAGTGCATAGAATACCAAATACAATGGACAGGAAAAGAAACTCCTAACAGGATATCATTGTAAAAACACTAAACATGAGACGGGTGGTGTGCAGATTCTGCATCTAAGTGGGGGTATGGTGCACAGCCTTGCTGCCCAGCCAGGGGCTCGACCTCCCACCTCTGAGATCAGAAAGAAGAGCTGTGTGCATGCATAGAGGGACAGACAGGTGGCGTACAGATTTGGCAGCCAGGTGGGGTCCAGCGCACAGTCTTGCTTCCTGGGCAGGGGTTCAATCACCCACCTCTGGAACCATAGAGAAGAGATGTGTGCATGGATACAGGGACAGATGGGCAGCATGCAGAGTCTGTGGCCAGGTGGGGTCCCGGTGGCAGCTGCCCAGTCAGGGGCTTGACCTCCCATCCCTGAGACCAAAAAGAAGAGCTGTGTGCACAGATAGAGGGACAGAAAGCTGGTATGCAGATTCGGTGGCAAGCTGAGGTCTGGTGCATGGGCCAAAGAAGTAACTCCTCCCCCCGACCATGCTCCAACTACTGGTACTGTGGTGGAAACGATAAGCTGCTGGTGCTGTGGGTTCCTGTGGTTGGGAGGATCCAGCAGGTGCAGTGTCAGTGATTCTAGGCTGCACAGCCAATGCTGAGGAAGAAATCAGCAGGAAGCAAAGTGAGTGACCAACCAGCCCTCCATATTAACATTTGAGATTAGCACCAGAATCTAAACAACAACAACAACAACAACAACAACAAAAATCCACATGCCAAAAACACAACAGAAAAACAATATGGGAAAAGCTCATAATAAATCCCCACCAAACACTACCAATTCAAAGAAATCAAAGAATATAAAAAACAAACCATTTGAAAAGACTTAGAAAAAGATACAAGACATGTATGGCAGAGTGCATGAACTCAAGTGGGGTGGGGGGGTATGGAGAGAGAAATGACTCTAAATTGGATTGAGAAATGATGTATGATATATGAAAAAGTTTAATAACAATAAAAAATATATTTTAAAAAAGAAAAATCAGAGAACTAAAGGGAGAGAATGAAAAACTCATGAAGGAACTAGAAGGAAAGAATGATAAACTACAGAAAGAACTAGAGGGAGAGAATGACAAACTCCAAAAAGAACCAGAGGAAGAGAAATACAAACTCTCTGAAAAGAACTAGAGGAAGAGAAACACAAACTGAAAAGAACTAGAGGGGGAGAATGACAAACTCTGGAAGGAAGTGGAAACACTGAAAAGATCTCAGGCTGAAAGGACAAAAATAAACTGACCAGCAAAGCAAAGAGCTACAAGAAGAGAATGAAAAGCTCCAAAAGGAAGTGGAAATACTAAAGAAATCACAGGATGAAATGAAAAAGGAAATTTAATTCATTCAGTCAGCAGTAAATGATGGGAAAAAGTCTCAGAATCAGAATGAATGAGGCAGAAAAATGAATATCAGACCTACAGGATAAAATGGTGCAACTAGAAACCTCAAGTAAAGATTAAGAAAAAAATGTAAAAAAAAAAATCCAAAAGTGGAACAACCAAGAAATGTGGGACACTATGAAAGACCAAACTTCTGAATCAAAGGGATAGAAGAAGGAGAAGAATCCCAAGAGAATGGTATTGATCAGATTTTCAACAGAATAATAGAAGAAAATTTCCCCAAACTGAAAAAAGACAAACCCATACAAATACAAGAAGGGCATACACCAAATACACCAGACCAGGAAAGAAATTCCCCACAACATATCACAGTTAAAACACTAGATGCTCAAAACAAAGACAAAATACTGAAAGCCACAGAGAAAAACAAGTTACATATCAGAATTACAGCTGACTTCTCAATGCAAACGAGTAAAGCAAGAACACAGACCAAAAGTATTTCCAGTGTTAAATGACATTAGATGCCAACCCAGATTACTATACCCAGCAAAAATGCCTATTATAATTAAAAGAGAAGGAAAAATCTTTCATGACATAAACAAAATAAAAGAACACATGTCAAAAAAGAAAAACTTCAGAAAATACTCAAAGCAATTCGAAGAACAGAGGAAAGGAGCAACTACCCCCAAGCAACCCAAGAGAGAAATTAACAAAAGCATAGCAGAGTAAATAAATAGCTAGACCAAGAATGCAAACAAAAAATAAGTTGAAAGGAAACAACACACATCTCAATAATAACCTTAAATATTAATGGTCTAAACTTCCCAATCAAAAAATGTAGACTGGGAGAATGGATTAGGAAACAGAATCCATCTACATGCTGTCTACAAGAAACCCATCTCACCCTCAAGGACAGACACCAACTTAGAGTGAAAGGATGGAAAAAGTTATTCCAAGCAAATGGTACAATAAAGCTACTCCTGCAATAAGGGAAGAAAGTGAAATGAAAAGAGTACTAATTAGAAAAGAGGAAGCAAAACTATCTTTTTGCAAATGATATAATAGTTTATCTAAGAGATGCTAAAAATTCCACCAGAAAACTCCTAGAAATGATTAAAAGTTTCAGTAAATTGGTGGGATATAAAATAAGCCTAAAAAAATCAGTAGCCTTTATTTACACCAAAAATAAGCAACTGAAGAAGGAATATAAGGAGACCTTCTCACTCAAAATAGCCTCAAAAAAACAAAAAACAAAACAAAAAAAAAACCCCGGAAATAAGCCTAACCAAAGACATCAAAGACCTCTACAACAAAAATTTTAAAACCTGAAGGAGATTAAAGATGACATCAAAAGATGGAAAGACCTCCCATGCTTATGGATTTGAAAAATTAATATACTAAAAATGTCCATTCTACCCAAATTAATATACAAATTCAATGCAATCCCAATCAAAAATCCACCATGAGATTTTTCACAGACTTTGGGGTAAAAAAAATACTTAAATTCATATGGAAAAACAAAAGACCCCAAATAGCCAAAGCAATCCTTTGTGAAAAGTGCAATACCAGACTTCAAGCTATATTACAAGCCTATAGTCATAAATACCTGGTACTGGGGAAAAAAAAAAAAAAAACAGACCCATTGACCAATGGAACAAAATTGAAGATCCAAACTTGAACTCATATAACTTCAGCCACCTCATATTCAACAAAGGGGTCAAAAAAGCTTGATAGAGGAAAGATAGCATCTTCAGCAAATAGTGTTGGCAAAACTGGATCACCATTTCTAGAACAAAGTTAATCCCCTACCTCTCGCCCTGTACAAAAATAAACTCCAAGTGAACCAAAGATCTCAACTTGAAACCCAAAACCCTGGAGGTTATAGAAGAAAAAGTTGGCAGCAACTTACAAGACCTAAGTAAAGGAAAAGACTTTCTTTTTTTTTTTTTTTTGAGACAGGATCGGCCTATAGTAACTCTGTAGACCAGGCTGCCCTTGAACTCACAGAGATCTATCTGCCTGTCTCTGCCTCCCCAGTGCTAGAATTAAAGGTGTGTGCCACCACGCCAGGCTTAAAGACATTTTTTAACCACCATGTGGGTGCTGGGAATTGGACCCTGGTCCTCTGTAAGAGCAGTTGGTGCTGTTAACCACTGAGCCATCTCCCCAGGCAACAGGAAAAGATTTTCTTTCTTTCTTTCTTTCTTTCTTTCTTTCTTTCTTTCTTTCTTATTTATTTATTTATTTATTTATTTATTTATTTATTTATTTATTTTGTCTTTTTGGGACAGGGTCTCCCTGTAGCCCTAGCTGTCCTGGAATTCACTCTGCAGACCAGGCTGGACTTGAATTCACAAAGATCCACCTGCCTCTGCCTCCTGAGTGCTAGGATTTAAGGTGTGCACCACCACACCCAGTAGAAAAAGACTTTCTAAATCAAACAGCAGCTACACAGGTAATAAGGACAATAGCTGACAAGTGAGACCTCATCAAACTCAAAAGCTCTTGTACAGCTAAAGAAACAATCAAGGAAGTGAAGAGAAAACCCATAGAGTGGGAAGAAACCTTCACCACTGATACATCTTACAGAGCATTAATATGCAGAATATATAGATTACTTAAAAAAAGAACACAAATGGCCTACTCAAAAGAACGAGTAAAGAGCTGAACAGAGACTTCACCAGTAAGGAAGTAAAGATGGCTGAGAAACATCTTAAAAAGTGTTCAACATTGGGGCTGGAGAGATGGCCTAGCGGTTAAGAGTGCCAACCACTCTTACAGAAGACCTGGGTTCGATCCCCAGCACCCACATGGCGGCTGAGACCCGTCTGAAACTCCAATTCCAGGAGAACTCCAGTTCCAGGGGAATCCGACACCCTCTTCTGACCTCCACAGCATTGCATGGCACGGGTGCACAGACCTGCATGCAGACAGCACATTCATACACATACAGAAATAAATAAAATTTAAAAAAAAAGAAAGTTTAAAAAAAAAAAGTGTTCAACATTGGGGCCTGGAGAGATGGCCTAGTGGTTAAGAGCATGGACTGCTCTTACAGAGGACCTGGGTTTGATCCCCAGCACCCACATGGTGGCTGAGAGCCATCTTTAACTCCAATTCCAGAGAAATCTGACACTCTCTTCTGACCTCAGCAGCTTTGCAGGACATGGGTGCACAAACCTACACGCAGACAAATAAATAAATAATTTTTTAAAAAGTCTTCAACATCATTAATAATTAGGGAAATGCAAATTAAAACCACTCTAATGTATCATATCACTCCAATAAGACTGGCCAAGATCAAGAAAACAAAAGACACCAAATGCTGGAGAGGTTGTGGGGAAACGGGAACACTCGTCCACTGCTGGTGGGAATGTAAACTCCTACAACCACTGTGGAAAGCAGTGCAGAGAACCCTTAAAAGACTCAAAATGAGCCTGCCACCTGACCCAGACATAGCACTTCTGGGTATATACCCACAAGACTCATCCTACTGCAGATTCATGCACAGCTAAGTTTATTGCAGCTCTCTTCACAATAGCAAAGAGCTAAAACCAACCCAAATGCCCCTCAACTTGTTGGGCCTGTGGGCTCTAGAGAATGAGGCCTACTGTAACCCCCTGAGCCTGACTAGAGTTTAGCGACCTGTCTCTGGCCGGTCACTTCCGCATAGGAGTGACTCAGGATAGCCCGACCTGAAAACGCCTACAACCGATGTGGCGAGTTACTACTGGCCCAAAGCTATCCCCCCACTCTTCATATCTCCTCTCCCGCCTTCCTTTCTCCACCCCTCCCACCAAGCATATATAAGCCACTGCCTGACGCAATAAAGTGAGCCCTTGCTTGACAAGCTCCCGGTCTGGGATGTTCTCTTGTGGACCATCGACACTCATCATCCCACTCAGCCCCATCCACCAAGGAGGCCAGCTGGTTGAGGCCCCCCCCCGTCTCTCTTCAGGCAACACCACACAACTGATGCCTGGGTAACTAAACTGTGATACATTTACTCAATGGAATTCTATACAGTGGTAAAGAAAGATGACATCATGAACTTTGCAGGTAAATGGATGGAACTCAAAGCCATTATGCTAAGTGAAGTAACACAGTCCCAGAAAAAAAAAAAAAGGTGAATGTTTTCCCCATTTGGCAGGCAAACTAAGCAACTTTATTATTGTATTTCTTTGTATCTGAAAGCAAATGTGTTGTTATAATGTGAATCTCTTAATGGCTCTAGAATTGACCTACCACTTATATTCACACACTGTAATTACTGTATATGGGCAGAAGATATATATTCGTATTATAGAGTAATATAAAACCAAAGGGGAAAATGTGAACCCCAAAACTGATTGAGGAATTAACATACAGTTTATTCCCAGAGGTCATAATTTTAATACATATGTATTGTTTATATAGGCATAATTTGGAGTAATATAAAGGGGAGGGAACAACAACAACATAAGGATTGTGTCAAAGAACTTACTGATACAGTTAAATTCTGCTCAAAACAACAAGCCTCTGTAGGAAAAAAATCCTTGGAAACACTGAGAGAAAGATGCAAAACATGTATGGCAGAATGCATAAACTGGGGTGGGGGAGGGGCAGGGAGAGGGGAAGGTATCCAAATCAGGATGAAAAATGATGTATGAAATATACAAAATGTGAATAAAAAGGAAGCATAATGAATTTATCTCAGGCTAATATTACAAAAAAAATAATAAAAACCACTAAACATACAGAACAAAGAGAGAATACTGAAAGCTACAAAAGAAAAACAAGTCACATATAAAGGACAGGCCATATGAATTTCATCTGGCTTTCCAATGTAAACTATGAAAGTCAGAAGAACCTGGACCAAAGTATTCTCAGTTCTAAATAACTATAGATGCCAACCCAGAATATTTTACACGGTAAAATGTTTATTATAGTTGAAGAGGAAAGAAACATCTTCCAGAACATGAATAGGCTGAAAGAAATCATATCCAGAAACCAGCCATTCAGAGAATAATTGAAGCAGAACAAAGAGCTAAAGAAAGGAACGACTATACCCAAGAGGGTATAGAAATAAACTAAATGAAAGTATAACTGTAGCTGGGCGTGGTGGTGAACACCTTTAATGCTAGCACTTGGGAGGCAGAGGCAGGTGAATCTTTGTGAGTTCAAGGCCAGCCTGGTCAACAGAGGGAGTTCCAGGACAGCTGGGGCTACAGGGAGACCCTGTCTCAAAAACACACACAAAAAAATTTAAAAAAGGAAAGTATAACTGTGGAAACACAAAGCTAGACAAAGAATGCAAACAGAAATTAATATGATGGAAACCAATATACAACTTTAAATATCAATGTACTGAATGTCCCAGTCAAAAGACACATGCTACTCTGGCGTGGTGGTGCACGCCTTTAATCCTAGCACTCGGGAGGCAGAGGCAGGCAGATCTTTGTGAGTTCAAGGCCAGCCTGGTCTACAGAGCGAGTTCCAGGACAGCTGAGGCTATAAGGGAGACCCTGTCTCAAAAAGACCAAAAAAAAAAAGTCTCTTCCTTCTGTCCACTCTTAGAATTCCTGGAGTCGTGGGTATCCTAGTGTTGGGAGGGTATAAGCAAGCAACGGAGGGATTCATAGCCAGGGTTGCTCCCTATGAGGGCTCCAAACTCACCCAGCAGAGAGCTTTTTAGCTGCAGTGTCCACTTCTAAGGGGCTCCCTGCCCTGTTGTAAGCTCCTAGCATAGCTTCTGATCTGGCCTTGTTTTCATGCAACCCCATTCCTCCCTCTTTGCACCCTGCCTTCCCAGACATTCCCTCCTCCCCATGGCCCTCTCTACTTTTTTGTTTTTGTTTTGTTTTGCTTTGGAGACAAGTCCTCATTCTGTAGCTCGTACTGGCCTGGAACTCATTAAGTAGATCAGGCTGGTAATCCTCCTGCTTCAGCCTCCTGAGTGCTAGGATTACAGGCATACCCATGCCAGCTCTCTTACCGCTAATCTAGTCCTTGACAATTTTTCTTTCAGATTTTGAACGGTATGTCCATGGCCAGGGCCCNGCAGTCAAAGAGCTGAAAACAGAGACTTCACCAGTTTTTAACCAGAAGGGGGCAAGTAAAGATGGCTGAGAAACATCTTTAAAAAAAAAGTGTTCAACAAAATTGGGCTTGTGAGAGATGGCCTAAAGCGGTTTTTTAAGAGTAATGCCAACCACTCTTTACAGGAAGGGACCATGGGTTGATCCCAAGCCACCCACATGGCCGGCTGAGAAACCTCGTAAGAAATCCCAATTCCCAGGAGAACACACTGTTCTTTCCAGGGGAATCCGACACCCCTCTTTTACCTCCACAGCATGCACAGGCACGGGTTGCACAGAACCTGAATGCAGACAAGCACATTCCTAACACATACAGAAAAATAAATTATAAAAAAAAGAAAGTTTAAAAAAAAAATTTTAAAAAAAGAAGTCACATTGGGGCTGGAGAGCATGGGCCTAGTGGTTAAGAGCAATGGACCTGCTTCTTACAGGACCCTGGGTTTGATCCCCCGCACCCACATGGTGGCTGAGAGCCATCTTTTAAAACATAACTCCAATTCCAAGAAATCTTACACTCTCTTCTTCTGCCTCCTCTCTCACCATCTTCCTAGCAATTTTTGGCGACATGGGTGCACCAAACCTACACGCAGACAAAATAGAAAATAATTTTGTTAAAAAAGAGTCTGCAAAACAGTCATTAATAATTAGGGAATGCAAATTCTTATAAATTAAACACCACTCTCCTTACTAAATGATCATAAATCACTCCTAGAAGACCGGCCAAGTCACAAAGACAAAAGAAAGGGGGTTATTATTGAGGTTTTGTTTTGAGTAACCATGGATAATCATCCGCTCCACTCTGAGTGGAATTAACATGTGACGTACACTTTTTGACAGCCAGCAAAGGCCCTTATATAATAGACTCATACGCTGTTGGCAGATTGACCAGACCGGTTAGAGTTCGAGGTATCATAAATGGGAGGTCTTTCGGTGTTCTTTACAGTGTCGGTTTGTTGCAGGGGGTGCAACCGGACTCACGTTCGGGGGTGGCGATTTAATGCAACAGCTTTTTAAGTTTTAACTTGGCCTAGCGTCATTTAAAACTCAGTCCTGCTGGTCACGAAAACGCATGTGCAAAGATGTATACCCAACCATAAAGACTTGGCCAAAATGACGCCTGCCCACCTGACCCAGACGTTTTATGCATCTTCTGGGTATATCCTACCCAAGATCATCCTACTGCAGATTATGCACAGCTAAGTTTTATTCAGCTCTCTTCCACAATAGCCATAGCTAAAACCAACAAATGCCTTCATACTTGTTTGGGCCTGTGGGCTCTACGAGAATGGGCCTACTGTAACCCCTGACCTGATAGAGTTTACGACCTGTCTCTGGGGTCCTTCGCATGGAGTGACTCGCAAGCCCGATCTCGATTACTATAGCCCAAAGCTATCCCCCACTCTACGTATTTCCTCTCCCCTTCTTTTCTCTCCACCCCTCCCACCAAGCATATATAAGCCACTGCCTGACGCAATAAATGAGCTTGCTTGACAAGCTCCCACCTGGTGGTTCTTCTTCAGACCATCGACACTCATCATCCCACTCAGCCCCATCCACCCAAGGAGGCCAGCTGGTGTGAGGCCCCCCCCCGTCTCTCTTCAGGCACACCACACAACTGATGCCTGGGTAACTAAACTGTGATACATTTACTCAATGGAATTCTATACAGTGGTAAAGAAAGATGACATCATGAACTTTGCAGGTAAATGGAGGAACTCAAGCCATTATGCAGTGAAGTAACACAGTCCCAGAAAAAAAAAAAAAAAGGTGAATGTTTCCCCATTGGCAGGCAAACTAAGCAACTTTATTATTGTATTTCTTTGTATCTGAAAGCAAATGTGTTGTTATAATGTGAAATCTCTTAATGGCTCTGAATGAATTGACCTACCACTTATATTCACAACTGTAATTACTGTATATGGGCAGAAGATATATATTCGTATTATAGAGTAATATAAAACCAAAGGGGGAAAATGTGAACCCAAAACTGATTGAGGAATTAACATACATTTATTCCCAGGGTCATAATTTTAATACATATGTATTGTTTATATAGGCATAATTTGAGTAATATAAAGGGGAGGGAACAACAACAACATAAGGATTGTGTCAAAGAACTTACTGATACAGTTAAATTCTGCTCAAAACAAACAAGCCTCTGTAGGAAAAAAATCCTTGGAACACTGAAGATGAGAAAGATGCAAACATGTATGGCAGAATGCATAAACTGGGGTGGGGGAGGGGCAGGAGAGGGGAAAGGTATCCACAATCAGGATGAAAAATGATGTATGAAATATACAAAATGTGAATAAAAAAGAAAAGCATAAAAAAAAACTCAGGCTAATAAAAAAAAAATAAAAAAACTAAACATACAGAACAAAGAGAAGAATACGAAAGCTACAAAAGAAAAAACAAGTCACTATATAAGGACAGGCCATATGAATTTCATCTGGCTTTCCAATGTAAACTATGAAAGTCAAGAAGAACCTGGACAAAGTATTCTCAGTTCTAAATAACTATAGATGCCAACCAGAATATTTTACACGGTAAAATGTTTATTATAGTTGGAAGAGGAAAAACATCTTCCAGAACATGAATAGGCTGAAGAATCATATCCAGAAACCAGCCATTCAGAGAATAATTGAAGCAGAAACAAAGAGCTAAGAAAGGAACGACTATACCAAGAGGGTATAGAAATAACTAAATAAAGTTAACGTAGCTGGGCGTGGTGTGAACACCTTTAATGCTGCACTTGGGAGGCAGAGGCAGGTGAATTCTTTGTGATTCAAGGCCAGCCTGTCAACGAGGGAGTTCCAGGACGCTGGGGCTAAGGGAGACCCTGTCTCAAAAACACACACAAAAAAATTTAAAAAAGGAAGTATAACTGTGGAAACACAAAGCTAGACCAAAGAATGCAAACAGAAATTAATATGATGGAAACCAATATACAACTTTAAATATCAATGTACTGAATGTCCCAGTCAAAAGACACATGCTACTCTGGCGTGGTGGTGCACGCCTTTATCCTAGCACTCGGAGGCAGAGGCAGGCAGATCTTGTGGAGTTCAAGGCAGCTGGTCTACAGCGAGTTCCAGGACAGCTGAGGCTATAAGGGAGACCCTGTCTCAAAAAGACCAAAAAAAAAAAAAAAAAAAAAAAGAAGGATAGTTGAATGGATTAAGAAAAACACTTCTTTTTTTTTTTTTTTGTTTTTTGGTCTTTTCGAAACAGAGTCTCCCTGTAGCCCCAGCTAGCCTGGAACTCACTCATGTGACCAGGCTGGCCTGAACTCACAAGATCCGATCCCTGCCTCTGCCTCCCAAGTGCTAGATTAAAGGCATGTGCCACCACGTCCGGCTTAGAAATAAAACACTTCTTTTTAAAAAAATTTATTGAGCTTTTGTGCATTTCATTCAAACTTTCCCAATCTAATGTAGACCCATTTCCCCATCCATGCTCACCCCCCACCAGAGCTCATGCATTCTGCCATACATGTTAAGTCCCGTCTTGCATCTTTTTCTTGGTCATTTTTAACTTCTTTGATGTAGAAGTTTACTGTTTCAGTCAGTTCTTTGAACAAGTCCTTTTGTTGTTGGTTATTTCCCTTTAATTTATATATATATATATATATATATATTTCACACATATATCAAAATAACAGAGTCTGAAAATAAGCTATAGGTTAATTCCAAAACACGCTTATGATTCACATTTTAACAGTAATGTTGCAAGCAGGTAAAAATAAGCATAACTTAATATTCCTAAGTTACATAGCAAGTTCATGTATGTTTTAATGTACTTTTGAAGAAGAAATTTATTCCTTCTCATAAATCTTAGAACTTAGGAAAATAGAGAAATAAACTTCAAGCTGTATCTGCAGTAGCATCAGTCAAAGTGGTATTTACTAAAAAATTACTCAGCTTGACTTACATATAAGGATTTACAGCTAGGATGCACAAATGAGGGACACCATACATCCTTTGTTTTTCTGGGACTGTTTTACTGCACTTAGCAAATAGGTTCTAGTTTCATCCATTTACCTTCAAATTTCATGATTTTTCTTTATTGTTGCATAGACTCCATTGTGTAGATATACCACACTTCTATTAGCCACTCATCAGTTGAGAACACTTGGGTTGCTTCCAGTTCTTCCCTATTGTGAAAAGAGTTTCAATAAACATGCTTGTGCACATATTTCTTCATCTTTTGGGAATATACCCAGGAATGGTATGACTGGGTCAAGTGATAGGCTCATTTTGAGTCTTTTAAGAGTTTTCCACACTGCTTTACATAAGAGTTACAGGAGTTTGCATTCCCACCAGCAGTGAATGAGTGTTCCCCTTTCCCCACAAGCTCTTCAGCATTTACTATCATTTGCTTTCTTGATCATAGCCAGTCTTTGTTGTTGCTGTTTTTGTTGTTACTTTTTTATTACTTAATATATTTTAAGGGATTCACAATATAAGAGCACAGTTGTTTTCAAATCACGTTGACGTTACTGTTTGCCATACAGTTAGGTAATTGCTGCTAGCATCCACAGATGAGGGATACCATTTGTCGTTTGTTTTTCTGGGACTGTGTTACTTCACTTAGCATGATATCTTCTAGCTCCAGCCATTTACCTGCAAAGCTCACGATGTCATCTTTCTTTGCCACGGCATAGAACTCCATTGTGTAGATGTACCATATTTTCTCTATCAACTCCTCAGTTGAGGGATACTTGGGTTGGTTCCANGCCGACTGCTCTTGCAGAGGACCCGGGTTCAATCCCCAGCACCCACATTGCAGCTGAGAACCATCTTTAACTCCAGTTCCAGGGGAATCCGACACCCTCTTCTGACCTCCGTGGCATTGCACGACATGGGTGCACAAACCTACATGCAGACAGTACATTCATACACATACAAACATAAATAAAATTTTAAATATATATATTAAATAAATAAAAATCACACACACAAAAAAGCCTGTTGTAGAGCAGAGTTTATTTTTTTAATAACAAGAATGTAACTCAACCTCTACCTTTCACCTTGCACAAAAGTCAAATCTAAATGGATCAAAGATCTCAATATGAAACCTGAAACTCTGAATATGTTAAAAGATAATATAGGAAGTAACCTACAACATATAGGTGTAGGAAAAGACTTTCTAAGTCAGACAACACTTGCACAGGACCAAAGGTCAACAATCAACAAGTGGGACCTTATTAAACTAAAAAGCTTCTGTATAGCAAAAGGAACAATCAAAGAAGTGAAGAGGAAACCCACAGACTGGGAGAAAATTTTCACCAGTGACACATCTCACAGAGGTTTAATATGCAGAGTATATAAACTGTTCAAAAAACAAAGGTTGAAGAAAATAAGTGATTCAATTAAAAGATGGGCTAAAAATGTGAACAGAGATCTCTCAAGAGAAGAACTTAAGATAGCTCAGAAACACCTTAAAAACTGTTCAACATCATTAGTAATTAAGTAAATGCAAATCAAAACCACATTAAGATTTCATCTTACACTGGTAAGATTAGCTATGATCAAGAAAACAAACAACACTAATTGTTGGAGAGGGTGTGGAGAAAGGGGAACACTTATTCATTGCTGGTGGGATTGCAAAATTGTGCAGACTCTATGGAAAGCAGTGTGGAGAACACTTAAAAGACTAAAAATGAACTTACCATTTGACCCAATTATACCACTGCTAGGTATATACCCAAAGGATGCATCCTGTAGCAGAGATATATGCACAGCCATATTTATGGCTGGTCTTTTCACAATAGCAAATAGCTGGAAGCAGCCCACACGTCCTCAACTGATGAGTGGCTAATGAAGATGTGGTACATTTATACAATGGAGTTCTACGCATCAGTGAAAAAGGATGACTTCATGAATTTTGTAGGCAAATGGATGGAACTGGAGACTGTTATGCTGAGTGAGGTGACACAGTCTCAGAAAAACAGATGATGTGTTATCCCTCATTTGTGTTTTTTTTTTTTTTCTTTTTGGTATTTTCGAGATGGGTTTCCCTGTAGCCCCAGCTGTCCTGGAACTCACTCTGTAGACCAGGCTGGCCTTGAACTCACAAAGATCCGCCTGCCTCTGCCTCCAGAGTGCTAGGATTAAAGGCATGTGCCACCACGCCTGGCTCATTTGTGGTTTCTAATACCAAATCTCTAGATGTAAATTAAAATGAGTAACCAGTCAATAAAGATAACATCAAATAATTGTTATTACCATAGATATAACTTGAAATGTATGTTTTTATTTTTTTCCCATCTAAGATTTAAGACTATGTAAAGATAGAACAGTTAAGGGATGAACTAATTTCGATAAAAGTTACTGCCACTTCTATCATAGTATGTAACGTCTACATTTTTTTTTTGTCTTTTCAAGACAGGGTTTGCCTGCAGCCCCAGCTGTCCTGGAACTCACTCTGTAGACCAGGCGGGCCTTGAACTCACAAAGATCTGCCTGCCTCTACCTCCCAAGTGCTAGGATTAAAGGTGTGCGCCACCATACCCAGCTTATAATGTCTACTTTTAAAGTAACTAATGGAATCACAAAGATATAATATCAATTTCGTGTTCTACTAAGTACACATGGCCTCTTCCTACTTACCAGTTACACTCCTTTGAAACTTGANCAGTTTCAGTAAAGTGGCAGTTACAAAACCAATCTACAAAAACAGTAACCGTTCTATATGGCAAAACAAGCAAGTGGGGAAGTAGTACATGGAACTCTTCATTTTACATTCCCTCAAAAATGAACAATTCTCAGAATAAATTGACCAAGATAGTAATCTTGTAACATCTAGAATTTAAAAATCTCTTGAAAGCTTGAAGAACGACCAGAGAAGATGCGAAGGATCTTCATATGTCATGGATTGGAAAATTATTGTGAAGTAAAAATGACCATCCTTCCACATTAATAACATATTCAATCACCTCAACTAAAAATCCCCATTGATTTTTCTCACAGAATCTAAACTCAAAATCTTTAAATTCATGTGAAAAAAAAAACGGACCGCTGGATATCCAGAGAACTTGAAGCTAAAAGAGGAATACAGGGGTAATATCTAATGGCCAGATTTTCATCTCTACTAACAAGAGATATAGTTCATAAAACATCATGGTATGGCATAAAATAGACCCATCAGAATCAATGGATATAAAGATGAAGACCCAGACTCAAGTAATAACATTTCGCCTCCGGGATTACCACGGTACAAAAGAAGAAACTATCGACCCGACCTTGCCACGGGAAAGTTACTGAAAATGTGGAGTCAAAGACATCAAGGAAACCGTGAATACTCGAAGTGGGAAAGAGATAAATTAAGGCAAGGTAACCGACAAACATATAGGTGGAAGGAAAAGATTTTCTAATAAGAAAAATGCACAAACGCCATTAATGCGGGAACTAAGGAAACAATAACAAGGGGAGGCCGAGGTGGACTGACAATAGCGTAGAAGCCACGAATCAAAGAATCAACAGAACAGGAAGAGAAAACCCACAGACGGGGGGAAGGAAATCTGCACAGTGAGCATTGCTATCGACGGGTGTACACTGTACAGAAATAATAACTCTCAAAAACAAAGGTCCAGGAAAGAAATGGGTCTGAATAAAGATGAGACCAAAGATTAGGCCAAGAACTAAGGTTAGAAAAATATCTACAGTAAATTGCTCAAGAGAAGTGAAACGAATGATTGGCTCGAATGAACACCGTTAAAGCTGGAGCAACAGCAGGTAGATAGGATTAAGGCAAGGCAAAGTGAAGACGTACAATTAAGAGGGTCTTGTCTACTGGTTAAGATTAACTATTAGATCAATGAAGTAGCCCTAGTGGTTGTAAGAGCACCGACTGCTCTTGCAGAGGACCGGTTTTTTTTTCATCCCAGCACCGCACACGGCAGCTAAGACACCATCTGTTAATTCCAATTCCAGGAGAACTGCCAATCCAGGGGAATCCGAGGAACCTCTTTCCTGACCTCCTGCGGCCATTGGCACGACATGGGGGCACAAACCTACTGCAGACGGTACATTCATACAACGTACCAAAATAATATTTAAAATAATAAATAACAAAAAAGGAAACAAAGGTCACTAATTGTTGGAGAGGGTTGTGGAGAAGGGAGAACATCTTATTCACTGTGGCGAGATTGCAAACTCAGCAGCCCTATGGAAATCAGTAAGTGGAAACTCTTAAAAGACTGAAACAATGAAACTTACCATTTCAACCCCATTAGTTACCACGCCTAGTCATGGTTATTACAAAGGATGCATCCTATAGCAGAGGGATTAAGTGCACACTACCATGTTTATGCTGCTCTTCACATAGCAAAGAAGCTAGAAGCAGCCCGATGTCTTCAAACTAATGAGTGGAATAATGAAAATGTAGTATATTTTTACAATGGAGGTTCTATGCAGCATTGAAAAGGGATGAATTCATGAATTTTATAGGCAAATGGAGGGGCACTTGAGGTGGTTCCAGCTCTTTGCTATTATGAAGAGAGCTGCAATAAACATAGATGTGTATGTCTATAGTAGGATGAGTCTTGTGGGTATATACCCAGGAGTGGTATGACTGTGTCAGGTGGTAGGTTCATTTTGAGTCTTTTCATAAGATTGTGATGAAGACTTTTCATCACAACTGCTTTCCATAGTACTTGTATGAGTGTACATTCCCACCAGCAGTGGATGAGTGTTCCCCTTTGCCTATAACCTCTCCAACACTTGGTATCATTTGTTTTCTTGATCCTAGCCAGTCTTATCAGAGTGAGATGATATCTTAAAGTGTTTTTTAAATTCATTTCTTTAATTATTAATGATGCTGAACACTTTTTAAGATGTTTCTCAGCCATCTCTAATTCCTCACTTGTGAAGTCTCTGTTCAGCTCTTTTTTAAAAAACAATATTTATTTGGGGCTGGATAGATGGCCTAGCGGTTAAGAGCGCTGACTGCTCTTGCAGAGAACCTGGGTTCAATCCCCAGCACCCACATGGCAGCTGAGAACCATCTTTAACTCCAGTTCCAGGGGAATCCGAAATGCTCTTCTGACCTCCATGGCATTGTACGACATGGGTGCACAGACCTACATGCAGACAGTACATTCCTACACATAAAAAATAATTTTTTGTGTGTAGGAATGTACTTTCTGCTTGTAGGTTGGTGCACCTGTGTCGTGCAATGCCACAGAGGTCAGAAGAGGGCATCAGATTCCCCTGGAACTGGAATTAAAGACAGTTCTTAGCTGCCATGTGGGTGCTGGGAATCGAACCTGGGTCCTCTGCAAGAGTAGTCGGTGCTTTTAACCACTGAGCCATCTCTCCAGCCCCTCTGTTCAGCTCTTTACTCCATCTTTTGAGTGAATCATTTCTTTTCTTTCTTCATTGTTTTTTGAGTATTTTATATATTCTGGAAGTTAATGCTTCATCAGATGTATCAGCAGCGAAGGTTTCCTCTCACTCTGTTGGTTTTCTCTTTACTTCCCTGATTTTTTCTTTTGCTGTATAGAAGCTTTTGAGTTTAATGAGGTCCCACATGTCAATTGTTGACCTTAGTTCCTGTGCAGCTGCTGTCTGATTTAGAAAGTCTTTTCCTATGCCTATGCCTTATAGGTTGCTGCCAATATTTTCTTCTATCACCTTCAGAGTTTTGGGGTTCATATTGAGGTCTGTGATCCATTTGGAGTTGATTTTTGAACAGGGTGAGAGGTAGAGGTTTAATTTTATTATTCTACAATATTGATCCAGTTTTGCCAACACCATTTGCTGAAGATGCTCTTTCCTCCATTGTGTCTTCTTGGCCCCTTGTCAAATATGAGGTGGCAGAAATTGTATGTGCTTGTATTAGTCATTTTTCTGTTGCTGTGATAAAACCACCATGACCAAGGGAAGTTATAAAAGGAAGAGTTTATTTGAGCTTACAATTGACGGTTGCAGGGAATTGTGGCGGGAGGCACGGTGGCCAGGGCTGGAGCAGAAAGCCAAAGTTCACACCTTGCAATGAGCACAGGAAGTCAAGAGAGAGAGAGAGAATGGAGACTGCAAGCCTTATTAAACTCACTAAGCCCACCCCCAGTGACATACTTCCTTCAGCATGGCCATACCTTCTAAGACCTCTCAGAACAGTACCACCAACTGGGGACAAAATGTCTGAATACTTAAAGCCTATGTGGGACACTCTCATTCAAACCACCACAGAGCTCAAGTTTGGATCTTCAGTTTTGTTCCATTAATCTGCAGGTCTGTTTCTGTGTCAGTACCAAGCTGTTTTTATGACTATAGCCTTGTAGTATAGTTTGATGTCTGGTATAGAAATCCCCCCTGTATTGCTCTCTTTTTGCTCAGGGTTGCTTTGGCTATTCAGGGTCTTTTGTTTTTCCATATGAAATTAAGGATTTTTTTCCAAGCCTGTGAAGAAACTCTTGGGGATTTTAATTGGGATTGCATTGAGTCTGTATATTGATTTGGATAGAATGGACATTGTTACTATATTAATTTTTCCAATCCATGAGCATGGGAGGTCTTTCCATCTTCTGATGTCTTCTTCAATTTCCTTTTTCAGCAGTTTAAAATTTTTGTTGTAGAGATCTTTAGTGTCTTTGGTTAGGTTTTTTTCTTAGGTATTTTATTGTTTTTGAGGCTATTGTGAGTGGGAAGGTCTTTTTATATTCCTTCTTCAGTTGCTTGTTGTTGGTGTAAAGAAAATTTTTCTAGGTTAATTTTGTATCCCATCACTTTTCTGAAACTCTTAATCATTTCTAGGAGTTGTCTAGTGGAGTTTTTAGCATCCCTTAGGTAAATTATCATATCATCTGCAAAAAAGGGATAGTTAACTTCCTCTTTTCCAATTAGTACTCCTTTAATTTCCTTTTCTTGCCTTACTGCTCTAGGAATTGCTTCAAGCACTATATTGAAGAGGAGTGGTGACAGGGGGCAGCCTTGCTGAGTTCCAACCTTTTAGAGGAATGGTTCTTACCTTTCTCCATTTTGGATGATATTGGCTGTGGGTTTCTTGTATATGGCTTTGATAATGTTGACAAATGATTTCTCGAATCCAATTCCCTCTAGGACTTTAAGCATGAAAGGATGCTGGATTTTGTAATAGGCCTTTTCTGTATCAATTGAGATGATTATGTGGTTTTTGTCTTTCAGTCTATTTATATGTTTTATGATATTTATTGATTTTCGTATGTTGAACAATCCCTGCATCTCTGGTATGAATCCAACTTGGTCATGATGGACGATCTTTTTGATGTGGGTTTGTATGCAGTTTGCAAGTATTTTGTTGAGAATTTTTGCATCTGTGTTCATTAATGAGATGGGTCTATAGTTCTCCTTTTTGGTTGTATCTTTGCCTGGTTTTAGTATTAGAGTGATGCTAGCTTCATAGAAAGAATTTGGGAGATTTCCCCGTGTTTGTATCCTTCTGAGTTTGAGTAATGATGGTTGTAAGTCTTCTTTAAATGTTTTGTAGAATTCTGCTGTGAAACCATCTGGGCCTGGGCTTTTGTTATTTGGGAGGTTTCTTATTACATTTTCAATGTATGTATTATGGGTCTGTTTAAGCAGTCAAGCTCTTCTTGGTTAAGATTTGGTGATTCCCAGGATTTCAGATATTCATCCATTTCTCTTAGGTTTTCAAACTTGTAGAGTATAGGCTTTTGAAGTTATTCCTGTATGATTGGATTTTTTCATTGTCAGTTGTGATAGTCCCCCTTTCATCATGAATTCTATTCATTTGGAGTTACCCTTTCTTTTGGTTAATGGCGCTAGTGGTCTGTCTATCTTGTTTCTTCTTTCAAAGAACCAACATTTAGATTCATTGATTTGGATTTTTTTTTGTATTGTTTGTCTTTGTTTCTATTTAATTGATTTCTGCTCTGATTTTTTTGTTATTATTTTCATTTTGTTGTGGTCTTTCAAGTCATTTAGCTGCAGTGTTTAGATCGTTTATTTGTGCTCTTCTGTTTGTTTTTTTTTTTTTTTTTTTTTTTTTGTTTTTGTTTTTTAATGTAGGCACCCGGGGCTATAAATTTCCCTCTTAAGACTGCTTTTAAAGTATCCCCCAGGTTTTGTTGTGTTGTATTGTCATTTTCATTTAGTTCCAGGAATGCTTTTATTCATTATTCAGGAGTGTGTTGTTTATTCTGCATGTGTTCTTATACATAGTAGAGCTTATCCTGGTGTTGATATTGAGATTTATTGTGCTGTGGTCTGATAGAATGCATTAAATTATTTCAGTCCTTTTGCATTTGTTGAGGTTTTTTCTGTGTCCCAGTATATGGTCGATTTTGGAGAATTTTCTGTGGGGTGCTAAGTAGAAAGTGTATTCTCTGGTATTTGGGTGGAATATTTGGTAGATGTCTGTGAGGTCCATTTAGTGTATCATATTGTTCAGTTCAGGTGTCTCTCTGTTTATTATTTGTCTGGTTGACCTGTCCAAAGGACTCATTGGGGTATTGAAGTCCCCTACCTTGAGTGTGCTGGGGTTAATCTGTGCCTTGAGGTCCTGGAGAATTGTCTTTATAAAGTTAGGTGCACCAGAGTTTGGTGCATATATATTCATGATTTTGAAATCTTTATGGTTAATTGTTCCTTTGCTAAAGATGTAGTGGCCCTCTTTTTCTCTTCTTCTTACTTTTCCTTTGAAGTCTATTTTGTCTGATATTAAAATAGCAACTCTTTCTTGCTTTTTGGTACCATTTTCTTGGAATATATTTTTCCATCCCTTCACCTTAAGTTGGTGCCTATCCTTGAGAGTGAGATGGGTTTCTTGTAGACAGCATATAGATGGGTTCTGTTTCATAATACATTCTCCCAGTCTATGCCTTTTGATTGTGGAGCTTAGTTCATTAATATTTAAGGTTATAATTGAAAGATGTGTGTTGCTTCTTTTCACCCTTTTATCAATTTACATTTTTGGTTTAGGCTTCTACTTCTGCAGTTATACTTTTATTAATTTCTCTTTCTAGATGCCTGGGGATAGTTGCTCTCTGTTTGAATTGCTTCAAGTAGTCTCTGAAGGGTTGGTTTTCTGGACATGTATTCTATCCTCTTGTTTATGTCATGGAAGATTTTTCTTTCTCCTTCAACTGTAATCAACATTTTTGCTGGGTTGGTGACTATAATAGTCATTTAACACTGGGAATACTTTGGTCCACATTCTTCTTTTGTACATAGTTTGCACTGAAAAATTAACTGTAATTCTGATAGGTTTCCCCTTATATGTAACTTGTTGTTGTTCTCTTGTAGCTTTAAGAATTTTGTCTTTACTTTGCTCATCTAGCATTTTAAATATGATATGTTGTGGGGAGTTTCTTTTCTGATCTTGTCTCTCTGGAGTTCTATGTGCTTCTTGTATTTATATGGGTGTGTCTTTTTTTAGTTTGGGGAAATTTTCATCTATTATTCTGTTGAAAATCTGATCAATAACATTCTCTTGGGATTCTTCTTCTTCCTCTATCCCTATGATGTGGAGGTTTGATCTTTTCATAGGGTCCCACATTTCCTGGTTGTTCCACTTTTGTGTATTTTAAAATTTTTCATAATATTTACTTGAGCTTTTTAGTTGTTCTGTGTTATCTTCCAGGTCTGATATTTTTTTCTGCTTCCTCCATTTTACTTCTAGGGTTTTTTCCATTCTTTCCTCTTGATTGGATGAGTGTTTGATTTCCTTTTTCCAAATGGAGGAAATGGAAATACTGAAGAAATCACTTCAGAAATCTCTTCCTGTAGAAATCATGTCTTGAAGAAATCACCTCAGAAATCTCTTCCTGTAGCTCCTTACTTTGCTGGTTGATTTCTTTTTTTATTTCAGCATGGGATCTTTTAGGTGTTTCCAGTTCCTTCTGGAGTTTGTCATTCTCTCCTTCTAGTTCATTCAGAAGCTTGTCATTCTCTCCCTCTAGGTCCTTCTTGAACTTTTCATTCTCTCTCCTTAGTTCTCTGACTTGTTCTTTATATTCTTTGTTTTCTTTGAATATGTCTGTGATTGCTTTTCTAAGATCTGTGTCCTGAGTTACCTCTTGGGAGATCTCATTGTAGGAATCTTCTATAGGGTTGGTAGAGCTTAGTGTAGAATTATGCTGCAGTTTTCCCATGTTGATCTTTTGTTGTGTTTTGGCATGTGGTGTTTTTTTTTTTCCGTATTCTGAATCTCAAATATTTCTTCACTGTGTGGATAACTTGCTTTCCTTGCTTCCTTCAGATGCCTTCATTGTTTTTTCCTTGTTTATGGAGTGTTGACTTGTCTAGATTTCATGCTTTCAATTTTGGTTATATATTGGAAGTCTAACTCACTCTTCCCTTTCTGTTCTGAAGGTTTTTCAAAAAAACTGGGTAGGTAACAAACCATTTGGTACCCTGCTGAGCACTGTGCTCACTCTGCTTCCTGAAAGCCAGTTCCTCTAGGTTGTTCGGAGGTCTTGGTGTTGTGGGACTGGAGTTGTCTCAGGTTCCCTGTTTCATTTATTGTCTTGCACCCCAGAGTCACTATTGTGGTCACACTTGGACACTCCCTCTGCAGTTCCAGTTGGGAGGGGGGCAGCTTGTGGCTTGACCTTGATATTCTGTGCTTTAGGTGGTCTGCTGAAGTCCCCTGATCTAAGCTCTGTGCACTAGAGTCTCCCAGTGGCAACAGACTCACCTTTTATACATGGCTAGCAGGGCAACTCTGGCCCCCCACAGCCACACGAGACAATGATTCAATTACCCAACAATTTGCCTGGCTGAAATGCCTGGCCCTTACCTGTGCTTCAGGTGATCAGGCAAATTCCCCCAATCAAGGCTCTGTGCACTCTCTGGTGTATTCTTGCCCTATGTTTGTATTTCCACAATAGTACCTTTATTAAGTATTTTCTGTTGCTGGTTGGTTACAGTCATTCCTACCCTCTGCTCTTTGTATTGCTTCAAATATTCTTGGAAGGGATGTCTTTCTGCATAAGAATCCTTTCATCCTATTTATGTCTTGAAACATTTTCTTTTCTCCTTCAATTATAGTGGACATTTTTGCTGCATAAAGTATTCTGGGTTGACATCTACAGTCATTTAGAACTGGAAATACTTTATTTAAATCAAGCTCTTCTGGTTTTCATCATTTGCAATGAAAAATCAGCTGTAATTTTGATAGTTTTCCTTTATAAGTGACTTTTTTTCCCTATCCCCAGTATCCTCTCTTTGTTTTGAACATCTAGTGTTTTTACTATGATATGGCATGGGGAATTTCTTTTCTGGTTCTATTTACTTGGTGTTGTATATGCTTCTTGTATTTGTATGGGTATCTCTTACTTTAATTTGGGAAAATTTTCTTTTACAATTCTGTTGAATATCTGATCAATACTGTTATCCTATGATTCTTCTCTCTCCTCTATACTCATGATGTGTAGGTTTAGTCTTTTCATGGTGTCCCACAGTTCCAGGTTATTCCATTCTTGTGTTTTTAACATTTTTTCATAATCTTTTCTTGAGCCATTCAGTTCTTCCATGTTGTCTTCCAGTCCTGTTATTTTCTACTTCATCCATACTGTTATTGAGGCTTTCTCCCATCCTTTCCAAGTGGTTTGTGGAGTGTTCCACTTCCTTTTTCATTTCAGCTTGAATTTCTTCAGTGTTTCTATCTTTTGTGATTTCACTCCACAA
This sequence comes from Rhizomys pruinosus, assembly GCA_009823505.1. Classification (NCBI taxonomy): domain Eukaryota; kingdom Metazoa; phylum Chordata; class Mammalia; order Rodentia; family Spalacidae; genus Rhizomys; species Rhizomys pruinosus. The sequence continues at coordinate 1,448,219 of VZQC01007984.1, forward strand.
TTTATCATTATCTTCTTTTAATTTATCCCTATCTTCTAGTTCTTTCACTTGTATGTGTTCTTTAAGTTATTTCAGTTCTTTGATTATTTTTATAATATTTATTTTAAGATCTATACCCTGAGTCACATCTAAGGAGTCCTCACTATAGGTTTCTTCTATAGGACTAGTAGTATTGGGTGGAGGCTTATCATTTGGGTTTTTCATGTTATTGTTGTTTCATTGTAATTTGGCATTTGAATTTCTTTTGTTGGTTGTGTTTCTAGTGTGAAGCTAAGGTATTTCATTGTTGAGTTGAAGACTGACTTTGCTTATATTCTTCAGGTGTTTTCATTGTCTTCTTATTTGGCAGACAGGGTAGGTTTAGGCTTCAAGCTTTCACCTCTAGCCTTGTACTAGACAGACCAACACCCCTCACCCAGCCAGTAAATAGTTTCCCATGTGGTTGGAGCTATGCAATACTCAGGCAACCCAAACCCCTCAAGCATGTGGACTCCGCACTAAGCATGTGGAATCCGTGCTATGCGAGTTCAGACCACTAGTTTCCCCAGGGCTGACTCTGAGTCTAGGGGTGGGGAAGCCCAGCCTGGAGCTGAGGGAGGGGTCCAAGTGCTCCTGACCTTGTGGGTGAGTAGTTTACAACACCTCTGCTGCTGTGCAGCTGGAGTCCCCCTACCAAACTGAGGCAAGTCACCCACTGGGATAGATGTACTCACAGAACCAATGCTTTCTGGGTCCACCCAACTGCCCTGAGGGTGAGACACCAAAGTTGTACCTGGGTCCAGCCAGAGGGAGGCCCAGCCCCCTTTAGGGTTGTCTCTCAACACCCTTGGGCCACATCTGCAGCCTGTGGCTGCAGTCTCCAACAGTCCAAATGCCCTCAGACCACCTCTGGTGTTCCTCAAGCTCACAGGGTCCCCTAGGTCCCCCTCCTCAGACTTTGCTTCAGCTGCTCATGGAGTCTGCTACCCTGGGAGCCACCATCTTCTTTCTCCCCCCTGGTGTGCTGTTTATCTGAAATATCTTCTATTCTTATTTTTTAATTTTCAAAACTTAATTGAGCGTATCTTTTAGATCTGACTTGTGACAAAAGCATCCAGGTAGCAGCTGAACGTGTGATTCTGTATGGTGGGGTCCAGTGCAAACCACTCTGATGGTCAATGCCTGCCAATTAAAATTTTAATGTTACTGTGTATGTAAGTGTGGGCTCATGTGTTCTCTACTCTTCCTTCAACATATTCAGCCCAGTCCCTGGAACTTATTACCATCCTCCTTTGTGGCCAAAAAGGACTTTGAAGTTATGATCAATTTAAGGATCTTGAATTGTGGAGATTATCCTAAGATATGGGAGTAGACCCAAATAAACCACGAGTTTCCTTATAAAAGGGACACGGAAGATTGGGAGTGATATGAGGAAGGAGCCATCAAAAAGTGAGGATTCTGACTCCTAGAATCAAGGTGTTGACAAGGCGGTATTCTGACTGAAGGCCTCAGAGGTAATCTACACTTAGAATGGTTTTGTATCACTTATTGCTAAAAAATGAAAAAAAAAACTGAGAGAAAGATGCAGGACAGTTATGGCAGAATGCATGATCTGGGATGGGGTGGGGTGGGATGGGGGGAAGGGAAGGGGAAATATGCCTGAACTGAATTGGAAAATGATGTATGAAAGACACAAAGCATCAATAAAAATAAAAAAAAAATAAATAAATAAAATAAAATTTGTTCATGTAAAAAAAAAAGGATGGTTTTGTGCTGTAAGTCTGCATATGGTAACCATTTGTTATAATGCACAAGGCAATATTCCTTTTCATATTTTTGTGAAGACCTTTGAATGAGGGGAATTGAGCACACTGTAATTCCAGCCTTTCTATGAAGCTTGAGAGTCTCTGTGAACTCTTGGCTCCGTGTGAGCCCCTGGCTGGGATCTCTGCTCTTGTGTCCAGTGCAGCCATAGGGCAGAGATCTCTAGGGCCTCCATCTTTAGGTGGTGAATACTTTGGGCACTCCCTCATCTCCTGGTCACCCTTCACTTTTGACCCTTGAGGATGCCTTTGTTCTGCCAGGATGCAATGTTTTTGTTTTTTTCAAAAATCTGTTTTAGGGACTTTATTCAGCACTTAACTATTTCAGTTAGGCAGGGTTTTCCCGGTGTGGGGGTCCATCTTCCGCTAGAAATGGAAGCCCAGGGAAGCTGTTCAGCATCAGTTCCCTTGGAGCCTAGGGCACAGGTGTTAGTACTCCAGAGCTTCCTTATGGGTCTTCTTTCTGGACTCTCTGAGTTCCAAAGCCAGAATTTCTTAGAAAATCTCTATGAAGACAGAGATCTTAAATAATAATGATTTCAATCATAGGCTCATTAGGGACTTCCTTTCTAAACAATTCATTATCTGCTATTCATAGTATATTTCCTGGGAGGGAGGAATTTGGCAGGAAAGTTGCACTTGAGTATGTGGCTGTTGGAGCTGACCCTTTTCATAAGCCTGTGTCACAATTATCCGGCGGATGATTCCCAAAGTCTTCGGTAGTTTTCTTCTTCGTATCTTTTATATGGCAAGAGGATAAGAGTAGAGGCTTGGATTTCACCTGGGGACTGTAGCCTCCCTTCTTTCACCTTGTTACAGATAGATGGGTTTTTAGCTAATTTACTCTGGGCTTTGTGTCTAAATCTGTCAGGAAAAAACCTGGAAAGAAGGGAAAGATGAGGCAGAAGGTGAGAAAGAAGGTGGCAAATTAGCAGCTGTGAGATTGTTTTTCTTATTCCAGCTTGAAACATCTCTATTAATGAGAACCCCCCGTTGTTTTGATTCAGCTTACCTTAAAGCACAGTACTGCTATAAACTGCATTTAAACATGTTCGCAGTCTTTCCTCCATAGTAGTATTGGTTTGGTAATGGCTTAGGTATTGTGCTTGAGTCACAGATGATACATTGATACATTTTTTTAAATGTGCATTTTCTTGAATGAAAATGTCAAGACAAGTCACTAAAATGTTTGAAAAACACAGGAGCTAAAGCCCATTAATACTTGAATAGAGTCGGAACGTTCCTGTTTTTAATGCAAGTGGCAAAAGCCAAATGAATATGCTTGGTGTTAGTAAATCACAGAAAAAAAATAGTGACAAGCTGGGAACAGGGGGATGTAAAGGAATTGGTTTGTGTCCTCTCCCCCTTCCCACCCTCACTGGGAAGTGTTACAGTTGAAATGTGTACATTCCAGTGGAAATTGGGGTGGAACCACAAATTCAGGAGTTGATGCTTTATTATGGGCAGCAGACAAGTGACTGTCTCTGTAGTATATACATTGATGAAACCTTTGAAAAAGAATTGTTGCTATGGCAACTATGTATAGCTCCTGAAAACACTATATGGCATAATTATTGGCTTTTAATTGTGCTTTGTAGTAGATATACAAGATTATTTCCGTAAAATTTTTGATTTTCAAAGGAATCATTTTATAGTTTAAAATCACCAGGAGAATTGCTTTATTAAGTGGAAGAAATTATTTTGTTACACTGTCTTTTCTTCTTGGAGTATAAATTATTTATGCTGAATCTACCTTGGCTTTTTATAATTTTTTTTTTATTTTTCAGCTAAGTAGGCTTACTATTTCTAGCATTTTGTAGTGGTGAGCACTACAGTAGTCAAATACATTTTACTGTCTGTTTAGAAAGGATGCTTTATTTGTTATGTCCTTTCTGAGTTGAGGTAATCAAAACTGAAGGCAGCAATCCAGAGAAGGCTTCAGCTAATTTAAGTATAATGTTCTCACTACTTTTTATATTCTGTCCTCAGTATAGTTTAAATTTTATTTATCTATCCTTGAGCCACTTTTGCACACTGAACAAATGTGTTTTTTGTTTTTTTTTTGCCTGAAGCTTATGTGTCTAATTCTAATCACGGACTGAAACTAGTTAAATCATTCTTTACAATGTGTACTATTATGTACTTGAATTTGGTGAATTTCAGATAGGAATGTTCTGAAGATGTTGCATATTCTCACTCATCAGCCTAGTGCTGAATAACTGAGAGCCTCTTATCCAAGCTGTGTCTACCCAGTGTTCTGGTGCACCCAGCTTGGTCCTTGACACAACAGGGCTGGTCTGAAGCTCACAGATTGGTGGGACTTGAGTTCCTGCTTTGTACATCAGTGTGGCACTTCCACTCATGCCTCTCCTTATTCATCAGTTTTACTGTTTAAAAATATATTTATTATTTTTATTTTATGTGTATGAGTGTTTTGAGAGCATGTATGTAAGTACACACACAGTATGTGTGCAATGCCCACAGAAGCCAGAAGAGGGCATTGTACCTCCTGGAACTAGAGTTACAGATTGTTGTTCACCTCCATGCGGATGCTGGGAACCAAATCTTGCTCCTCTGCCAGAGCAGCCAGTGCTCTTAATTCCTGAGCCATCTCTCCAGCTCCTTTGCTTTTATTCTTATTTAGAGCCACTTTGGCTGGTCTGAGGAATTTCTGACTTCCCAAACTGGAAAAAAGGGTACAATCTTTATAGAGAAAAGCATACCACTTACAAAATAAATTTTATTCTAGCATTGGACTTTTCTTTCTTTTAGAAAATATTTCTTTTGTTATTCTTATTTTATGTGTATGAGTCTATTTCCTGCATGTATATAAGTGCAGCCATGTTGTGCAACGCCCATGGAGGTCAGAAGAGGGTGTTGGATTCCTTTGGGACTGGAATTATGGATGGTTGTTAGCTGCTATGTGGGTACTGGGAAACAAACCCAGGTTTTCCGCAAGAGCAGCTTTGCTATCTTATAAAAAGCTAGAAGGCAGTGGAAAATATCTGCATAATCTTGTAAGAAGAGGGTATAACCCAAGAATCTTAAATGTGTCAAAGTATGGTCCATCAATCAGTTTAAGCAACAGTTAAGGATGAACCATGTGTTATGAGTCCTATTCTCAGAGTTCTAATTTAATCAAATAACAATTTAGAACAGATTTCAAGATAGGAAATAAAGGAAAAAATATCCCCATGAGCAACACCTCTTCTGAAATGTACCTGTTAAATCTAAATGGGAATTTGAAATGCAGACATGGTATAAGGAGTTCCTGATACCTCTGATGCTATGTTCAAGTGAAAAACAAATGGAATAGTGATTAAAGTTTTTAAAAATTGAATTTAACACAATATTTAGAGTTTTAAGCCCCAAAGGACCATGCATGAAGAAAATAAGATAATTAATCTTTTCATTCTATATGCTTTCATTTAGGCAGACAAGTTCACTGTTTCCTGTACTCTAACAGGAAAGACAACAGACATTCACTGGTAAACAAGATAGTTTAAGGAGTATTTGTGCTCTGAACATTTAAAGTAGGATAACTGTGTGAAGGATAGCCAAGAGATGGGAGGTTGCACGTTAGAGTGAGAAGGCAGGGCATCTGTAAAGGTTTTTCTTCTCAAACTTAAATGAGGAATGCAGTGGACACAGGGAATGTTGATATTAATTTGCCTTAGAGCTCCTTCTCTTTCAATAAGAAGCTTTGTTCCTCTCATTAGCTTCCTGTTAAGATGACAGCTTGATTTCTTATTTTTTTCTTTTATTTATTTTTTAAGGGATTCTACAATATAATGGCACAGTTGTTTTCAGATAACATTGACGTTACTCAGTTACTCAGTTTACCATACAGTTAGGTAATTGGTGCTTTTTTTTTTTTTTTGAAGTGAGCCAAATTATTAAGCATAAGCAATGAATGTAAGTAACATTCATGTAAAACCAATTTGCAAGTATCTATGTCCAAATTTTGAACAACCTAAGGTTCCCATAGTCCAGTTGGAGAAGCTTGTATGCACAAGCATGTTGATCAAATATAAGTCTATATTGCTGTAGTCTCACGATTCACCCCAATCTCTCTGCAGCTCTTACATTCTACCATGCCTCCTCTTCTGTAAGTTGTTCCCTAGGCTTTGGGAAAGGGGCACAAGTGGGTGAGAAGCAAAACAGTCTACTGTCTTTGGAGTTGTCATTTTGGACTCTAGTCTGCTCAGGTTGTTCCCCTTCATGGATTGACAGCTTATCCAGGGATACCTTTTTAATCCTACTAACAAAGCACAAGCAATTAGATGTACAGGAATTTAAGCAGTACTAATTATTATGGCAAGCTAAGCTGTGAGCATAGACACAGATACTTGGATGGTATGCTAATCCACAAACTGTGGTTTCTCTATTTTTTTTATTTTTTTTTTTTTTTATATATTATTATATATTTTTTTATTTTGCATCTGCTGTGAGTTATTTCTCCAAGGAGAGATGCTAAATAGCCAATTAGATTTGGGAATATATAGACACAATGGCTGCCACTGTTGCAATGTATCGATCCCAGGCAGTTTGAGGTGTAGCTGATACTAACAGAGGAGTCTTGCTTGTCTCACGGAGAAGCATATATATGATGTATAGGCCTTTAGTTTAGGGCCTTTGGTAATTCGGGGTTTCTGTGGGTTCTACATTTCAGAGGCATATATGATAATAGCAAGATGATGTCCCAAAATATAAAAATATGTTCAAGACACATTCATGCTTCCGGTTTGCCAACAACAGGGTACTTACCGACTTTCTCCTTGCATATATCCCACTTATAGGCAAAAGGCCTTTACTAATTTTGGGTGGTTGGTATCTCCTACCACATCTCCTAGCAGAATAATTCATATGGCTGATATCAGAAGCTTTCCTGTAATAATATATTTGCTTAATTACACAACTTATAAAAACTTTACTATTGAATTTGGACTCTAAATAGAGAATTGAATCCTTTCACATTTCCTATGTCTTCAGTCAATTAAATAGGGTAGTACACCTGTTTTATAAGAAATTACAACTAATATCTAAGTTACTAGTTAGGGAATGACATCATTACCATTATGTTTTCTTTTTTCCTTAAAGGGAGAGGTAGGAAGGTTCTCAGCATCTGGAAGGTAAACTTCATTAGGGCCCATTATAAACAAGTATAACCCAAATAGAATTCAGAAATATGCTCTGTTCTGTGACTCAGGCAGTCGGAGGTTCCTCTTTCTTTAATGTTCATATGGGTCAGCCTCTCTGCTGGCATTTCCCAGTCATCCTGCACAGCCAAAAGTTGTAATTTTCAGGCATTTAGATGTTTTTAACCTGTGGGAACATACAATCTCCTCCCATTGTTAGTTTCAGATCTCAAAATTGAAAATTTATCAATAGTTTGGAACACAGAGTTTTCTGTTTGTATCCCAGAAGGGATACTATACCACACTCCACCCTCCTCTTTTGTTTTTATTTAAATTTTATGTTTTGACCTATAGATGCCTAAGTTGTATTACACATACCCATAAACAGGAAACAAGGTGTAAGTTTTTCATTAAATTTACCCAAATGTTATCACTGCTGTTGGCTACTTTATGTGGGAAGTAAACTTAACTTAATTCCTTTAAATTGTCCTAAAGTAAAAGAAGTGTTACAAGTGATATTTTATAACTAAGAAAAATATAGAGACCATTTGTGTACCTTTCCCAAATTATTGTTGGAAGTTCAATACAAATTATATAAATAAAAAATTAACATTATATTCCCCTGTATTCAAATGTATTACCATTTTCACCAACACCCTACAACCAAATTTAACTATCTAAACATTTCACTAAGCTTAAAATATCCTATAATATGTGGACATAAGCTTTGGCAGAGTTGAATACCTGCCGAATAAATTTTCCCAATATACACTTTGCTCTTTAAAGCTATATGACTAGAGATATACTTCAGAGAAATCAATCCATTAATTGTATGGTTTATTTTGTATTTTCTGTGTAATCTCTACTGAAATACCTCTCTATATAAATTATGTTATTTTTTAAGTATTTTTAAAGCTCGATTTATTAGAGTGGATTTTAATGACTATTTTCCTCCAAGCTCTTGGCCTTCTTCAGGCCTGGCATGAAAACCTGCTTTAAAGACTTTTCAGTATCTAGCTCCTTTTTTTTTTTATGAGCACAAGAATCCTTCATGTAAAACAATTTTCAAGTAGTTTGTGCCCAAACCACACAGCCCAAGGCTCCCACGCAGCTGGAGGGGCTTGTATGTACAATCAAGCCAATCAAATAAGTGTGTGTCCAGTCTATATTGCTGTAGTTTCACCATTCACCAATCGCAGCCCTTACATTCACACTCCCCCTCTTTCGCAGATTGTTACCTAGGCTTAAAAAAGGTGATGGCACAGTGGCGAGAAGCAGAACAGTCTACTTTGTCTGGATGTGGGTTTCGGACTCTAATCAGTTCTGGCTGTTTCCTTTCATGTGCTGACAGTTTGTCCAGGAATAACCTTTCAATCCTACTAACGAAGCACAAGTGATTACATATATAGGTATTTGAATAGTACTAATTATTATGGTAGGTTACTTTGGTATAGATACAGATGTTTGGATGTTATGCTAATCCATGAATTACGTTTTTTTTTCCTGATATTTGATGAAGGAGCCAAAAACAGTCAATGAAAGATAGGTACCATCTTCAGCAAACGGTGCTGGCAAAGCTTGACCACCTCCTGGAGAAGAATGAAATTAAACCACTACCTTTCACCTTATACAAAAGTCAATTCTAGATGGATTAAAGACCTCAGTTTTAAACCTGAAATTCTGAAAATGTTAGAAGAAAACATTGGCAGTAACCTACAAGATATAGGTGTAGGAAAAGACTTTCTAAATCAGGCAGCAGTTGTGTCTGTGTGTGTGGGGGGAGGTCAATAATCATCAAGTGGGATTTCTTAAACTAAAAATGTTCTGTACAGTAAAAGGAACAATGAAAGAAGCGAAGAGAAAACCCACAGAGGGGGAGGAAATCTTCACTGGTGACACATCTGACAGAGGTTTATTGTCTAGAGTATATAAATTACTAAAAAAAAAAAAAAGGACCAAGAAAACAAATGACCCAATTAAAAGATAAGCTAAAGATCTGAATAGATACTTCTCAAGAGAAGAAGTAAAGGTGGCTGAGAAACATCTTTAAAAGTGTTCAACATTGTTAGTAATTATGGAAATACAACCCAAAACCACTTTAAGATTTCATCTTACTCCAATAAGATTGGCTATGATCAAGAAAACAAATGACACCAAATGCTGGAGAGAGTGTGGAGAAAGGGGAACACTCATTCACTGCTGGTGGGATTGCAAACATGTGCAATCCTTATGGAACACACTGTGGAGAACTCTTAAAAGATTTAAAATGAACCTACCATTTGACCTAATTATACCAATCCTAGGTATACAGCCAAAGGATTCATCCTATAGCAGAGATATGTGCACAGCTATACACATTGCTGCTCTTTTCACAACTGTGAAGAGCTGGAAGTAGCCCAGGTGTCCCTCAATTGATGAGTGGATAATGAAGATGTGGTACAGTGGTGAAGGATGACATCATGAAATTTGCAGGTAAATGGATGGAACTGGAAGCTGTTATGCTAATTTAGGTAACATAGTCTCAGAAAAACAAACTGTATGTTATTTGTGGTTCCTGACAGCAAATCCTTATACGTAAGTCAAAGTGGGTAACTGGTCAGTAAAGATAATATCACATTGACTGTTACCACTTTAGATATAGTTTGAAGTATAGATCTCTATTTTTCTCATTTTTAAGATTTATGAGAAAGAATAAATCTTTTTTTAAGTACATTAAGATATACATCAACTCGCTATGTAAGTTAGGAGTGTAAAGCTATATTTTTATTTGTATACAAGCTTACAGTTAAACTTTGAATCCCTAAATATGTTTTTGCATCAATCTATAGTTTGATTTCAGACTTTGTAAATTTGCTATATGTGAGGAGTGTAAAAAAAAAGCTAAGTGTAGAATTATGAATATCAAAGGCTGGGATAGATGCTCCTAAAGACAGAGTTGAAGTATTGCTTAGAGTACGAGAGTCCAAGAAGGCTATGACATGCTTCAAATAGAAAATACATTGTTTTATAAGCTTTGTTCAAAATATAAAGTACAAGCTCTTAGCTGTGAATTTTATGCTAATGAAGTAACAATGTACTGAATAGGAATATGGTGTTTTTTATAACAAAGCATACATAAAGCAAGGCTATATGGGTATGGCTTTATACAGCAGAAGCAGGAAATGAAAAATTATTGATAAAAGCTATGAAATTTTAGTTACACAAAATGAGTAAACCCTGAGAATCTAATGTACAACATAGTAGCCATAATGAATAATTTTGTAGTATAGGCTTGAATCATTCTAAGAGGGTTGATTTTTAAATGTTTTCACCAGAAAGAAAATGGTAATAAAGTTATATAGTGATTGATTGATGCAGATTTTGTGACCAGAGACGTCAGAACTTACCTCTTTAATTCTTTAAGGAACAGACTATTGTTCCTTAAAGAATTAAAGAGGTAATATAATGTTTAAGGAAACTTTAGAGATCATAATTAGCTTATATGGCAACTATGTGTGTATAGTCTTAATGTTATTATTTGATTTGGAAACATACTGAATAAAACTTGTTTTAAAAAACCTTAAGTAATAATATCCTAGCACTGGTTTTAACATAGAACTCTGAATCTGAATGTCTTCAGCACTGCAGACTACATCCACACAGTGTGAGGTCGTAGATTTTCATCTTCCCCTCCAGTGTGGTCGTGCCCCTGGAGAGGAACCCAGATTATGAACATGGGAGCTTATATGGAACAGCACATTGGGCCATTCTTCTATGGGAGGGGGCAATGGGAGAGAGTCAGAACAGAAGAACACTTTACTCTGAGAGATAAATAAGCAAGTGGCCTGTAATACAAATTATATAGTAAACTGCCATATGCTGTTTAAGCTTGGTGAGAAGCTGGCTCTGGAGTGGAGTAGTCTCACCCTGATTTCATATTGAAACGTGTATTGTACTGTCCTCAAAGATCTCGTATCTAGGGATGGGCTGGTCTCAAGCCTGTGAAAGGATAAATGGCAAATGGAAAAACACCCCAAGAGTCAAAACACCATGCTCTTGGGAACAGGGAACAGAAGGAATGCGAACTGAATGAACACATTGTGCCCTTGAGCACAGCTGGAAGGCGAATCATTCTCAGAACTGTCTCGAACCTTCTCTAAATGTAGGACTTACCTACTGTTTTTCTCATAATATAAAAATGCCTGTGATGGGAATTGCTAGCGGTGGTCTCACTCAAGGGGAGGATGTTCTGCCTGAGACCCTCCGTATCAGTCAGGGGCTGCAGCTGTTTGTCCTCATGAGGCTTTTCCAGTCATCTTTTCTGTGTAAGAGGCTCATGTGCTGTTCTGCTAAGAGTTTCCAATATTTTCTTTGTGTTTTTGTAGTTTGGGAAGAGAGTGAGGACAGTAGGGAAATAGAACATTGAAGAGTTAGTGAGAATGGGAATTGCTGAAAGGTAGCATTCATTAGATTTAGGAAATCGATATAGCGTAACAGGAAAAACTGTAATGGGAACTGCCACTTTCAGATTGGACGCGGGAGCAAAGTAGGAAGTTACAGCTTGTATTTCCTATCCTGCAGGGGGAAAATCTCCAAAACGGTAGCCCCAGAAGTAGGTTCATTACGATATGGCATTGGTGGAGACTGGTGCCGTGGGGCCTTCCAGCCTACATGTGATTGTGGACTGTGCACTGGAGTATAGATTACCTAGGATCATGCACAGGGATCTCCACCCTACAGGTCGTAAAAGAGAGGTAAGAAGCTGTGAGCTGGAATTCCAAGGAGGAAGTGTGTTTACAAAAGTAAAGATTAAGCATAATTGATTAATTAAGCATACTTAATCAAGCCAATAAGAAGACTAGATGTCTTGGGTAAACTGGAACTTGTTTTCTTTCATTTTGTCCCATTTTAATTGAATCCGAATTCCATAAAATATATTTTGATCATATTTAGATCCCTTCCCATAACTGCACCCCCCTTAGTAAACCACCACCCAGTTTCCTGTACGTATATACACATATATACATTTGTGTCCCCCAAATGGCCTTCGATATGGGTTTTTCCACTGGATCCTAGTCAACCTACAGAGTCTTCACCCACCCCCAGAAGCCAATGGTTGCCAGTAGCTCCACAGGTAGGTTTGAGGTTCCTTACCCAAGTCCCCATGTTTGTGCTGGGACTTTTGTCTCATTGGAGCTTGCATAGGACTTGTGCATGCTGTCACCAGTGTCATGAGTTCATTTGAATAACTGACTAGATGTCTGGAAAACTCCGTTTCTTTTTGGTTATCCACCACCCCTGACTCTTGCAATCTTCCCATCCTCATTTTTCACAATGATCCCTCAGTCTCGAGAGGCACAAAGGCTCTAACAGAGCAGAGCTGGTGAGCACCTGGAATCCACTTTCTTTTCTTTTTATTTTTTTTAATATATATATATATATATGATAAGATATATATAATATATTATAAAAATAAAATATATCCAGAATCCACTTTCTTTTTTTTTTTTTATTTATTTTATGTGTAGAGATGTACTGTTTTGCGTGTAGGTCTGTGCACCCGTGTCGTGCAATGCCGCGGAGGTCAGAAGAGGGTCTCAGAATCCCCTGGAACTGGAGTTCTCCTGGAATTGGAGTCACAGACGGTTCTCAGCCGCCATGTGGGTGCTGGGGATCGAACCCGGGTCCTCTGCAAGAGCGGTCGGCGCTCTTAACCGCTAGGCCATCTCTCCAGCCCCCAGAATCCACTTTCTTAAGCCAGCAGGGAGGCCTGGTTTTGCAATTTACATACTCTGGACATTTCTTTTTCTCAATTAATTTTAGTTTTCTTCTTTAATTAATTCCTCTTCAGTACCACAAGAAGTATAGCTAGACATGATTTCCAGTAACAGCCAAAGGAAGGAGCAAGGGAAGTTATGGTTGAAGACTAGTTAACTAGTCCTTTAATTAATTCCTCTTCAGTACTACAAGAGTATCTTCAAAGGCCCAAGATGGAAAAATTAAATGCTTAAAGGTTAAATATTTCTCAGGAACAAGGACAAAGTACAGTCTATCTATCTATCTATCTATCTATCTATCTATCTATCTATCTATCTATCATCTATCTATCTATCTATCTATCTATCTATCTATCTATCTATCTATCATCTATCTATCTGTTTTTTTTTAAGACAGTGTCTCTTTGTAACTCCAGGTGTCCTGGAACTCTCTATGTAGTCCAGACTGGCCTAACTTCAAAGAAATCTGCCTGCCTCTGCCACCTATGTTTTGGTATTAAAGGCATATGCCCCCACACCTGACCCACAGTTTATCTTTTAAGATAAGTAAAATTGAAATGGTTATAGGAATTTTTAGGTATTTAAACATATTCCTTAGGGACAAATATGATTCCAAATGAAAGCAAACAGGAATTGTAGGATATAATGTAGAATTAGAAGAGTAGGTTGAACATAGAACTATAAAAATGCTCAGTGTGATGCTCAGTAGATAAAGGCACTTGCCTCATAAGCCTGAGAACCTTTGTTCATTACCTGTGTCCCATGGTGACTTCCACAAGGCAAATTAAGTTGTCTTCTGACCTCCACACACCCGCCATGGCATGCACATGCTTGCACTCACACAGATACAACAATAAGTAAAATAGTGCTCAGAATAGCAAAGAGACAATAATTATGTCTGATTCGTAAGCTTAAAAAATAAGAAGCAGGCAGAAGTCATCTTTGGAGAAATGATAGTCTGTAGTTATGCCATTTGAAGGTTGTTACATAAGGAGAGACAAAAATATGGACTCTACATTGAAAAATTTATGCTTATTTAATGATAAGACTTCTGAATGAATTAAAATAATTAATACGGGGGCTGGAGAGATGGCCTAGTGGTTAAGAGTGCCTACCGCTCTTGTAGAGGACCTGGGTTCCATCCCCAGCACCCACATGGCGACTGAGAACGTCTTTAACTCCAGTTCCTGGGGAATCCAACACCCTCTTCTGACCGCTGAGGCATTGCACAACACGGGCGCACAAACCTACATGCAGACAGTATACTCATACACATACAAAAATAAATAAAATTAAAAAAACTAAAATAAAATAATTAATACAATGAAGGGTATAAAAATAACAAGAAAACCCCTGCAAATAACAAGCACAGTGTAAGACACTAGATATGATTCCACATCTTAATAATTACCTTAGATAAAAATATAGTAGATTGTTTAGAAGCACTGGATTAGCAGATGAGAGTAAAATCAAAATACATCTTTTGCTTACAAAAGGTACAATTGAAACTTGAAGCTTGTGTGTCAAACATCATGAAATCTAATTTTTAAAGCAAAATTATGAGAGAGGAATGCACTCCTTACTGAAGGACTCAGATACCTAGGAAGCTATAAAGCTACATAGACATATAATAGTAGCTTTAAAATTTAGAAGTTAAAAATTGATAGTACAAAGTATTGCCTTTCACCATCATAGTGGGAAAGAAATTCATACAACTGTCTCTTTAATTGTTAAATTAAGCAAATAATATATTAGAATATAAAAGACCTGAATGGTGCAATTAGGAGTGTTGATCCAGTAGACATTGCTCTAAAAGCATCAAAATTACATGGAGTTTGCATGCATACAGGAAACAGATACATAAATGGACCATTTAGAAGGCCATTTGCCATGAGAACATCACAGATAATAGGGAACATGAATACCACGTTCTCTTACCACAGAGCACTCAGGTTGAAAAGGCTAAGACAGAGATAACTAAAAACTTCCATAGCAGAAAATGATGCTCCCACTCCAGGATCCGTTCCCTGTGTTTTTCCATTCAAGATTAGACTAGAACTTGGTATAAAGTATGAGTAGAAAAATGGTGACTTTCCTTCCCATGTAGACTGGGAATGGAAGGATATGGCGAGTTTCCTAGTGAAATGTCTTATAGAAGAAAAAGCTCTAATCTGTTTTTTTCCATCTTTGCCCACACCTGCATCCTAGGAGGCAAAGATACTGTGGGAAAGTCAGCTCTCCTTGAAAAAGGAGGGGCAGCACCCTAAGAATGAAGGAAGTTGATGGAGTAGATCAGGTACCTGTTCTAGAATGCCTCCCTCCTCTGAAACACAAAGTGTTTTTGGAAACACTTATTTTGTAGTCCTTGTGTCCTAGCAGCTTACTGTCATTGTAACTGATTTGAGTCCTTACATATTTGGCAGCCTAAAAGTGCACACTTGTGTGTAATTCAAGAGTAAAAGAAAAAAAAAAAAGGTTAATGGGATCTAAACTATCTATAGAAATAAGGAGTGGAGATCTCCTGAGACCAGCTGAAGCGCAGGAAGCAAGGAGCTGGAACCAACCCAAATGCCCCTCAACTGATGAGTGGATAGAGAAAATGTGGTACATCTACACAATGGAGTTCTATGCAGCAGTAAAGAAAGACGACATCACGAGCTTTGCAGGAAAATGGCTGGAGCTAGAGGACATCATGCTGAGTGAAGTAACACAGTCCCAGAAAAACAAACGACGAATGGTATCCCTCATCTGTGGATGCTAGTGCCAATTACCTAGTTGTAAGTATTTCTTGTGCATGGCCCCTTGAGCTTTTGTCCAAAGCAGTTGGGAGTGATGCATATTAGAAACAACAACAACAACAACAACAACAACAACAACAACAACAACAACAATAGAAAGGACTGCAACAAAGAACTGACTGAAACAGTGAACTTCTACTCAAAACAGTCAACTTCCACTTTGAGAATATTGAGAAAGACTGAGAAAGAGATGAAAAGCATGTTTGGCAGAATGCATGAGCTCTGGTGGGGTGGGGGGATGGGGGGACACAGGTCTAGATTTGATAAAAAAATAAATAAATAAAAGTAAGTAAATAAAGAAAAAAGAAAAGAGATAAGGAGTGATGCCGGGTGTGGTGGCGCATGCCTTTAATCCTAACACTTGGGAGGCAGAGGTAGGTGGATCTCTGTGAGTTCGAAGCCAGCCTGGTCTACAGAGCGAGCTCCAGGCCAGCTGGGACTAAAAGGGAGACCCCATCTCAAAAAAATTCCCCCCCAAAAGAAATAAGGAGTGATAAACATGCATTTTATCTATGTGTGTTTGAGTATATGTGCTTAATATGCAGTGTTGATAAAAAGTACTTAGATGGAAATTTGTAATGCTAAGTGCCTCAGTAGTACAGAAAAGAAACCCTGAGATTTAGTAAACTAAACATCTTTAGGAAGAAAAACAGAATAAGCTGAAGGAAAGTAGGAGGTGACGGCCGCAAAAGCAAACAAGAAGCGTCAACAAACAGAAGTCACCCCTTCGCACAAACTGTTACCAAACTCAGGTTAAATTGAGCAAAGAGAAAGAGAGGGTGCATGTGGGAATTTAGGGGACTAAAAGAGCAGGAGTAAGTGACAAAAAAACACTTGAGTAATTTTATGAGGAAAATTTGAAAACACACTGAAATAGTATAGAAGATAGAGTCTAGGTTGCTCAGGGAGGAGAAGCTTGTGATGCTCAGGATTGGGTTTGGGATTCAAAAGACACGTTAAGACCCAGCGATGTAACTACAAGGCCCCACCGTGCCCTCCTGTCCCCCTCCTAGGTCAGGGCCATTGTGATCTGTCTTTTGGATTGTGATGTTCATATTGATCGCTGACAACTTGATCATGGTGTTATGTTATGCCTGTTGGGTTGGATGTTACTGGTTTTTCCCTTATTACAAATTAAGAACTATTTGATAAAACACTATTTTGTGAGGGAGCCTATGATATTATGTAAGCATCCTGTCCCATGCTGAGCTTGGCGTAAGTTTGTTAGTAGAGGACTGCAGTCTATTACTTTATTTTATGATTTAATCCATTACAATACTTTATTTGATGTTCCAACTCTCCCTCATTTGGCTAGTGAGCAGGGCTGTACTGGAGGGGACAAGAGAGACACATAAGACACAATTTTTAGGAAGCTGTCATTCTTGGGGTTATATAAGAAAAGAGAGCACTCTTTTAAAAAAATTTTTTTTATTAACTTTATTTCTGTATGTGTATGAATGTACTGTCTGCATGCAAGTTTGTGCACCCGTGTCGTGCAATGCCGCGGAGGTCAGAAGAGGGAGAAAAGAGAGCACTCTTACGACTCTGATGATGAGCCCTTAAATTTGCTTTATTGTTGTCTTGCCTTACTCAGCCTTGACTTATAGGCTTGCTTCTTTATCCTTTTAATTGGTCCCCTAAATTGTTTATTCTTCACTTTCTCTGACAGCAAGATGTAGCTTTATCTTGTACTTCTTTTGCCTCAACCCCTTGGAATTGCTTGTCAGAGGAATTAGGAATCTTTAGGGGAGAATGGAATTTAAGAGGGGGGCTCTAGGAATTTATTGAGTCCCTTAATAATGGGATGTGTCACTGCAAAACACAGCGGGAGTGAGGGAGGGAGGGATGAAGGCGATTGCTGATTCAGGACAGGGGAGGGACGGGACAGGTGAGGGATTGACGGGCAGTACATGTAGGCATTGTATTACAGTCTTACTGACAAGAAAGACGGTGATGAATGGATGAACGGCAAAGACTTTAGGATGGATGGGAAGTGAGAGAAATGAGGACGGATGGAAAGGCAAGGACGGGCGTGAGTTAAAGGATGGCGTTAGGTTCTGAGTTCTTAGTTAGTCGTTATTGCGGCGATTCGTGAGCGGGGAACGTGCGTGAGGATGGCGGGCGGCAGTTGTGGAGTGATGGTGTCTGGATGCAGTGATAGTATGACTTGATGAAGGGAGGAGGTAAGGAATGAAATCCCTCTCCTTTCTTCCTTCTTCCTTCCTTTTTTTTTTTTTTTTTTTTTTTTTTTTTTTTTTTTTTTTTTTTTCTTCTTTCCTCTTTCTTCTTCTTTTCGTTCTTTCGTGATTTTGCTGTGCTTTTCTCTNTCTTACCTTAAAAGGAAGAAGAGTTTATTCTTAAGCTAAATGAAAGTGACCATGGCCTAAGATTCAGTAGCTTCATGAAGTTTTCATAGTTAGAGAAAAAAATCAAGTAAGAAGTGAAGGAGCCGTGCGGGTGGCGCACACGCCTTTAATCCTAGCACTTGGAGGCAGATGCCGGAGGATCTTTGTGAGTTCAAGGCCAGTGTGTTCTACAGAGTGAGTTCCAGGACCGCTGGTGTTACAGGGAGACCCTGTCTCAAACGACCAAAAAAAAAAAAAAAAAAAAAAAAAGAAGTGACGGGCCTTTTCCAAAAACCATTTGTGGAAGCATTGGGTTAGTGTGGGACACAACAGCATGAGATCTCTGCTATAGACTGTAGATGTTATCTGACACTTTGCTTAGGTTAGGGATTGATGCATGCTAGTGATCCGTCGATCCGTCTTGGCAAATATCTCTGTGTATTTGTTTTGTGGTTATATACCCGTTTCTAATTCTATATCTCTATTAAAAAGTTGTAATTCCACACTGATAAGGATATCTCCAACTTAATCTTAAACTTTAGGTTCACCTCACTTTCCATGTTTGTATCTTCCTTCTTAGATGACGAAAAATCTGGAAATTCATTTGTCATATATTACTTAAGTGTCTGTAACCAGTTTCCCATTTGTCTCACACTGGGATGAAAATGTTATACTGTTTACACTAGAGCACCAGTGCCTCAAGGTCCCCCATTTGCACACACCTCTTTCTTTCAACTTGAGCTCCTGAGTCTTTTTTTTTTTTTAATTTTTTAAATTTTATTATATTTTTGTATGTGTATGAGCGTACTTGTCTGCATGCAGGTTTGTGCACCCGGTCCTGCAATGCCCGCGGCAGGGTCAGAAGAGGTCTCGGATTTCCCTGGAAATGGAGCTCTCCTGGAACTTGGGTTTACAACGTTTTTCTTAGTCACGTGCTGGGTCCACTGGGGGACGAACCTGGGTCCTCTGCTAAAGAGCAGTCGGCGCCTCTTAACCTCTCGGCCACCTCTCCAGCCCGCTCCTGAGTCTTATGCCAAGTATCTGCTGCACCCATTCGATTTTGGTATGCCTAAATTCTAGCAACCAAAGAACATTCTTCTGCAGGAGTTCTCTTGCTTGGGCCACACTCTAATGTGCTGCAATCAGATTGGCTATGTTGAAATCTTTTTTTCAGGGGCGGGAGGGAGTGATTCGGGAGGGAGGGAGGGATGGGAGGATCGTGAGGTCGGGATGGAGGTATTGAGGGGGGAGGGAGGATGGAGGGAGAGAGGCTTGCAGGACGGCGAGGATGGGGTGGGAGTGAAGGAGGGAGGGGGGAGGGAGGGCTGTGGGGAGTGCGGGGGTGTGTTGCGTTACGGGATGGAGTTCTGATGGAGTGATGAGGGAGGTAGGTGATGGAGTGCGGGCGGGAGGGAGTGAGGGCGGAGGGAGGGTCGGCGGGAGGGAGGGAGTGACGTGAGGGAGAGGATTGAGGTGGTGAGTTAGGCGGGAGGTAGGGATTCGGCCGGGCGGCTCGGAGCACGGGAGGAAGTAAGGAGGGAAGGAAGAAAGAAGGGAGTAAGGACAGCCTAAGTCGGGACGGGCTAGCGAGGAGAGGCGGGAGGGAAGTGAGGGAGGGCGGGATGGAGGGGAGGTGAGGGAGGGGAGGAGGCAGGAGGGGCGTGAGGGCTGGCGGAAGGGGAGTAGGGAATGGCGGCGTATGGCGGGAGGACGGTCGGAATGTAGAATGGATTAGTAAATACCTAATTGCTTAATGGCTGAATTCCATCCTCATTCTTTCACTTTATCTCAAGTACGTCTTCTTAGGCCTTCATGTCATTGCGGGAACTGATGAGTAGGGATTGTCTATTTCTTTTCTCTCTTTTCTTGAGGTAGTTCTTTCGTTCTTCTTTCTTTCTTTTTATTTCTTTCTTCCTTTCTTTATTTTCTTTCTTACTTTCTTTCTTATTCCTTTCTTCATTTCTTAATTTCTTCCTTCCCTCCATCATTTTCTTCCTGTCTTCCTTCCTTTTTTTTTTTTCCTATTTCTTTTATAACAGTTTCTTTTTCCTTAATTTTTTTCTTTATTCCTCTTTCTTTTCTTTTCGTTCTTTGTGATGTCTGTGTCTTTTCTCTTCTCTCTCTTCTCTCTCTCTCTCTTTCTTTTTTCTTTCTTTCTTTCTTCTTTCTTTCTTTCTTTCTTTTTTCTTTCTTTCACAGATCATGGTGGCCTTTATTCACAGAGAGATCTTTCCTGCCTCTTCCTCTATGGTGCTGGATATATAAGGCTGCTGTGCCAACACCACCTGGGTTATGCTGATAATCTTGACTGGGTCTTTGCCACTTGTGACTTCTTTCTTGAATTAGAATTAGAAAGGGCTTTCACTTTGCATGTTGGTAGCTTCATTCCCTTTCCCTTTCCCTATATGCCACATGGATGCCTTCCTTAGCCTGGTTGGGATCTGTGGTGGTTAACCTTGACTGCCAACTTTACTGAAGTAAAAAATGTCTAGGATATTAGTCAAAAACCTTTCTGGTTATGGCTGTGAGTAGTTACTAGAGATGATTAATTGGGCAGAGGGAAGACCTACACTAAATGTGAGTAGCTCCAGAGTGGTTTGTTGTTGTTGTTTGTTTTGTTTTTTATTCTTTTTTTTGAGCAGGGTCTCCCAGTGTAGCCCATCTGGGTGGAACTTGCCTTGTAGACCCCGCTGCTCTAGATCTTACAGAGATCTGCCTACTTCTGCTCATGAAATGCTGGGATTAAATGTCAATGCACTACCACACCTGCCCCTCTCCTTGTTCCTAACCTCCTATTCTGAATGTGAACTGTTCTACCTTATTATAGCTGCCACACTATCATGGACTTAAACTTTTTTTTGGAAAACCTCAGCAAAACAAATCCTTCCTATTTTGGGAATCCAGCTGCAGTGATAAGAAGGCTGCTAATAACTAACCCAGTCTCCCAAATTGGGACAGTTCTTCACACCACGTAGCCCCATCTGAGTTTAGATACCCCTGCTGGGGAAGTTCATACCCACCCCACATCCAACTTTATTCTTTTTTTTAATTTATTTTTTTCTATTAACTTTTCCATAAATTCATACATCATTTTCAACCTTTGTGACCGGTATTAGTGCCTTCCCTTTCCATGCCTCTATCTACCCCACCTGGTCCCTTGCACTCTACCTACATGTCTTTGCACTTTTTTGACGTCTTTCCAAGTTTTTTTTGCTATGTTCTTTTGTTTTGTTGTTTATCTCTAACTTGTATTGCTTCAATAAACACGTAAAAAAAAAAAATTTATTTATATATATATTATATATATATTATATATTGTATAAATATAATACTAACCATATCACCTGATTGGAGGATTTTTTTTTTTTTTTTTTGCTACAAGATGTCATTTTTCCCTAAGGCTAGTGCTATGAAGGTTCCCCTTGGCAAGCCCAAAAACAACCATCAGTCCTTGGTCTTGTTCCTGCGGTCTTTCTGTCCATGGTTCCCCAATGGTGCGGTCCATTAGGCTTGCATCCTTGTCTTGGTCTCCCCTGCACTGGCCTCCATATCGCCCAGGTAGTCCAACACTGGACTAGTGCAGTCTATATTCTGATGAGGCTGAAAATATCCCCTTAGCTGCTTAGTCTACAGTGAGTATCTCAGTAGTTCCCATCTGGCATTGAAGGTTTGGAGGATTCTTGAAGGACATGAGTCTTCAGTCCATTTGGAGGGTTTTCTAAAACGCTGTGTCTCATGGCCTTTGAAGGGTGGCAAAAAGCAAGTGGCACGCAACGAGTAGTAATTGCACTTGTCAGTAAGAATTGAAGATAGGCACAAACAACAGTGTTCTTTTTTTCTTTTTGTCTTTTAGTAGTCTCAAGTTCTATATCTGCAGTACAATTTACCTGGTCTTACTCGTTATTTATTTTGGTTTTACTTTCCTTTTGGATGCTTAAGTCCACACAGCCCATATTAACCAATGGTTTTTGTTTTCTTGAGTCTGTGAAGATCTGGTTCCTCAGGGGTATCTCAGGTTTTTTTTTTTTTGTGGGGGGTGGGGAGAGAGTGGGAGCCCCCTGGCTCCTTTCAGTTTTTCATTTCATCAGTTCCATCCTCAGCAACACATCAAGTTTTGCTTAGACCAGGCTTCTTTTTCTAGAAGATGAGCAGACTTTCCTCTTTATTAGACTGGACACTGCTGAAGTCCCATTTGAGAACGTCCAAGACCTCCCTAACAGGAAAGCTGGTGACTCACATTTGCAAGGAATTTTAAGAGATTCCACATGCCTAGTTCCCCTAAGACTTGGTTGACCTCTGAGGGCAAGGAAAAAAGTTACCCCTTAGGTCCCTTGCCGCAAATAGGTATGGGCATTAAATTATGGTTTTAACACCCAGAGCGAGGCTAATTACACAGCCTGATACATTGCACCTATATTAAAAATTGTATCTTTTGAAAACAAACGTATGTTAGTCCATATCCATATGTCTTGATTCACATTTTCCATTTTATTTTATATTACTCTACAAGATGCATAGATACCTTCCATCATTATACCAAAAATCCAATGGTCTGAAAATAAATAAACGTTAGCTTAGCTAAATTCTAGAAAACCTGTCTATGGCATTCACAATTCAAGAGCACCAGTTGTTTTCGTATCAGAAGACTATAACATTAATGCCTGCTCCGTTTTGCCTTTAACAACTGGGTACTTGATGCTAGCACTCCACAGATGAGGGACTACCATCGTCTTTGTTTTTTTGGGGAACTGTGTTACTTCACTTAGCCTAACAAATCTTCCGTCCATCCATTTACCTGAAAGTTTCATGATGTCATTTTTTTAAATTTTATTTTTTTTTATGTGTATGAATGTTACTGTCTGCATGTAGGTTGTTGCACCCGTGTCCATGGAATGCCAACAGAGGTCAGAAGAGGTGTCGGGATCCCCTGTAACTCGGTTAGTTAAAGACAGTTCTCAGGCCACCATGTGGGTGTGAGGGATTGAACTGGGTTATCTGCAAGAGCAGCCAGCACACTCGTAACCAATAGGCCATCTCTCAGCCCTCCAGATGTATCTTTCTGCTACCGTGCATAGAAACTCTCACTTATTTAAGTCTGATGCCTGACCTCTCTCTACTCCCTTGATGGTGACCATTTTTACCTTGCTCAGATTCAGCCTGCCTCGTTTGAGCCACCATAGACATTTTTTCTTGTTCTTTTTTCATTTAATGAACTAGGCATTATTATTATTTTTTTTTACAAAGGGAAGAAAGAAAAAAAAGGAAACTGAAAGAGGAGAAGACTTATTTTGTCTGCCTTCTGAAGTCTGAATAAGCTCCTTAGTAAAACTTGACAATTGCTAATTTAGAAAACGACGAAAAATCACAGGCAATCACATCATAAACCAGATCCAGAAATCCTAAAGAAATATTGAGAACTCAAATCAAAATGATAATTTAATAGGGACACATAAATATATTATGACCAAGTTGATTATTTGAGAGAATTTAATGTTAATATGATTTAGAAATGGATCACATGTAATCCATTCATGTTCAAAAGATAAATGATGAAAATCATGTAATCTTAATAGGTATGGTACTGGTAATAATAGTATTTGAAATGTATTCAATATGTTTTACTATGAACAGTTGAGAAAATCAGGAGTAGATTCCAAGGTGCTTTGGAGAATAGTTTTGAACCTTTCTTCTAGATCAAGAATGAGATTAGAGTGCAGGTACACTTTGCTTCATTGCCCTATGGGAGGTGTTAATTTGTGATGGACAAACAGTCAAAAGAGACAGGGATTGAGGATGTATTTTGTTTCTGATTTTTTTTGCTTTTTTGAGACACGGTCTCCCTGGCCGCTTCAGCTGGCCTGGAATCCCTCACTATGTCAGATCAGGCTGGCCTCGATCTCACAGAGATATGCTAGGATTACAAGGTGTGTGCACCATTGCTTGACCAAGTTTCTGATTTTTAAAAATTCCTTGACATTTTCTGTTTTAATTAAAAGAAATAAGCAGTGTGATGCTGGCACCATGCCTTTAATTCCAGCATTCTAGAGGCAGAGGCATGGGGGGGGGATCTCCATGAGTTCAACCTGATAGCTGTTTATACATACGAAGTTCCCAGCCAGCTGGGGGCTCCTAGAGACCTTGTCTCAGCATCCCTTTCCCAAAGAAACCCAATCTTAGCTGCCTTGAATCCTCAAACTGAAGGTAGGCCTGGACTTGCCTTAGTGCCCTTCTAACCAAAATATAATGCAAGTGATAGAATAGGGCTTTCCATGGAAGGTCATAGCAGAACTTAAGAGGTTGGCCTAGCCTCCTGGACCCTATTACTAGGAACCCTAAACCACCAGATAAGAAGTCCTTACATGAGAATTTCAACACTGAGATGGCCAAAGATCCAAACTGATCCTGATCATCCAACTGTCCGTGTCCGGTGTCAGACGGGCTGTGAGACCACCTTAGACCCTTCTGAGCCGGCCCCCTCTCTGCAGATCAGTTATCTTACAAGCAGACTTCCACTGAGTGATTTCTATTGCTTGTAAGATTGATCTGAGCTCTGCCTAAGTTGTTGACTCATAGAACAAAAACATATGTGGCTTTTATTTAAACCATGTTTTCTTATCATTACTGCTTTTTAAATGTGTTTTGTGTATTCAGACATCATTTTTCAGTTCACATTTAGAACATTTACCCTTTCCACTTCCAACACTCACCCCAGATTTGCATTCTGCCTAACTGTGTTCATTTTCCGTCTTTTTTTTATTTTTAGTTTGGAATTCACATTTTCCTCCTTTAATTTTATATTACCTCTAAACATATGCAAACCATACCTTCCACCATATACTGTAATTACGGTCTGAAAATGAGTGGTGGTCAATTCTCAGGCCTGTGCAAGAGATTTACATTCTCTTAACACCCACACGTTGTTGTTCTTCATCCCTACAAATGGTGACTCCTCCAGTTTTGCCAGCAACCTTGCTGAAGATGCTATATCCTTCTTCATGAATCTTTTTGCCCCTTTGTCAAATATGATTGACTGAAATTGTATATGTATGTTTGGATCTTCAATTATGTTCCATTTGTCAAAGGATCTGTTTTTGTGCCATTTCCAGGCTGTCTTTATGAGGCCTATGTCCCTATAATATAGTTTGAATCTGTATGGCATCCCCCCTGTATTGCATTTTTTCACTTGGGTTTGCTTTATGCTATTTAGGGTCTTTTGTTTTCCATTAGAGTTTAAGATTTTTTTTTCCAAGTTTGAAGGAAGACCTCATGGAGATTTTTTGACTTGGATATATTGAATCTGTATGTCCATGATTTGGGTAAGGTAACACAGGGAACATTTTTTATTATTAAATTTTTTGATCCATGAGGATGGGAGATCTTTCCATCTGTGTTGTCATTTTCAATCTCCTTCTTCAGGGATTACAAATTTTGTTGTAGAGGTCCTTGCACTATTTGGCTTACAGTTGTTCCACTAGGCTATATTTTATTATTTTTGAGGCTATGTTCAGTGGGAAGGTCTTCTTACTATTCCTTCTCCACTTGTTTATTGTTTGGTTCTAAGAAGTAAAGAAAGGCCTACTGATTTTTCTAGGTTAATTTTGTTATCCCACCCACTTTACTGAAATTCTTAATATTTCTTAGAAATATTCTTGCAACAGTTTTGTGGGTTTTTGGATATCATAGGTAAAACTATCATATCATCTGCAAAAAGGGATAGCTTACTTCTCTTTTCCAATTAGTTACTCCTTTAGTTTTCTTCTTTGTCTTATTGCCCTAGTCAGTGTTTCAGGCACTATATTTGAATGATGGAGTGGTTAGCCTTGCTGGGTTCCCACCTTTAAGGAAATGGTTCCTTTTTCTCCTTTAGGATGATTGTTGGCAGTGGGTTTGCTATATGTGCTTTGATCATGTCTGAGGATGTTCCTTCAGTCTGATTCCCTCTAGGACTTTATTAACATGCAGGGATGCTTGGATCTTGTCAAAGGCTTTTTTCTTTTTGCCTCATTGTTTATCTTTTTTTATTTCAGTCATTTATGGTTTTCATCTTGATATTCCCTACTTCCCGTCTTATCGTATGTTGAAACCATTCCCTGAATCTCTGGTATGAATCCAACTTTGTCATGATAGATGATCTTTTTTGATGTGTATCTGTATGCAATTTACAATCATTTTTGTTAGAAATTCTTGCATCTATGTTCATTAATGAGATGGGTCTATAGCTTTCTTTTTTTGTTGTATCTTTGGCTACTTCGGTATTAGAGTGATTCTGGCTTCATAGAAGGAATTTGGGAGATTCCCCTGTTTGTATCCTTCTAACAGCGTTTGAGTATATTCGTTGTAGAGACCTTCTTTATATTGTTTTATCGAATCTCTTGACCTGTGAAACCATCTGGAAGGGCTTTTTTCTTAGTTGGGTGGTCTTTTATTACATCTTCAATTTCCTCAAATATTAGGGTCTATTTATAAACTATCATTCTCTTCTTGGTTAAGTTTTTGGTTCTAGGTTTTCAGATTATTCATCCATTTTTCTCTACGGTTTTCAAATTTAGTGGAGTATAGGTTTTTGAGTATTCCTATATATTATTTAATTCTTTAT
Source organism: Rhizomys pruinosus (assembly GCA_009823505.1). Classification (NCBI taxonomy): domain Eukaryota; kingdom Metazoa; phylum Chordata; class Mammalia; order Rodentia; family Spalacidae; genus Rhizomys; species Rhizomys pruinosus. The sequence goes on from VZQC01007984.1 coordinate 1,474,654, forward strand.
TCTGTTGTGATGTTTCCACTTTCATCATGAATACTATTGATTTGGAGTTGCTCTTTTCCTTCTTTTTGATTAACTGGTCTGAGTTTCTGTCATTTTGTTTATCTTTTCAAAGAAGAAAACAGCTTTGGAGTCATTGATTCTATGCATGTTTTCTTGTTTTCTATTTCATTGATTCTGCTATCGGATTCTTGTTGTTATTTCTTCCTGTTGGTTTAGGTGTCCATTTGTTGTTGTCTCTCATATGTTTTTAGCTGCAGTGTTAGATCATTTATTTGTTCCCCTTCTGGTTTTTTTTTTGATGTGGGTACTTAGGGAGCTATACAATTCCCTCTTAGATTGCTTTTAAAGTATCCACAAGTTGTTGTAACACTAAGTTGTTAAAATTTCTTTTGTTGTAGAGACAACCAAAATTTATTTATTATTTATTTATTTATTCTATTTATTTCTTATTTATTTATTTATTTTCTTTTCCTGGAGTCTGTTTTAAATTTTTTTTGCTGGCTAATAAAAAGCTATATTCACCATTAGCAAGTGTTGCCCTCCTTTAGCAAAATCTAATTAATGATTAAATATAATTGAGTTGCTTTGGTTCTCTGCCAAATGCATACATATGCAAAAATACTTCCATGTGATGCCCAGCAATGAAGGCATCAGTGCACCCATGGAGAAAGCATTGTTTTTAAACCCGAGTTTATTACCCTACCAGTCCCAATTTGAATATATTCCTGGACATTCGTTTTTTTTTTCCTTTTTTATTATTATTAACTTTTTCCACTAGTCATACAACATTTCTCAATCGAAGTAGAGTTGCTTCCCATTCCATGACCCCCACCCCCAACCCGAGTCCCTGCACTCGCCTACATTGTTTCGGCATTTTCTTTGAGTCCCAGAGGTTTTTTTTTTCTCAGTTCTTTTGTTGGTTGTGTGTAGAGACAACCAGAATTTAAATGTAAACAAATACTAAGTCACAGAAATTGAAGGTCTATGTAAAGATGCACTGAGAATATTTTCCTCTTAAAATTTTTTGTCTTTAACATTTTTTATTGTGTTTTTCCTCCCTTTGTCTCTTGCCTCCTTATGCTTTTCAAAAGTTTTAATTACTTAGCTGGCAACATTTTTATATCATCATGATAGCTTAGAGTTCCACAAAGATGACGTGTCAATTTTCTTTTATTTTTCCCCCTTAAAGGCTTCAACCTAGAGTTTAATAAGTATTTCTTGTTTAAACTTCATATTAATAAACCTGATAATAAATTTCTCATTGGACAGCTGGGGCTACAGGAGACCCTGTCTTGAAAAGACCAAAAAAAAACCTGTTTTTTAATTCGTTTATTGGGGGGCTGGAGGATGGCTCTGAAGTTAAGACGTACCAGCTGGTTATCAGAGGACCTCGGCTTGCTCCTAATACCACAGAAAAAGGTATCACCTATCTGTACCTCTAGTTCCAGGGAGTCTGGACACCTTCTTTTGGCCTCTGGCAGGCATTATATGCACATGGGTGCATTATATACACGTAGACAAAACACTCCATACACATAACAATACATGAGTTCATTTGTAGGCTCTATTTAAATATGGGGTTGTCGACACTAAATGCATTCTTTTTCTTTTTTTTTTTTTTTTTTGTCTTTTTGAGACAGGGTCTCCCTGTTAGCCCCAGCTGTCCTGGAACTTACTTTATAGAGTGTAGGAGGCCTACCTTGAACTCACAGAGATCCACCTGACTCTACCTCTGCCTCCAAGTCTAGGAAAAGGCGTGTGTGCCCCATAGCCCGACAGAGATAACTGCATTCTTAATTATGTGTGTAGAATGCCAGGTAGACATGTTGACCTGTCAGATGACAGACTGAGCACATTATTCAAATGTTTGCCTTAAAATATTGAGTGCCCCCCCCAAGTATGCATGAAGATTTGGAGTTGGAGGAACTGTACAATGTTAGTTTCAATTAAAAACTTTATTTGATGTTTTCTTAAAAAAGGGACCATGTCTATTTATCCCTGGCTTTCCTCAAACTGGTATGTAGACCAGGCTGGCTTCTGATGAACTTCCAACCTTTTGTGCTGTTTCCCATATTTGGATATTAATTTATATACCAATCAAGGCCTGGTCCTTAGATTTAAATATGTTAGATTAGGCTGCAACATAAAAATTACTTACTTGTGACCATTATGAAAACTTATGGTTCTAGTATGGAAATATTTAGAGTTATTCTGGGAGAAAAAGTTGGTTTGAATTATTATAATTACATGGTGTTGTGTTTAGTGTCTAGAGATTATACATGGAGTCTGGCATAGCAGAGCAGGCCAAGCCTAAAAGCACAGACACTTGGACTGTGATGCTCTCCTCCATATGGTTTGACGTGGGGCCCAGAAGGCAAAGGCTTTTCCTCATTTCCTTATGTGTCAAATAAGGAGGTCAGTTTAGCATCAATAATGAGATGGAAAGAACTTGAGAGGTTGTCATCACTTTATAGGTAAAGGAACCCAATATAGTTTATTAACAAAATCAGTCATTCTGACATGAAAAATGAAGCCATAAATAAAGTGTATTGTTTGAAAATCCTAAATGTAGAAAGGCAACCATAATCGAGTTCTATTAAAGTCATTCTGTCAGAAAGTTTGTATATCAAACAAAATCCTTAATATTGACACCATTTAAAATATTGGGCCTGGGTGTGGTGATACATGCCTTTAATCTCATCACTTCAGGGGGCTACAAGTTGGATCTTTGAGATCAAAGGACCAGCCAGGTCTATATAGACAAAGTTTCAGGCCAACTAGAGCGCTACTAATCGTGAACACCCTGTATCTCAAAACAAAAAAAACAAAACACAACAACAAAAAACAAACAAAAAAAAACAAAAAAAAAAACACAGACAGAAGACAGACGACAGAACAAGTAACATGTGTGACTTTACTTCCTATCTGTTTATTCTTGAATTAAATCTATCTTGGTTAATGCCTTATACTTTCATAAAAAATTCTTTTTTTGTCTTTCAAAAAAAGATGTTTTTTAGTGTTTTCTTAAGATTGCTATGTTGGGCAATTTTATGGTTAGTAAGATTTATAATGTTGATAATGCCAGTTGCTCTTTCTCTGTAGATCTTGTCTTATTGTGGTATTTGCAATCATTTTTTTAAATTGTTTTGGATAAAGGGCTTGTTGGATATAGAACCGGACTAGCTTGGACGAATCTCTGGTCTCCTCGTGGCCCGGGCCTTCCCAGATGGTGAACGGACAGTCCGTGCTGTACGGGCCTTGGATGATCCGTTAATCGGTTAATTCGTCCTCTAAAGGTTGAAGTAACCTTGGCCTGAATTCTACGAAAGGGGTGTGATATAATAGTGGATTTTCTGTCTGACAGTAGGTGTAACGGATGTGGCTTGCTAAAATGATTTGCCAGATAGCCTAAGACATAAGCGCACATCATCAATTTTGTATTAGTTTGTTCACATTTTATGGTATGACATATGCCTACATGTTATCTGTTGTCTATAATGCCTGTGGAGGCAGCAGAAACTGTGCTCTCATTGGATTTCCCTGATGGAACCAGAGTTCATGGAGGGTTGTTGGCACCATTCGGAGTGGAGAATGAACCTGGATCCTCGCAAGAAACATGATGCTCTTAACCCATGACATGAGCCATCCTCTCCAGCCCCTCCAATCTTCTAAGTAGACGTGCCCCAAAGGTTAAATGCACGTGGAAGCGTATGTCAAAGTGGTTGCCATAGTTCTCATAAATCAGAATAAAGGGGTTAAATAGAAGAGAATCCGGAAAATATGTTTCTCAAGTGTTTGGAAGCATTAGCACAGTTAATACTTTCTAAAGGTTAACTGCATGTCTGCTGTTGAGATACGCTATTTTGTGGTTTTCAGTCGTGTCTGTTGCGTGTAGTAGAAGCAGGAGTTTAATCCGTAACGTGTGTGAAAAAAAATTCTTCAAGACGGTTGCATACGGAGGCGGATTAAAAAGCGGAAGGTGTTCCGTGATGTACCCCTGGAACTTGAAAAAATTCCAACAGATTCGTAAGCAAAGGGGGTACCAAAGTTAGAGTCAGTGATGCAGAGATAAAAAAGTTTCTAATACTGGTGTTAGACACTAACTGTGATGTACAAATTAGTGCCCCCATGGTGCAATTACGATTAAGTGAGTGGTTACGATGGTCAGCACAAAGAGAAAGCGATGTCCGTACCCGTGCGGGGGTATATTTCCATATTCAACAACTGCTACATTAAGGAACATTTTATCCAGTTACTCTACCTCAGGAGTTATCACATTTATTCTGCAAAGAGCCAAGTATTTGGACACTACTTTAGCCTTTCTGGGCTGTACAGAATCATAATCATCTTTGCTACTCTACGGTGATAGTAGCCCCCAGCCAGTAATAACTGAACATCCTGGGGTCACCATTGCAAAGAGTGCCACTGGCTGGCTTAAACGAGGTGGTTTCCTGGGTGGAGGATGGCCTAGCGGTAATTAAGAGCGCCCCGACCGCATTACATGACGACCCGGGTTCATCTCCCAGCTCCCCATTGGCGGCACAACAAACACCCGTTCTGAACCTCCAATTCCAGAAGACTCCAGTTCCGGGGAATCTGAGGACACCTCTTCGACCATCCGCGCCAGTTGCATGACACGGGTGCACAACCCCGCATGCGACAAGTAACATTCATACACACAGAAATTAATATAGGATAAAATTAAATAAATAACAAAAAAAAAAAAAAAACGGGTGTGTTCCTTTCTGATATACAGCTTGGGGTTGTGGCAAAGGTGACTGCTTCTGAGTCCAGGTCTCACTCCTACTTTGGTGATTGCTGGCATTTGTAGGTGTTCTTCACCTTACATAGTGCGCCTCCAATCTCTGTCTCCGTTGTCACATGGTGTTCCCCTGGATGCCTGCCTCTGCATCTGTGGCTTTGTATCCAGATTCCTCATCCTTACAATGTGTTGCATAGAGTTGTCTCTGCCTGACAAGCTTAGCCAACACGCCTTTCTTCCTAAGCTGGTGGCCACCTGATTCTGCCTAGGATTATAAACTTGTTGACATCCACAAGAAAGGGAGGAGCTGGGAGAGTCAGTTATACTCCCAAGCAGCCAGTCCTCCTTGACTGTATGAGTGGGAAGAGGAAGCTAAGGGTTATAAAGTGGAGATGCCTCGAGGAGGATCTCTTGCTTTGTGCTCCTCACTTTGCTCCACTGTGCCTCACAATTTTATATGGCTGCTGGAAAGTTTGGTCCATGCTGGGAATGACAGGATTCCTTAGAAGGGGAGCCCCCATACTCATGAAAGTAAACTCACTCACCACTCATCAGTAAGCCCAATAAATTCGGTTCATTGGCTTTAACTCATCCCTTGCTTTGTCATTAGGAACAGAGGGAGGAGGGGTTGGACACTTCTTGCACCTCTCAGAAGAATTTTAGCAAGGCAACAAAGTTTACTAGGTAGAGACTGGAGCTGTCCTCATATATTATGGCTTCATTTAAAACTTGATGAATATGCAAAGTCCTTATTGTGTTTCACAAACATCAGGGGTTAGGACTTGAACATATCTTTCAGAGATATAAAGTTATATCCATTATATGGTATTCTACTAAAATGTTTATAGAATCATATGAAAGGATATCTGGGGGGCTGAGAGCTTTGTTGATCTTTCTATAATAACATGAAATTGAATGGTATATTTTTATAACTGCATTTTGTCTTGGTAGAATGTGGGTGTTTACTTAAATACTGTTATATATCATGAAGACTGTATTAGTTACATGTCTGCTGCTGTGTGCTTAAAGCATTCATGGCCAAAGCACCTTACAGAAGTAAGAGTTTATTTGGATTACGGTTCTGAAGGGATAAGAGTCCACCATGACATGGAACTAGGACACTGTAATACAAAATGAGTCCTGTTACATTGACTCAGAAAAGCAAGTGATGATGTTCTCCCTCATTTGCGGACTATAGCACAAATCTCTTATATGTTAGTATATATTACTGATGAAAAAGGGAAAGAGCCTGAGAAAGGGGAATCATAGGAAACACACGTTACCAAGGGCGAACTGGAACAAAGTGGAGCCATTTCAAATGGGAGGGGAGGAGAGAAGAACATACAAGGGACCACGTGGGTACAGGGGAAGAAAGAACTCCTCCCAAGCGCGGGGGTTAATAGGAGACAGGTATTACCAAGGGGAAAATGGGGAAAATGGGTTACTTAAACCAGGAAGGGCGGAGGGAGCGTTAGACAGGAGAGGGCGAGATAGAAATAGCTTCGGTGACAACAAAGAGAGAAAATGTATTAACTCAATGCTCCCCCAACACGCAGAAAAATCACAATCCAATGTCTGAATATGAGTGCCTTGGTATATCTGAGGACTGTTTACAACCAAGGAACACAGTGCTAGACCTGACAGACCTCCCTTCCATTTGTTGGTCAGGGTAGTCCAGAGGTCCCTAAATAATACAAGCTATTGCCACAGCCCTTGCTTACCTCCCAGAACCTGAAGAAAAGAAGGACTCTATGTGAAGACAAAGGAGAGGAGATACTTTGGAATAGGACTTGGCAATCATGCTACAATTGAACTGGAAGCTTCTTCCCTCAAGACTAGCTCACACAGTTTTAGAGGCTACTATTTAACATGCTAAGGGAGAAACTGATCCGTGGTTCCAACCCCGGCTTTAAGGCCTAATCACCACAATGACTGGCACACAAACTGTCTCTGTTGGGTTACCATTAGGGGCACTTTTATCTAGAGGGTAGTCAGCAGCTATCTAACTGCACTAAAAGCCTTTTTATTGGGAGTCGAGGAAAGTCATCCAGAGGCCACTGTAAATATAGCAAATAGTGGCTGGAGAGGTCATTAGATCCTAGAGAAAGGACATAGAGAAAACCTTATCTCTGGCATATCTCTGGAGAAATGAATTCTTGTGTATGCTAAGTATATGGTAGTCCATATTACTGACAAGTATACGTATACCCTCGTTTCAAGAAGTTTTTTTTTTTTTTCCAGGAGTCTATCACAGAAATTCCCAACTGCATCACATGCAGAGAAATATCGGTCTGCGGGATGTGAGCAGCCCTTTAGTACACATTCTATAGCGGAACATCTATCCTCCGGCTCATGGAACAAGCGGAACAGGGCGTAGAGAGAGTACCAATACCACCCCTCAACTCTCACAGGCAAAAGCCCCTAACAACTGGCTAAGTTTTGAGAATAAGAAACCGCCGAGTGTGTCTCCCTGGATAGGATTCTATATTCAAACCCTCACTCACCACGGCTCAGGGACCATGTGGAAGAAAGGGTAGAAAGATTTAAGAGCCAGGGTTCATGCATAAACATCAGGAAACAGAGGCTCTCATGCCGTTGGGAACTTGATTATATGAACTGAACGATGGTGACAGCACCCACAAGACCCACGCTGACTTAATCAAACAGAAAATCAGCATAGACAAAGGTAAATGGGCAGCAGGTCCCAAACTTCAAGGAAAACTATTGTAAGTGATTTCTGTGTGGTTAGGGAGAGTAGATCTTTGAGGGAGTGATTCTGAATAGGCTAACTAGACCCATGGATAAACTTCTATCAAGGACACCGGGTACAAATGCTTGACCCCATAGGACCTAATATATATTAGGAGAGGCCTACATGCAAATCTGGTTTGGGGCGGGGGGGGTTGGATGGGGACCAGAAATGCTGATGGGAGGAGGGTGTCTAAAATTTATTAAGCTCTCTGTTGTATGAAAATTGCAAAAAACTGAATAAAAAATATTAACGACTGAGTCCCTCATGGCTGGAGAGTCATGCAGGAGGCCAGCCCGGAGTAGAAAGCTGAGTGCTCATATCTCCACGGGTTCCCGGAAGCATAGAGGATGAAGGGAAATGGGCCTGTATGACACCACAGCGCCTCTGTTTCATGCGTTTCTCCAGGGATCCCAATGACTTTCCCTAAAACACAGCCAACTGACCCAAGCATTTCAAATACTTGAGTTCTGTGGTAATAAGGTCATGTCATTGAAAACCACTACATGAACAGTGTAAATGATCTAGTGCATGTGTTTGCTCATAAATTACTTAATTTAGTGACAGCAGTGTTGTGTCATAGTACCGTGTTCACCAAAATTTATATTTACATTTTTTATTAAGGAAATATTCTAGCAGCGTTGGTGGCCACCTGCCTTTAATCCTCGCACTTGGAGGCAGAGGCGGGCAGGATGCTTTGTGAGTTTCCAAGGCCAGCCTGGTCTTACAGAATGAGTGTCAGCTCAGCGGGCGTTACAAGGGAGACCCCTGTCTCAGAAAAAATAAAAAACAAACCCAAAAAAAACATATATATATTCTAATATAATATCTTATACATATATATAAACTTTATAACCCTGACATGAAATCAAACATTCTAATTTACAATGTCCCATCCTTTATAGAGTTGAATTTCTTAGCATATTTCAGGCCTAACTTTGATTATTAAAAAAAAAAAATTGCGTCTGTAAGGAATTAGTGATACATGGGGATGGAAAGAATTGACTCAGCAATACGAACACTGGCTGCCTGCAGAGGGTGCAGGTTTGAATCCTTCGGCACCCACTGGTGGCTAATAAACTATTTGTAACCTCCAGTTCCCGGTGTTGATCTGACACCCTCTTCTGACTTCCGGGGGCACTGCACAACAACACAGTTGCACTTACCCACATGCAGACAATATTCATACACATAAAATAAGAGTAAATAAACTTTTAAAAAAAATTAAAGTGATTTTTTAGAAATAAAATCATGTAATAGTGTGAAACACACACCATTTTAATATATGAGAAGTCATGCTTCTGCTAGAGGAACTAATACGTTAAAAACTTTGTTTTTGTTTTTGGTTCTGCACAAGAGAAGCTGCATTAAAATAATCAAATTTTGGGGCTGGTGAGATTGCTCAGCCGTTAAGAGCAAGTACTCCTTACACCCGAGGAATTTCAGTTTCCCAGCACCCATAAGGTGGGCAGTGCACAACTGCCTTGCAATTTCAACTCCAGAGGATTTGAAGCATTCTTATAGACTCACTGTACACTGCACTCATGTGGAAATATCCATACAAAGACATAAAAAATTAAAAATAAAAATCTAACATCACTCCCTTAAAGAGCTCAACTCTCTCTCACCCAGCAGTATCAGCTGCCAATCATTCCTAAGCCTCTTGTTTCATTTCTCTAGTTCATTTCTCTAGTTGTATGCTGGGTTTTTATCTCATTCAGGTTTTGAGCATGCCATTGCTGTACGTTTACATTAACAAGTGTTTAGTTAAATTTATGTAGGCAATGAAGCCTGAACAGAATAGTTTCCTTATTGTAATACACCAACCCTGTGCTTTTATCAATTTAATGCACCCATATTCCAACAATGGTCTATGAGCCTGGGTGACTGATTTTACGTAAGTAGTGAGGGGCTCCAGTGGATGAGCCAAGGGGCATCTGGGTAGAAAAACCTGACTCAATGTGCCTTCACTATATGACATAATGTGTGAAGTCTTGTGGGTGGACTATGTGGGTGCTGCTAGGTGAAGGAATATAAATATGATTACAATATTACAAAGTTCATAAACTGCAATTAAAATATACATTGGAAAAATTAAAATCTTAAAATGTTCTTAAAAAGAAAATAAGTTGTACTTTATGATTGATCTTGAATTCATTTCCGTTTACCTGAATGTATTGTGGTGGTTTGAATGCGCATGGCCCCCATAGGCTCCAAGTCTTTGGATATTTTTGCCCCAGTTTGGGTGGGGTGCTGTTTGTGAAGTCTTAGAAGGCAGCATCCTGGAGGGAAGTCTTACATCACTGGGGGGTGGGGCCCCCTCCCCTACATGCTACTGCGTTCAAACAGCCTTGCTGGTGGCGGTGGGGGAATGGGGTGGGGAATATGGGTCTAGATTTTGATAATCTTGTACAAACTTAATTATATTAAAATAATAAATAAATAATAATAGAAAAAAAAGAAGCAAATGGTGCAGGAAAGAACTGCAGAAATGGACAATTAGGTTACAAAAAAATCAGGAGGAAGATTAATGAGGAACCTAAACCCTGTGCTGAAGGAGAAATCCCTTTGATAGGAAAGGTGAAGTTAAAGTGATTAAGGAGAGGTCTACAGATTTACAAGCAAACAATGGAAAAAGTCCTCTTCGAAAGACCACACCTAGCCAAGCCTCCAAATTTTGAAAAGGAGAACTGCGCACAGGTTTTCACATAAGACGTCCACGGGCAGAGAAAAGCTGTGAATTTGGTTGAAGTAGGCCAAGGTCCATCCAAACTTGCAGCCAAACTCAGCAGTGTCATTCACATGGTGCTGGCTTAGAGGCATGAAAGATTGCAAGAATGAAGGGTTCCTCAGTTCTTCCTGTAGTGGAGAGTTGCCAAGCCAACAGAGTGCAGCAGGGGCATCCCTTCATAAAGAAGTCCCTGATAGACCATTACTTGAAGCTGGAAGAGAAGCCCATTTGGAGAGAACACCTTCAAGTGCCAGAGGCTGTGGGATATTTGCCAAGGGGAGGAGGGCTGGTTACAGGTCAGTGATTACCAGCCCCAAGCCAAGAGATGTATGTTTGCACGGAAAGCTAAAGAGCTGAGCCATCTAAGCCCTTTGGAAGAAAAGTCCAGAAGGTGATTCTAGAGCTACTGGATTTGGTGTTTGCCCTGCTGGTTTTTGATCTTGTCTTGGTCCAGTATTTCCCACTGTCCTCTGTTCCTCCCTTTGGGGGGGAATGCATATTGGTTCCACTGTATGTTGGGAGGATTTGTGTTTTGATTTTATAGGAGCTTAGAGTTATGAGATTGGCCTGAGTCTCAGAAAATATTTTGGAAAAAAAAAAAAAAAAAAAAAAAAAAAAAAAAAAAAAAACTATGGGGACTTTTAAGATTGGACTCAATGCATTTTACATTTTATATAGTCATGGTCTATTGGGGCCAGGGAGTGGAATGCGGTTTGAATGAGAATGTCTTCCCATAGGTTCAAAGTCTCTATACCTTTTGTCCACAGTTGGTTGGTGCTGTCTGGGAGGTCTTAGAGGTTGGGCTATGCTAGAGGAAACTACAATCATTGGGGTGGGCTCTTAAAGGGTTCTAAAAAAGGACTTGCGCCATTCTCCAGTCACACTCTTGCTTCCTGTTCCCTTTTGAAGATCATGAACCTTGGCTTTCCGCTCTGCCACCTCTGCCACCAGCCTCCATGCTGTGATGGTCTCTAATTCCCCCGGAAGTCAACAGGAAGCTCAAATAAACTCTTCGTTTTCTATCTACAGATTCTTATGTGGTTGGTGATATCACTAGGTACCTTTGGGTAGCGGATAATAATGCTAATATTTTCTTAACAATTTTGATTTAATTCATTAATCTTATGAAATGGACAATACTATTTTTTATTAATTATGTACTTTTTTTTTTCATGTTACTGATGTTGAAAAGGTTTATAGGAAAAATCTTGCCCAATCTCCAAAATATCTATTTGTACCACACAGTACATGATAAAACCACAATATTAAGAGCTTTGAGGCTATTTTCTACCCTTTGTAATGGGCTTGATTAACCTCTCGATTCTCATAGACATTTAATGTAGTTCTGGCTGGTAATTAAGTGCTCTGGTGACTCCATCCATTGACAGCTCCATTTTATTGCAAGAGCTGTACCTCACCTGGGTGGCACAGGTTGCTGACGTGTGTGGGTGAGGTGTGGAGGCAACAGTTTCAAGTGCTCAACATGACACTAGAGGAGGCTAGCTGTTGCTACTTCTACCCAATGATGCTTGTTTTATTAACAAGGCCACTTCATGGGATCCTGGAAATGGAAGGTCTAATTAATATGTGAAAAAAGCCTGGAACAGAGATGGATTGCCTCTTTGTCTTTCAGCTTTTGTTAAGTTACGCACTTTGTCTATAAAGAATGTAACTTCAGGAATGATTTTGGAGTCCCTTAATAATGTGGTTTAAAGTGACGGTGAGATTATTGTCCATCACAGCTGCAGTTCACTGCCTGCCATTCAGCCATGCAGTAGCAGAGGAGCTGCATGCCACATGGAATCCCAGCACACTTATTAAGACTTATTAACACAACTGTTAATAACAGTTTACTGAGAATAATAAATCCTGCCAAAAGGCTAAACTGCCTCACACGCATAAATTAATAGAAGAAAATAGGCATAAACTGCAGCTGCTCTGGGCAGTGAGGACTTAGTCATCCTTATGTGATTTCCTATGATGGACTTTTAAGATGCTGAGCCCAGGAGAGGTCATTTATTTTTACAAAAGTGTGATGTGGGCTTTACTTCTGCATTTAATCATCTCCTGTATGTTATTGAATTTTCTCTAAATTTATTTGCTTAAATAAATTTCCCCAATTTTCCCCTCCCTCCAAATATATTTAGCTTGTAGTGGGTTTAAGGAAAGGTGTGTTCTAGAGAATACAGCTTAGAAATGTTAACAGATCTGTTCCAGAGAAGTTGTGATTCTCAAATTCTTTTATATCCAAGAATCACTTACGATGCTTGCTAAAACTGTAAATTCCTAGCCTTCACTAGTAGCAGAAATTAAAAGTTCAGTTGCATTTTGAAGATTTTGAAGGCTGTTGACACGCTGATTATACTTCCCTTTTATCTTAAAAAATGCTTCTTTTTCTTCCACTTAAAACCTAAATGTTTCAGGGGCTGAAGAAATGGCCCCCCTCTAGCGGTTAAGAGGCGCCGACCGCTCCCCCCGCTCTTGCAGAGGGACCGGGTTCGATCCCCAGCACCCCATCCATGGCGGTCTGAGAGCACCGTTCTGGAACCTCCAATTCCACGGAGAGAGACTCCAGTTTCCAGGGGAGTCTGAGACCTCTTCTGACCTCTGCGGCGTTTGCACGGGACACGGGTGCAACAGACTTGCATGCAGACAGTACATTCATACACATACAGAAATAAATAAAAAAAAATAAAGTTCAGTCTTCTACTTCATATCAAAGTAACTCCTCGCAAGTAGATTACGGGGTCCAGGATTCAGGCAGGCAAGCGATTTCAGATTCTGATGATTACCAATAAAGAAGTGGATTGCTGTTTGAACTAGAGAAAAAATCTGACGTCTCACTTGAATGGTCTTTTCTAGTAATATGGACCTGGGTGTTGTTATTCTGGTTGTGTTTTAAAATCAGTGTCTGATTGAGAAAAAAAAAACTATATATATATATACATATATATAAAACCATCTCTCTCTCTCTCTCTCTCTCTTTCTTTCTTTCTTTCTTTCTTTCTTTCTTTCTTTCTTTCTTTCTTTCTTTCTTTCACAGATCATGGTGGCCTTTATTTCACAGAGATCTTCCTGCCTCTTCCTCCTAGGTGCTGGGATTAAAGGCCTGTGCCAACACACCTGGGTTATGCTGATAATCTTGACTGGGTCTTTGCCACTTGTGACTTCTTTCTTGAATTAGAATTAGAAAGGGCTTTCACTTTGCATGTTGGTAGCTTCATTCCCTTTCCCTTTCCCTATATGCCACATGGATGCCTTCCTTAGCCTGGTTGGGATCTGTGGTGGTTAACCTTGACTGCCAACTTTACTGAAGTAAAAAATGTCTAGGATATTAGTCAAAAACCTTTCTGGTTATGGCTGTGAGTAGTTACTAGAGATGATTAATTGGGCAGAGGGAAGACCTACACTAAATGTGAGTAGCTCCAGAGTGGTTTTGTTGTTGTTGTTTTGTTTTGTTTTTTATTTTTCTTTGAGACAGGGTCTCCCAGTGTAGCCCCATCTGGCCTGGAACTTGCCTTGTAGACCCCGCTGCTCTAGATCTTACAGAGATCTGCCTACCTCTGCCTCCTGAATGCTGGGATTAAATGCATGCACTACCACACCTGGTCCCTCTCCTTGTTCCTAACCTCCATGATGTGAACTGTTCTACCTTATTATAGCTGCCACACTATCATGGACTTAAACTTTTGAAAACCTCAGCAAAACAAATCCTTCCTATTTTGGGAATCCAGCTGCAGTGATAAGAAGGCTGCTAATAACTAACCCAGTCTCCCAAATTGGGACAGTTCTTCACACCACATAGCCCCATCTGAGTTTAGATACCCCTGCTGGGGAAGTTCATACCCACACCACTTCCAACTTTATTCTTTTTTTTTAATTTATTTTTTTGCTATTAAACTTTTTCCATAAATCATACATCATTTTTCAATTGAATTTAGAGTCACTTCCCTTTCCATGCCTCTCTCCCCACCTGAGTCCTGGCACTCTACCATACATGTCTTGCATCTTTTTTTGAGTCTTTCCAAAGTTTTTTTTTCTAGTTCTTTTGTTGTTGTTCTCTCTAACTTGTATTGCTTCAATATATATGCATATGTATACATAGTTTTATATAT